>JAGWCC010000824.1:0-290895 GCA_022651775.1 Drusus annulatus
GTGAGCATTTTGTGACGTTCCCCTACACAAGGTTGACTGTTTTTATAAATATCGTACATTATGTAGATATTTTTTTGTGCGGAAATTTATTATTTAAGTTTATAACGTATTTTTTTACAAAACCTTTATATAAATATGTGATTACTACCGTGGACTTGTGTTATAATAAATAATTTGTTAAAAAAGCAATCAACATTGGAGAGCAGTATATTTTTAGTGCGTATACGAAATTTCATAAAAAAACAGTTGATGGTTTAGAAGATTGAGCGATTTTTGTAAAATTATTTTTTATTGCATTTTCGGTTGGTTTTTGCCCGCTGCCCGCAACTGTGACGGTGTAGCGGCCGCCCGCTCATAGTGTGTTAATATTAAACATGGATTACAATATTACTACACTTTAAACATTGATTTTTATAGCACTGTTTTCGTGAAAGAAAATCACCCTAAGGATGCTTTCAGATAACATAATATCTGTATATGCTTTGGACGAAAGTGATGCACAATAAATAATTATTATTGGATGCACATAACATATTTTTTGATTTATTGTTGTCAAATAAAAAAATATGTTGTCGATAAGCATCATTTAGAAAGAAAAAAAAACATCATGACCCTTATGCTTAAACTAAAAGTACCTACCTAGAATAAGGTGACACACAATGTCCTTATAGAATAAATATTACATATATGTACCGAAATTGTTTCATAAATTCAGATATTTAAAAAATTGTATATTTGCAAAGAGTTCACATTACATTTGATTACCATCAAATGTACGATCAGCACCATTTAGAAATTTTAACATTTGAACAGTGTGCTTAAAATGCCAATTCTCAGACTGTTTCAGCTTTTTATCACATTATGATCTACTGTCAAACATAACGGTCAAACTGTCGCTGGTCGCTGATCGTCAATTTTACAATCGTCAAATGTGATATAGTTTGAACAGCCCAAGATTAGTATTTACCTTACCTAATAGGATTTAGGATCTACAATGGTGTGTTGATACCAACCTGATATATGGCAGTGAGACAATGGAACTGGCAGAGAAAGGATGAAAGTAGACTGAATGTTTGTAGAAACGAGATCTCTGAGGTGTATGAGTGGTAATAATAATAACATTAGATTGGTGTGGTGTGATGTGATGTGGTGTGGTGATGGTAAGACAATGAAGGAGGGCTTATGGAGAGGTGTCTGTTTGCAGTGATGATTCCCCCGCCTCGGCCCAATGTGACCCGCCTGACAGATGAGAGTGTGATGGTGCGCTGGTCGGTAGAGCACAACACCGGGCTGTCCATTGAGTTCTTCAAGGTGCAGCATCGGGACCTTAATCAGGTAGGCATCACTCACTGAAGAGATAAACCCATAGAAGTGTGTTTCGAATGTGTCTTTGTGCCCGAATTAAGCTCAATTTCATCTTACTTTGGAAGCTTAATTTATCTTAAATTGAAACTTTTAAAAATATGTTGTATTTAAATTATTGAAACCCTCCGACAGAAGGCTTATTTGCGATTTGACTTTTATTTTGAAAGTTGTTAATATTATTATCTAAAGCCTTAATTTACTTAGCTTAATTACCTTCCGTATACCTAACAGAACTACTCGATCCAAAATTCTATTCAAGTGCAGCAATAATATCAGGACTGAGTCATTTAAATAGTCGCTTGTACCTAGATTGCATGCAGTGGGTAATTCCTTTGCAGAAATAGTAGATATATTTAACTACACTGAATATATGTAGTTACAAGGAGGCTATGATAGCATGCCTCTTCCAAAAATACTAATGTTAAATTATTCCGTTGTAATATCTCTAAAAATATTAGTTATGTTTTTGTGAGCTAATCATTTACTGTGTGTTGCTTCTGTATCACTATTATATAATATTATCTATTTTGCAAATATGTGAAAGACCATAAGGAGGGCGTATGTAATAAAATAAATTAATATCTAAATTCTTTCTTGAACAGATAGTCAATTTAATTATTTAGACTTCAATTTACTTTCAAGTTAGTTTAGATGAAACTTTTAGGGCTTTAATGTTTAGTGGCACTATTGAATTTGGCAGCCCCCTGATCTGAAGGCCCCAAATACTGAAAAAAAATCTCTTGACTCTGCCTAAACGAGCTGTTCTTTTGATAGATTGCTATCTTAAGGACGTTGGCGCCGACTGATAATGTGCTATACTCGTTCTACCGGTATTTCAATGAAAGGGGCTCCGAAGAAACACGTCATCGAATCCTTAAGTACAAATCTCAGTGGCAGACACGCAACCAAGACATACTGCCGCACGTTCGATCTTGTGAAGTAAAAAATCTGCAGCTTGGCCATTATCATAATAAACATAATTGTTTGATCAGGGTTCTGGAGGCAAATCTCGGTGGCAGACAAGCAACCAGGATATAGCGCCACACGTGCGCTCTTATGAAGTCAACAATCTGCTGCCTGACCACTATTATAAGTAAGTACCGTGAAACTCTGTTCAAGGAATTCTTCTTATAGGTTTTTTTTACTAAATATAGTACCCTTTATCCAGATTGTATGTTTTGACTACAGAATAATTAATATAATAATGTTTTGTTGCTCTCTTAAAAAATCAATTAACCTTTCCACCGCGCTCCTGATGTATGTAGGATGACAGGTGCGCGTGGCAGAAAAACAGAGTAACATTCATACATTTTCTTGGATAATTAACACATACATCTATGTGCATAGCATTGAAGGCTTAGATTATTTGTTCAAAATAGTATGCACATAGTGGTGTATGGGTTAAAATCTATTTATTTTTCTATGAATCACAAAAACAAACTTTGTCAGTGCGTCATGCTCAATAAAAAAATCCTCACGTTGATAAAATATTTAATTTCAGATGAAAATTTGTTATCAATTCATTTTGCCTTTTCTCCTCAGGTTTAGAATAGCAGCCGCTTACAGCAACAACGACAACAAACTGGGCCCCAACTCCAGCCGTTTCCACCTGCAGAGGGGCGCAGGGCTCGCCAGGGCTCCCCCCGCGCCCCTCATCACCAAGGCTGAGCCCCGCGCTGCCACGGAGATCCAACTGCACTGGGAGGTAGGAACTAATACATACATACAATCTGGTGATATTATGAGGGAAGTTCATAAAGTTCGTAGAAGTAAATACATAAAAAGACAATGGTTAGGACAGTAAACATTGTTCACTGTCTTCATCTTGTGTTTTCCAAATAATACTAAAACAAATATCCCTGAGCTAACCAACAAACTGAAGCCACGACATTGCCTGCTGATGGCTGATGACTTCTTTGGTGGTCTATTTCCACCCTTAGTCCACTGTTTCAATTGCTCTTTGGACGGTAATGCTTAGAACCCGGATTTGGAGCCGGTGGGATTATGCCATCCTCAATTGAACGTAGTTATGCAGAAAGCGTCCAACCCACAATTTGCCAAAATCGAGTTTAGCATGTTTTTCTATAGATAAATTCGAGACTTCTATCTGCTGAAAACATCCAAGCTCTAAATGCATGGTAATTCAATTTTTTACTAAAGCACATTGCAGATATTTGACTTAAATTTATGTTTAAAAACATTAAAATGTAGGATTGGATAGGAAATACATTGATAGATTATAAATGACCTATTTATAATAAATAGTTCTCATAAAAAAAAAAACACATTCACTTTACAAATGCCGATTATGCATATTAATGCTATTTGTATAATCATATTTCCAAAAAAACTATATTGTCACACTTTATTTATATCATTTCATCGCCATCTGTGGAAAATTTATAATTGGCATACTTACTGATCTGCTTTTAATTTTCCTTTAAATAAAGAAATAAACCCCTTTTTCTCGGTTTCTTCTTTTTAGGGTTGGATGCTTTATGCATAACTACGTCCAATTGGGGTATGCTATGAGGCTAAAGGGAGTGGGGAAGAGAGGGAGATAGAGAGAGAAAGGTGGGGAAGTACCCAGTTATTCAGATTTGGTCACTAAACATGGCTAAAGCCATTTCAAGATACCGAGAGTATCTATCACGTCGCGAAAAAAAAAACAAAATAAAAGTATAATGTGTAGTAGCATGTTTTTCTTCCATGTTGCATTTTTATCATTCCTATCGAAAAAAGCACATTGTTTTAGCAAGTTTTTTTGTAATTCTCAATTTATTGAAGAACCAAAAGATCAAATATCTTTATCTAGTGTCCTGTTAATCTTCATTACGAACCAGCCAATCCTCCGTAAAACTTAACTTTGGAATCCCACACTCAAATTTTGTTTTCTATTTAGCATTATACATAGTTAAATGGCTGTTCATTCCAGGTTCCGCCTGCCAACACTAGCGGCAAGGAGACACCCATCGACGGTTACTACGTGTACTACCGCCTGGCCTCGAGCGCCGGCGAGTACTTAAAGGCGGCCGTGGAGGGTGGGGGTGCGCGTTCCCTGGTGCTGCGCCACCTCACCCCGGGCGCCCTTTACGAGATCAAGCTGCAGAGCTTCACGCCGGCGGCCGCAAGCGATTTCTCACCCATCATCACACAGAAGACCTTGAGTGAGTTTCCACCAAATCCCTACAAGATACCGATTTGAAAGCAAACTGAAATTGCCAATTAACATAAGACCTTTCGACTCCTAGGCCCCAGACGAGCTATTGAAATTAACTATCTGTTCAAGGAAGAATTTTGATATTTGTAAATGTTTCAATTTCACACAAAGAAAGATAAAATTGAATTTACTTGAAGCACACACACACCCACACATACTTTTATTTTTATGTGATATCGCAAAAAAGTTCCAACTGTCCGGAGCAAGTAGGACTATGGCATTCCTAATCAAAATATGTTTTGAGGCTATTTATGTTGCAAAGTGATCTTGTGTCCAGGATGAGCCAAATATGTATGCAGAACGATTTAATAATGAATCTAAGTAAGTACAATGTCATGGTATTTGAAAGAGAGAGTACGAACTCGCCATGCAATATATGTAGTTGTGAACGATGAATACCTAATTATGTATTAGACCAGAGGTACCCAAACTTTTTTGTCCTGTAGACCACTTGCCGATTTTTTCTGTTTTGTATAGACCCCCTGCTTTCCTAATATTGTTTTTTTTAGCGTTGGGAAAAACTTCAAAGTTTTGTGAACGCTTCAGGAACTGCTAGTTCTTTGAAATGAACCCTTCGCGGTGAACACTTCAATTGAAGTTGGACTCGCCAAAAAATAGTACTAGTCGGTAGAGATCTCAAATTGAAAAGTGCTAGCAAATCAACAAAAATTCCTATCCGTAAAAAAAGCACTAGTCAGTAGAGATTTGAAATCGAAAAGTATGTACTAGCAAATCGACAAAAAAAAACTCCCCAAAAAAGTGCTAACAAATCAACAAAATTTACCCTCCGAAAAAAAAGCACTAGTCGTTAGAGATTTGGAATCGAAAAGTACTAGCAAATCTACAAAATATCCTCCCCAAAAAATTAACCAACATTTTGGTGACGGCCTGCCTAAATCCACTATCGTGGACCCCCATTTACGTCTCATGCACCCCCAATTTTTTTTTTCATTGACGTGGACCCCTTGCAGGTTGGAATCGACCCCTGGGGGTCCATATAGACCACTTTGGGAATGACTGTATTAGACTTACTTTAGATAGGAGTAAATGGATGAGTTTGTGTATTTTTGAAGTATGTTCATGAGAGATGGAAAGGATGATAAGGACATTGGAAGAGAGGTGAATACAGGAATCTCCCATTAATGGAGGTCTGAATGTGGTAGTGGTTGTCCAAAAGTTGTCCAAAAAAATGAGGCTCGCAGTTTACAAAGTAGAAGAAGTCGGGTATGTCGGAGGAAGACAGCATGACCAAGTGAATCAAATAATTGAGGTCATGTCAAGAGTCAGAATAACAAAAGAGCATGCATGAATGTGAATGAAGCGAGGAACGTCTGCCAAGACGACAAGTTGTGTGGCGGTCCATCCACTACATACCCCTCCGATGAAACGACATAATGGTTAGTTAGTGTTGCAAAGTACAAATATCAGTTTTTGAAAATCAATCATGCCTTACTCCTCAACCTTGATTTCAAGTACTAACTAATATGTATATCCAGTTGGTAAGCTGGAAACAGTATTTTACAGGAAATATGAGAATTTAAAAAACACCAACACAATACTAAACTTGTACAAAGTTATTTTGGAGGTCATCAAATACAAATGTGCAAAGTGCAGTAGGTACAATGGTATTGTTGAAGAAAATGCACACCTGTCTGGTTCGAGTGCACTTCTTCTGATTTGTTCTAGGTCTGTAGTGTGAAAATTTCTAGCATGATAACCAGCCTCCTCTAAGAGAGGAAATCAGGTTAAAAAAACAATCAGTTGCTGATTAGCAAATCATAAAATAGTTCATTTTCAAATTTATTTCAACGAGAAAATCTTCAAATTTTATGTTTTAAATAAATAAAAATAAAATTTGATTTCCTCATTTCAGAAGCTCCAGTGGTGGAGAAGGTGTTAGAATCTGTATCGTCTTCTTCGGGGGCATCAGGTCCCAGCAGCGGGGAGGGCTCCGGAGACGGGGGGCAGGTGAACCTTATTGCCGGGGGCGCTGCTGGACTGTTAGTGCTGCTGGCCGCCTGCTTCATCGGCCTTGTGATATACAAGAAGAAGAAAGGTGAGAATACTGACAAGATCCAAGAATCATAACCAGGATTCCATTGGGCGTTTGGTTACTTTTCATATTTCCACATCATGGATCCGCAGGTATTTGAGCCTGCTTCCATTTGAGGCAGGATATTGGCACCACACATGAATGGATGTTTCTCCTCACCTATGTCATATTTCCTACCGTAGCTATAGTTGCGTGTCTCCTGTTACTGACTCGGCAGTTGCCTGGCCCATTGAGAGTTTAGAACATTTGTTTATGAGCTCTTTGAATTGTCTCATTTTCCACTGAATACAATTTCAAAAAGAGAAATAATGTATTTTTGTATGCTTTTTGAGTGGCTATCATACCGACATCTCGTTATAATTATCATCAATGTAAATATACTGAGTTTTTATGTTTCAGGAGCTGCTCCAGACAAAGACAAGGGAAGAGATGGGGGAGAGGGAGGGGTAGGCGGTGTGGGGGAGCTATCCAATGGCTTCCTGCCCTCCTCGCCCCCCAAACCCGCCATCACCATCACGGCCAACCCTCTGCATCCTGAGGTTAGGTCCGTCTCACTCTCTCTGCTATTTTACTCATCTATTACTCTTAGAACCCACTATCATCAATTACAAATATAAATTATTCAAGTATTATTACTAACCACTTTTATTTCTTAGTAAACTACTATTTTCAAACTAAAACTCACTGGTACCCTATCACTGGTTGTTGACCCAAACCAACTCTTTTTTTCAGCTTGATATATGTTTTTTTTGTTTTTTTCACAGGAAGATAACACTTTGTGGTTAGACATAATTGAAATATTTTATTTTGTTTTCTCAGTTTAGTTTTCATTTTATTTTCCTTAATGTTTCTCAATTATTTATACATTTTGCCACTTTCTTTCTGTTTTGAAATATTTTTTCTTTTTCATTTACGCAGGGTGAAAATGTAGATATGGAGATGTCTTATATCTCGGCTCAAAACAACAATTGCTCATCGCGATCACCGCGCTCATCTGCAGAAATGGTGGTCGCCAATTCCTGCAGAGACGAACTCCGAAAACAGAGTCCGCTGCCCTCCGTGCCTACCAGAGAAAACTATGTCTGATAATGATAAACTACCGTGTAATATATATAAATAAAACAAGTGATAAGTGAATATTAGTATGGGAGGCGTTTGTTATGGTTAACAACCCATTATTGTGCTTTCTGGAATCTGTATTTCGTTTTACATTGACAGTACAACGTAACGGACTACATAATCAACTACAAGCGGAAGCTACTGCTAAAAAGTATATTTATCAATTTATTATGTTCATATAGACACTTTTGGTCTGGGTGTTGTAATGTCGATGGCAAAGTTTCTCATTCTCGGCTGATTGAATCGGGCCTGATATCAACAGACTCTGAGTGGCGAATTTGATTTGTTATAAACTGTAGTACTTGCTCAATCACACACCTTTATAGCTGCAAAATCAAGTTGCCTATAGAAATCCTATACATAAACATCAATAGCGACCGTTGGGTTAATATGGTTTTATAGCTGCTGCAAGGCAAGTGGTTAAAATAACAAACAGCCCTCTCCCCTGTCCCCCGTCCTCACGGATTTTCTCAAAGTTTGAAGATATTTCCTAGTTCTACAATGTTGCTCCCAGGGTATCTCAGCCTTGCAATAAGTGAATTGTGTGTGAAATGTATGTCTAAATTTAATGGTAAACAGTTCCAAATAAAGGTCAAGTGAAGTGACTCTGCTCCAGTTCTGAAGATCGCAACCGCAGTTCACCCAGGATGTGTTAACTGTACTTTCCTACATTTCACTCTCTCTGTGGTTTGATTGGAGTAAATATAATATCATATAATCATCTTTTATATGGTGTAAATTCCGTTAAAGGTTGAACTCTCGAGTATTACTTTAAGCATTTCAGTATCTATGTAAAATGAAAAATGCTTCCACAAGAAGTACAACAGTAATTCATTTCTTTTAAGGCATTATTCAAAAGTTTTCCATTGCTACATTTTTCATATTTATTGACATTAAGCAAACAATTATTTTTTAATGTTGATGAAGTGGAATAGAGTAACCGTTTGCTAAGTATTCCGCTAAGAGATTTGTTTTTACTAAACTTAATTATTTTGTGTTGAAAAGTTCACGTCTCTTTTCTTCTCCATACATTCCTGTTTTCCAATAGTTTCTGCAGTTTCGATAATTCCGCTTTTACAACTTTTCGGAAATAATTTTTTTCGGCAATTTTTTCCAATCAACTAACCCTGATTTACAGATTATGTTTTTTCCGTTTTAGTCTAAATGATTTTCAAATTAAATAAATACAAATATATATAAGTGGGGAAAGGATGAGGTAGGAAAGGAAATAAATGAAGGTGGGTGGAATCGTAATTAAATTCACTTTGTAGGTGGCATTTGAGAGGGCACCCTGAATATCGAGTATGATGTGTTTGCACTGTGAATGATGTGAGCGGTGGATTGTGATCTCAAGGGTTTTAGATAGTCAGATCTATCGTTAGTATTGAATTCAGGTGATGCATCCCTAAACAATCTCTCCAGCTCACCTATTATGCCTACCTGTGATAGGATCTGATAATGTGGATTGTATCGTTAATCCGTTCTTCGATCGTGTTGCGTACATTGATGTCATGCTAAATCACTACTTTATTGATTTGAGCTTAGATTACGCTGGTTCCTAAACTGGTTTAGCTAGTTGGCTTCTTGCATACAACTTAGTACAAACAACTTTATTTGTGAGTTAACTTGTCTGAATTGACTCGCTTACGTGTAGATTTGTGGAAAACAACTTGCAATTTGACTTTTTGCTAGTCCCTTTAAAATTAAGTCTGATTTTTTCCGTGTTTTTGAGCTGCCACATTTGATAATACTTTTAATTATCAGGGTGGCTTACCAGCCCGGTAAACTTTGAATTATCTGGGCATCTATCTATTTTTACAGATATAGGGGAATCAATTTGATATAATTTCATCAATTTCACCCATTTGAAACTGTCAAAGTCTGTCAATTGGAACAGTAATAATTGGTAACATAACTTTTTTCAATTTAAAAAAAATATTCAAAAAGGAATTCTACCTATTCCAATTTTTCCATATATCGTCACTGGAAAGGCAAAAGGTCTTAAGTGACACTTTGGTCAAAAATTAGTTAAATATGCATTTTCAATCAGTTTTTTTTTCTATATTGAAAGCTCTGACTCTCGTTTTGTTCTAAAGACTTAAAATGCTCTGGTGTAAACATCCCAAAATGTTCAGCCCTTCTGCCTTTCCGGCGACAATATCTTTTTTTTTGCAGAAATACTGTATGTAACACAATTTAGAAAATAAATGGAAAATAAGAAAGAAACCTTTTTGAATGTCGCTAAAATAGAATCTTGATAGATTGAAATTTTAGACGAGAGGATAAAAACTGCTCTGTAAAACCTGAAATTACTGGGAATTTTTAAATTCAATACTTAAATTTGATGTATGGATATCATATGTACCTGGTGAAAGACCACCATTCAGAATAGAAACGTTGCTTGAAATGGGTTTAGCCGTGTTTGGTGACCAGATCTGAATAGCCAGGTACTTTCCAACCTTCCTCTTATCCATCTCCTTCCCATCCCTATTCCCTTCAGCCTCACAACATTCCCCAACTGGGGATGCTATCGTCTCACTGGCTATGGACAGTCGGGAGCAGTGGAAACTCCAGAGAGACCAAATTGGCTTCTTGCAATTTGATGCACTTCAATGTACTTGCATAAACCACATGTAAATTGCTGCCAAGTCCAACATCTTGCTTAGAATATTTTTAAAATGCCAATCGACTCGTTGAAACTTTCTGCTCATGCAAAATTAAGAAAAAAATGTGTTTTTGATTAATTTTGCTTGCTTAAAAGTAACTATTTGTATATATCGAAAGTGATTTGTTGCAAAATCACTAATGACTTGTAGAATACTTGCTTTCGATTTTTCACATAGATTGAATTAGGTCTGTCTTATTGTAAGTTTCGTGACCTGTATACGTACTTAATATTGTATATTACATATAAGGTTTGATAAAATGATTTTGAACAATGATTGACAATCCTTTATTTCATAAAGGTCGAATATATTGTATAAATAATGCTCTAACAGCCCTCCTTTTAGGGAACTAATTTTTGTAAAGTATTGCACAATCTAAGATTCAAACCCATTAATAAATCGCAAAAATTCGAAAATGGAGACCCGAATATAATAATTTTTTTTCTAATGATTTATATGTTTTAATATCTAATTTATGTTTATGTAAATACTTTTCAAGAATTCGGTCACTAGTGTGGAGGGCCGTTAAGGAATATCACAGATTACAGAAAATAGAATTAATTTAAAAGAAATTTTCTTACATTATAAATCATTTATTTATTATAACTATGTATTAGGATTAATTCTGCTTATCAGATGGTAAAAGCCGTAACTTGCCATTTTAAAATATTTAAGTAGATAAGACTACATAACTATTCATGTTCAGAAGATATAAGACCTACTTATGTGAAATGATAATGCCCTTTTCAGGCACCCTTATCCTAGCTCTCGACGTTTAAGTGCTAGTCTTCAGGCAATACAAACGGGTGACAAGCAAGTTGTTTCCGCCCTTATAAAACGCAACTATTCAATAGCTGTTGTCACATTTCTTTGAAATTAGTATTTTGTAAATGTACCTATTTCATCAAACGAACTGAATTATGTATTATGGAGTATTTTTAAGTGTTTTTATCAAAATCAATGATTGCCACAAGCAGAAACATACTTCTATGAACATTTTCAATGAAAATTACTTGTAATAAAATTATTTAAATTCTATAGTAATAACAAAAAGTTTGCACAAAACTTATTTTTGTGTTACATAATATTATATATAATGGAAAAAAATGAACTTAACAGCACACATAATACAAACAATGTAATATTACATATATGTTATTTGTAATGTCATATTTTACAAATTAATTAATAAATATTGTTTTTTTTTTTCATACAATAGGCTCAATTTAACTGCTCAAAACAAAACTTTTGGGGCATTGCACATTGATAAAATTAATACCTTGACATTGGGCTATTGAAATTTAATATACCCAATAGATGTCACTAAGATGTCTGTATTTCAAACTTATGTGAATATGTATACGTTAGGAATTGATGGGTTATGAAAAAATAAATATATTTTTTCTTTCTTTAGTCTTTCTAACATCAATTCATAGTTATGAAGTATGAAGACAAAACATATACAAAGTTTATTCACCCACAGTAAAATCAGTGATGTAATTTGGCTGGGGCATCACATTAAATTAACTTAATGGTTTATTATGCAATTTGTTAAAAAAATATAGTGCCATACAATTTCACTTCTTATATTTTTCGAAGAGTCAAATAGAAAACTATAAATAATTGAACTCACGATCAAGGAATGTGGTAGAGGAAGTTAGGATAAGATTAAATGATATACGAAGGTTAGGAAAATATATAGGTTGTGGCAACAGTGAAAACTATTAAAACTAATTAAATTCATAATATGTATTGAAAACAGTAATCAATATGAACTACCTACTTCATTTCATACAAACTACTTTTTTTTAACAAAGTACAGTAATATATCAGTTAAAGCAGCTTTAGAGAGGCAATCCTCAATAAACTTTTTTGACTTTTCTTTCTTCACATCAACACAAGGTATAGTTATTAAAGGAATGTGCTGACCTAAATAAAAGTAAATGATCAAATAATAAGTTGTAATTTGAATCGTAAACACTTATTGTATGCACTTTTGCTTTTTTACAAAATTATCGATCTTCGTATTTTGGGTATTCCAGCAACACTTCCTACTTTTAGATTTAAAACACCTCTGGAATAAATTATATTTTCAACATTTATGTGTAATTTCATTAAAGGGTGTATGATTGTTTTAAAATTGTATTTTGTAAATACAATGTATTTTCATGTTTGTGGTACATACATATAATAAAGTAATTATGTAAAATAGGTTTACAGTGCGAATTTAGATAATAAATTGTATTTTCTAGGAAAAATGTTCTGATAAACAATGTGTTGGCTGTGCTTATAAATAATATTTGATTAAAAGACTAACTGTGTAGTAGAAATTCAGATTTTTAAATATAAATTTCTTTATAAATTATATGGCCTCTGGTTGTCGTCGATTGACAATTATTATTATTATAATAAATTTCCTAATGAACTACAGCGTTTTATTTTGTGCACTATAAATAAGAATTTTTATTTTCTATTTTCATTTAGGTTTTCCAGCAGGCAATAGTCACAACTGCAATAAGCCAACTTACTTGGATCAGTGGACTCAGACTGTGTATATACACACGCTCCTTTTTATAGGGAATTGTTTACAAAACTATCAAACTGCATATATACACTCAGGTCAAATGTGCCTTTTTGTAGAGAATTGCTTGCCTCATCGAATGCTTATTAACCAATAACTATACCCACCATTTTAGTCAGGTTTTATGCTCTCCGAAACAATTTTCCCAAATGTAGATAAGCAGTTTGCCCGTTTTTTGATACCCCATGAGTAATGTAAATAATATATTAAAAATATAATGTTTATCCTCCCTGGCAAGAGACCATCATTCGGTAACGAAATTTTCTTTGAAATTGATTTTCTTATTTAAAATAAATAAATAATGAGAACATCGAATCCCAACTGTCCGGAGTCAGTGGGACTATGGCATCACCTATTAGGGTATGTTTTGAGGCTGAACGGAGTTGGGAAGGGAACGAGATGAAGAAGACGAAGGTTGGGAAGTACCTGGCTATTCAGATCTGGTCACTGAACACTACTAAAGCCATTTCAAGCAACGTTTCATCCGTGAACGGTGGTCTTTCACCAGGGCAAAACTGAGACAGCTGTAGTAGAGTGATGTGTGCACCAGGTCCTTGCTTTGTTTGAGTAGTGAGCACTTAAGAAAAGCGTTAGAATTTACTTTATTTTATTCACTAAAAATCATTTCCTTCATAGGTAGCAAATTAGAAGAATACATAGTGAGTATCTAAACAAAACCAAAAATAAAGGAAAACAATTCAATATAGGTACACCCTGATACGATTAACTTTTGCAGGCGGCCAAAGGGGAACTCGCACAAAATCTACACTGCGACGTCGCCGAGTGCAAAGATAACCGTGTCAATGTGTGTATTTAAAAAAAATCAAACTATAGCCAGAACTGCTTTGTCCAATAGACTAAGTGGGAACAGTCTTTAAGGCCTATGAATAAATAAAAAATTATGACGAACAAAAAAATGATATCAGAAAATTTACATATTGACCAGCAATTTTTTTTTTCCTGTAAACAGACGTGTAATTTTAAACATTTTATAGGCGAAGCTAATATACTGGTATCTGAATCGGTATCGGTACATAAAAACTAACTAACTAACCATCACGCCGTTTCTCCGCAGAGGTAGGCAGAGAGGACAGACCGCCATATAACTCTGTCTTGGCACACACTCCTTGCTTCATTTACATTCATACATCGTCTCATACATGTCTCATACTCTGCTGTTATTCTGACTCTTCACATGACCCGATTCAAGTATTTGATTTACTTGATCGTGCCATGTCTATCTCGGGGGTCCTCAACTTCTTCCATTCACTTTCGCATCATATATTCTTTTCACACTTCTTTCTTCGTTCATTCGCTCTACATGCCCAAACCATCTAAGCGTCCCTTTCTTGATCCTATTCATTACGCTCACATCAGCCTTGCATTCTTTCCGGATATCCACATTCTTAATACGGTCAAACATGGTTTTCCGCACATACGTCTCAAAGATCTCATTTCCACAGCATTCAGTCTACTTTCATAAAAATTTACTTTCATTTAAAACGGCCGATTGCAATGATTGAGAAAAATACTTAAATATAGTATATAAAAAACCGAGTGCATCTTTGTCACAAACTATTTATAAATCAACACGCGAATGGGCTACTTGCGCAATGTTCTTTTTCCGTTCACTAAAGATTGCTAAGGCATTCATATTTATTTAAACTTTTTAATCGTATTTTCAAAGCTGCAGCAATTAAAAAATACGTATTCAATACCTCCGAAATCGAAGCATTTATTCCTATAAAAAGTGTACTTTTTGTCGATTGAACAGCCATATATGTATACATATTCGTAAGAAGCAATGGTGGTTAGACATTATATTTAATAAAAAAATACTTTGTTTTAAAACCACAAAGTTTATTATGATGAAGGCTAACCGGTTTCGCTTACACTATGAATCACTCTGTTTTATTCCCTAACTCACCCATTTAATTATTATTATGTTTCTATGTAGCTTATTTTCCAATAAAAATGTAATATGTCCCTTTCATATATAAATTAAACATAGGATCTTTGTCTGCCCCTAACATTACATCATTATCTTTCCATTATGTACACTTGTTTATTTACCAATTCTTTGTAATATATATTTAGTACTTTAAATTGTTGCCTCCCTCTAATATATGCTCTCTCTCTTCCTTCTTTGTATATTATATTGTCTCACTCTATCATTAATTTCTGTACCTATATACTCGTATACCTGTAACTCTGTATTTTTCTTTAGATATCATATGTGCCCTGACGAAGCTTGATCCAAACGAAACCGGTTGGCCTTCATCATAATAATTTTTGTGGTTTTGAAACAAAGTATTCTTTTATTATTAACATATATTTATTATTATTTTAAATACAGCCAGCTGTTAGTTAAAAAATGCGTACTTGAAATGGTGTTATCTTTTTTAAATATGGATTTAAACAACTATCATAGATCACAGGGTTCAATGAACGTTGAAATAAATCAGTTAAAGATTTATTTATATTAGTGAGTGTTGGCTAGAATCGTTAAAATCACTGTCAGTTTTTAAATTTAAACCGTCAAAAAATGTATCCCTTTTTGTCATGTGTAACAAAAATGATTATGTTCTTGAAGTGACATTACGAGTTGATAAAAATCACGTACCTAATTGTTCCGTATTTTCAACTGGCTTAGAAAAATCAATTTCGGGGAATTTTTCTGAACCAGTTGAAAAAGTGTTGCAAGAAGCTCATTCCTCGCTCAATGCGTTGGTTGGTTGCTTTTCTTCCATATTACAACACAATGCTGTCACCTCACACTTCCGACCGGATTGGGGAGAGTTACAAGACACTACACTAGTCTAGCCGCATGCACGCGGCTGTCACCGGTGGCCGATGTCCGCAATCCGCATTGCAAACCTGTACCCTGTACTAAACATAGGTACTCAACGCGTTGTTACCACCGCAAGACAGGTGAGAAGTGTGGCGTGTGGCCTGTGGTGATTGACGTCCAACACAAGCGGGGATTGCTTGACCTCAGGAGTGAAAGAGGTGGCATTTTAACTTCACTCAACAGGAGCGGACTGACACTTAAAAGAGGTACGAAAAAAAAAATTCAACATCATCTTGGAGTAAAAATATATATATGGACAATGACGTTACATATATATATATAGACACATTAAAGCCTTAGAATATGAACACAAAATGTGGCAAGCAAAACACACACGTTACCAGTAAATTCATCATTCAAATATCGGTCATGTATGACAAAGTTAGACATTCATAGAATATATGTGTACGAACGAAACAACGAATTTGTTTAGATATACTAAACGACCTCAAGCGACGCGTGACCGTTTAGTACTAAATCGGCTTAAACACCGATCACACCAACTAGCGTGATTATTGCTTGCCACTTTGAGAGCGCTACAACGTGTCTATATATATGTAACGTCATTGTATAATATACAAAAATATTTAAAACTGTTGAAATACCTCTGAAAAGTGAAGTTTTATAATATTTGTTTGGTTTTATTTGAACATTAACGCATAGCACATATCACATTTATTTGTACAACCACTGTAACTTTTTTAACCAACACAAATATAGGAAATAACCTCAAAATCCATTGACGTAAGTTATACGAGTGGATGATGCGAAGTTAGCGCGGACGGAGAACATTATTACATACTTATAAGTGCTGCTATATTATGTGAAGACTTTTATTGTCTCTTTCTGCTCTCGTGGTGTACCACGACGTAAAAACCCGGAGAAAGTGATTTATCGCAAGTTTGTATAGGTTGGGTAAAAATAATTAGCTATCTCTCCATACATTGTTACTGCAAGGGTAAAGTCAATGGTAACTTTCCCGCCGCCCATAGCCCCAGTCCGCCAATCCGCCCATGAGATTCGAGCCATCTGCGTCTGTGGTCTGTCGCTGTCAGTCTGGTGAGTAGACTTGACTTGCAGGTCAGCTTCAGTCACTATCGCCAGTCGCCAGTCGCATTCTTTCGAATCCTCACAGACTGGAGAGGGCTCGGCGTCCGCACTGTCCGCAGCACTTTCAGTAATCAGTAGTGCCAACAGTGCCTCCGCGGCAACACTGTCCCGCCCGAGCAGCGAGCTATTCGAACAGTCCCCGAACTAAACGTGAGTCGCTTTCTTTTATTCATGAGTTCACTCTCGGTTTCCACCGCACAATGGTGCAGGCGAGGAATCGTGGCCAGATAATCAATAAATATTTTATTCAACCCGGAGGCGCTGATCGAGAATATAAATGACGGCCTTCGTGGTCGAGTGGTTAAGGCGCTCGACTACGAATCCAAAGGTCGCGGGCTCAAATTCGGACCTACGAAAATAAATTTAATATAACTAATACATTGTGTCATTTCACATTTAATTAATACAAAATTTGTATATTTGGCACGTTCTAGAGTGGTAGATACTCTAAGTGTCACCCTGGTGAAAGTCCACCATTCGGAATCGAAACGTTGCTTGAAATGGCTTTGACCGTGTTTGGTGACAAGATCTGAATAGCCAGATACTTCCCAAACATTCCTCCTCCCCATCTCCTTCCCCTCCCCACTACATACCTCAATTGGGATGCCATAGTCCTACTGGCTCCGGGCGGTTGGGAGCAGTTGGGACTCTTGTGCGGTATATTAATTTTTAATTTAATTTGACTAAAAACGTGTTTACACTGTGGTCTATTATGTGTTGTATATTTTTCGCCCGCCATGCTAGCGATATCACTGTGTTATGGAAGACGAAACATTTAAATAATATGTTCTTGGTTAAAAATATAAAACAAATATTAAAGTTTCACCAAGAATACGTTTTGAAACTTTCAATAAATTATCCTTGAAAATCAGTAGAAGAAACTGTAAAGCGACAAAAATACATGATTATTATTATCATTGATAAGGAAACTGTCTGCATGGCTCCCGTAAGCACTCAGCCATAGTTCATGGTGCTATTTCCCATGGATCTCCTTATTCCCCCAATTCCTTCAATAAAGTCCACCAGGGTTGGGTCTCCTGGTTCCGCAACATTGCCCCCTTGGAGCCCCAAGGTTGCTCCCCATGACAGAAATGTGATTTTGTGAACTTATCTTAAAAAAAAACAAACTTTCAAAATAATCCTATCAAATGCAGACAAGCTATTAAGTACCCACTACTTATAATTTTTATTCTATATTTGAAATGGGTGGATTAAAGCATATTGTTTCTGGGCAAGTGAAGTTACATCCTTTGATTTTTCACGGATAGTATTATAATAATTGACATGGAAGAGATGGAAATAGATACATGTACGAGCCTGTTCAAAAGAAAAGGTGAATTTTGAATTTTCGCGGGCTGTGTACATTCGATTATCGTTTTTTTGTTGTTGTTATATTGGTACACATATGTTTATCATATGTTAGAATTATCAGCCATTTTGGATTAGCGGTTTGTTTTTGACAACTGGAAAGGTTAGTCACGTTTTTGTGTGTTCTTCGATTTTTTACTTTTGAAAAAAAATGGATCAAGGAATAAAATCCATGATTAACGTAACGTACTTAAAATGTTGACTGTGGCATTCGGCGAGTCTACTTTGTCTCAAAAAAAGTGTTTATAAGTGGTACAAGCGCTTTACAGAAGGCCGAGAAGATGTTAATGACGATGAGCGTCCTGGAGTTGTGGAAAAACAAATCATGGATTTTATTATTTGATCCATTTTTTTCAAAAGTAAAAATCGAAGAACACACAAAAACGTGACTAACCTTTCCAGTTGTCAAAAACAAACCACTAATCCAAAATGGCTGATAATGCTAACACATGATAAATATATGTGTACCAACATAACAAAAAAAAAAACGATAATCGAGTGTACACAGCCCGCGAAAATTCAAAATTCACCTTTTCTTTTGAACAGGCCATGTATATTTATTTTTTATTGTGAATACCGCACAAGAGTCCCAACTGCTCCCTAACCGTCTAGAGCCAGTGGGACCATGGTATCCTTAATTGTGTGAGGCTGAAGGTAGTGGGGAGGGGAAGGAGATAGGGAAGAGGAAGGTTGGAAAGTACCTGGCTATTCAGATCTGGTCACAAACGGCTAAAGCCATTTAAATCAAGAAACTTTTCGTTTCTGAATGGTAGTCTTTCAACAGGGCGATACTTTTAGTATCTACTACTCTGTTAGTTAGTTAGTTTTAAGTTATTTAATTGTGTTTTAAGATAACACTCGTTCGTTTGCATATTTCTACACTTTACATGGTTTTGTCAGACTGTGTGCCAACTTATCGGCGATTTGAAAACATGTTCGTGCTAATATCATTGCATTTTGAAATCCGTTAGCGACCCTCGGTATTTGATTTGTCTTTCAAATTATACGTGGGTTCAAGGACTACATTAGTTTCGTGCGCGTATTTTATTTATTTCTTGGCCCCCTTTAAAGACTTTTACACAAATAATGAAAATACTTATAAACAGTGCAAAAATATTGTGCAAGAAAGAAAAAATAGTATTAAATAGTAGGTACATCCAGAGTTAAATAGTTTCATCAAATAAATTAGCTCTACAAGATGAAAAAAACTGTACTATGGTGCGCTTATATTTTCATATTGACTGACTAAACAACTCAATGCGCCCGGGTATGAGAAAAAACACAATTCTCGAAACAGTCAAATAATGTCATAAACAAGACAAAGAAAGCAATATCGATTATATTAGAAGGTAGGTATTTTTTTTTACCTACCTACGTTTATGACGAGTAATGGCTATAAGGAGCAAATTTGGTTGGTCTCTTCTTATATCAATAACATCGGAGTATTTAATGTGTAATGACATTTAAATGAGTTTTTCTAATGCTCGCTAAAACAAGAAGTATTTTAGAACTACATATTCATATGCGTGAAGACGGGAATATTAGGCGGCGATATTGGTGAAAAAAAAAAAACGGACCGTCGGGAACGTAGAACATTTCAAGGATCTGGTAGAGCCTTGGAGTAATAATATATGGAGAGAGAGCTAATTATTTTTATCCAACCTATACAAACTTGCGATAAATCACTTTCTCCGGGTTTTTACGTCGTACACCATGAGAGTGAAAGAGACAACAAATATAATACACCGCTTCTATGTACTGTCACAATGATATTGGGCTCCTGGGTCACCGAGGGACTCCGCCCACATTTTTTATTATGCCGCTAAACTTGACACAACTAAACGGTTTTTTAGGTTGCTGTATTTTTGTTGATAACAATACTGTGAAAAAGTGGTTATACGAATCAACAAAAACATTATGTCGATATGTGCTATGAATGGATGTATAAATACCCTAACCTTAGTCTTAGCCACGCCCAGGTCCGCCGAGTCCGGTAAAAATCGTCAAAAACTGACTACACTGCCTTGGATAGATACCACTCTATGTACTCTAAGGGTAGAGCCGACTGAATTGGGTCGCTACTATCGAGGGCCGTTGGTCGAATAGTTTCTAAGTAATGCTTTATCATAAGGTAGCGAAAATAAATTAGAAATAAAAACATGGAAGTCGATAGAAAATGTATTTATGCTAGGGTAGCAGAACTGATTTTTCGATTTTGTTGTTATAATCATAGATTTTTAAATTAAATAAAGTGGTCGATAATTTCAAAAGGACGCTCGGCTAGCAGTCGGACGAATCGATTTCGATACTCTGAGGAGATTACCGACTTACTCCATTTTCAGATCAAATTATATAGAGATAGTATACTTTGAATAGAACACATCTCCATCTTTGCTTTAATCGGGTATTTTTGCTAACGAGTATTTTTATAAGCCTAGTAAAGAATAAAGTATCGGACCTATAAAGATAGTTTGAAGCTTAGAGTAACAATGTATGGAGAGAGAGCTAATTATTTTTACCCAACCTATACAAACTTGCGATAAATCACTTACTCCGGGTTTTTACGTCGTACACCGTGAGAGAGAAAGAGACAAAAAATATAATACACCGCTTCTATGTACTGTCACAATGATCTTGAACATTGTTACTCCAAGGTTTGAAGGGTATAATCTCCTACTTACGAACCTTTTTACGGATTTGGCTTTATTGTATAATGTGTCAAATTAAATTCTTCGGAATATGATCGGAAAACGTACAAAATATTTTTGTCTGAGCTAAAATAATTTTTTTTTTTTGCCTAACTCGAAACAGACGGCCGGCGTTAAATGGCAATTTCAACCTTATCGCCACTATTTTACGATTTGCATCGGAGATTTTGTGTTCAGTGGGTACAATGTTTTCATAGCTTCGTTTCGTTAAAATAAAAATGTTAGGTGTTTTCGCAATTTTTTTTCGGTAAAATGTCAGTAGATAAACCATGCAGATTCTTATAGATTTAAAAATCTATTACAAAATCTAACATCTACATCTACCATTTACGGAGTGTTAAAAATGATTAGATATGTAAAAACAGTTTTGGGATTGGCGTGTCAACAATCCAGTTTAAATTGTTATTTATTAAAATTAGACGTTTGCCAAAGTGTTACTCTTTGCCCGACCTCCTTAGACCTTTTAAAGTGAAACTGCATTCTTAACTCATTTTCAGATATTTCGTGATATACCCTCATACCCTCAGAGCAATAATATACAAGAGAGAGTGCTGCTGTAGTCAATTTTGATGAGTCTTGTGGGATTCGGCTAGACCTGGGCGTGGATAGGACTAGGGCTAGGGTATTTATACATCCATTCATAGCACATGTCGACATAATGTCTTTGTTTATTCGTATAACCACTTTTTCACAGTATTGTTATAAACAAAAATATATCAAATAACCTAAAAACAGTTGACTTATGTCCATTTATGTCGCATACGAAATCGTGTGGGCGGAGTCAACGGAGATGCGGGACACGAAGAACATCCTTGCAGTACTTTAAGCGGTGTGATAATTTGGGAAAATTTGCTGTCTCTTTCTTTCACATGGTGTACGACGTAAAAACCCGGAGAAAGTGATTTATCGCAAGTTTGTATAGGTTGGGTAAAAAGAATTAGCTCTCTCTCCATATATTGTTACTGCAGGGTATACGTCTTCACCTAAATGCCACACAATGTATGGTTATTATTTATCTAAACAGCGTTGCAAATTAAAAAAAATAAATTATTTAAAACAATACATCATAGAAAATAGTTTTTTGTTTTATTTCTCTATCTTATATGCATTATTTTTATTTTTTATTTCTTTTTTATACAACTATTTCATCTAGTGATAAATAATAACTATACATTCTGTGGCATTTAGGTGAAGAGGCATATAGATGTATATATCGTCACATTCTATAGCATTGTGCAATCGACACATTCCAGACAGGGGGCAATATTGTGATTTAAATATATATATTAATTCTTGATCTCAGGGAGGGTGCTGCAATCCATTTAATACATAGAAAATAAAAAATACAAAGGTAATAAATAAAAATAATAATATATAATATTGAATAATAAAACAAAATAAAATAATAATAGAATAAAAATTAAGCTTCGTTTCAAAACATCATGAATCGACTCCATTGTTTATACCTCAGAGTAACAATATAAAGAGACTGTACTAATTTGTGACAAATCGTTGACAAACTGCAAAATATATCTCTCTTTATGCTCGGTTCTATACGCATATGAGAAAAAGAGACAAACAATTGCTGGAAACCAATACACGATTTGGGCAATTAAATACCATGTCCGCGATATTTGATCTGTACGAACTTCATTCACGTTTGGAGTGTCAGGCGAACGGACTGTCAAAAGTGCGTAAACAGTTAAAAAATCCTGAGTTATTTTTTTTGTCCGATATCTAGCAAAACATCATGGCCATATGTGCTATACTTGGTTGCTTCAATCGAAGTACAAAGGACCAAAAACAAACAGTTTTCACACGTATGTACCATAAATATCGTCTTTTTTTAGTCCAAATCTCAAATGTTAAACACAATTCAACTAGTAACTTACACCAATATGTAATTAATCTTTGGACTATTGTTCCAATATAATAAACTTCCGTTTGAAATGAGTTTTAGTGGATTCGTAATATTTTTAACTTAGATATTTAAGCTGTTGTCACATGAAAAACCATTACAATGGGGAATCCCCATATATTGTACGGCTTCTGGAAAGTATCGGTCTCTTTCTTTCTCATGATACTAACGCTAAATTGTTGGCAAACAGATAAAGACAGAATAGTGTTTATCTCTTAGTTATATTTATAATTTCGGTTACGTCCCTAGATTCAGGGCTATGCCAAAAATTGAATATTATTATTTATTTAATTATTTTTAGATTTCCAAAGGATGAAAAAAAAGACGAGAAAAAATCTAATTTCTTTTTTCTTTGATTTAGCTTCAAATATTTAATATGGATTCATCACGTTTCATCTGGATTTTTATACCCTTAGCTTCTAGTTAATTGTTTTTTTTAAATCTATTGATGTGCGCACATGCACTATTACAGCCCATTTCTGAACCTGTTCTCTGATGATTTATGATAACGATATGCATCTAGATAGTTTTAATTTTATATACATATTATATATTATTTTCTCCTTGTTAGTTTGGTATTAAGCTTAGTGTAATTAAGTATGAAGCACTTGACGTGAAATATCTCACAAAACTTTGTGCTATATAAGTTCACTGTTATATTATATCTGCATTCGAAATTTCCTTACAAAATAACATGGGACAGGAAAAGCTTTCCTACAATACTTAGCTTTGATTGTCATGTTTGTGAATTTTTGTGTCTCTTTCTCTCTCATGGTGTACGACGTAAAAACGCAGAGAAAGTGATTTAATAAAATTTATATAGGTAAAAAAAAAAATGATCTCTCTCCATATATTCGCTCCAAGGTTAAGAAAATGATTTAACATCTGTTATCATCACCATGCATTTTTATTTTACTTTTTGTTTGTAAAACTATTTTGTTGATGGAACTGAAGTTCATTTATAATATGTATTATAAAATGTTCTGTACTAATAATTTAATTCGTTTATATTTTTATCTATAAATAAGATTTTTAACTAATCTTATTGATTAATGTATATTTGAATAAACAAAAAATATACAACATTCATTCTTTAATGATTTACAACTACCTACTCACAACAAAATACCTAATTTGCCAATTTGACAACCTATTAAAGTGATTTTACTCCGAGAGTTTAGGCCACACCTTTGGTCATTGCTTGGTCAAAAAGTGCGGACAAATTTCGCAAAGTTAGGTCTCTAGATATTGTTATTACTCTGGGTTTATACACAGGGGCAAGAAGTGCAGTGCTGCCATCATAAGAGTGTTTTCGGCTCGTGCCTATTCTTACTCTAGTTGGTCCGTAGCTGCTTGTGGGGCTCTGAACTTAGAGTAACAATATATGAACAACTTTCTGTCATAGTTGTCACAAATTAAAACAAATGGCCCAAAAAAAAAATTTTTTTTGTTTGTAAGGTAATTCAATAAGATTAAACTCTTTAAAAAATAAAAACCGAATCGGAGGCTCGGCTAAAATAAAATAAAAAAGGGCCATTTTTTTGTTTATGGGAAGCTCTGTTTTTTGGGTTTTTCGCGGCTGTTTTTAAAGCTGTTTTAAATAAGCAATTTTCCAAAATTTTAAAAACATCGCGATAAACCAATTGGAAAAAACAATCTTTTCAATAGATTAAAAAAAAGTTTAATTTAAAGTTTAAAGGTAAAAATCAGATTAGTTTCCTGCTTTTGAAAAAAAAAGGGCTAATTTTGATTTGAATATTTGAAAAAAATTCTGGGGTTGCACCTCTAAAATACCCCAAAAAGAAAACCCAAAAAATATAATATTTTAAGGTTCCCCAAATTTTTAAAACTAGAAAAAAATCTCCGTTACCATTACATTTATCTGAAAATTTTTAAAATTCTTAAAAGGGGTATTGGGTATAGTCATTGAATAAAAAATGGTAATCGATGTATTATAAATTCATTTGTTTTGCACCAAAAATTTTAATGGTGGTGTCAAAACTGGTCAAAAGATGTGAAAAAATTGACCATAAAAACCTTTTTGTATTGCCGAAGGTACTATCGAATCATATTGAGGCACCGCGAAATCCTTAAGACGGATCTTTACAAATGTTTTGTCGAAGTGGTTGCAGGAAATGGACTGAGCAGATTGTGCTATGAGGTATTTAGGAGTCCAATTTTGCCTTCTCGTAGCACGGATCCATTTTCTCGCCTTTTTCATCCTTTGGAAATCTAAAAATAATTAAATATATAATAATATTCCAATTTTGGCATAGCCCTGAATTTGGAGAGGCAACCAAAATCTAAGAGATAAACACTATTCCGTCTTTATCTGTTTGCCAACAATTTAGCGTTAGTATCATGAGAAAAGAAAGAGACCGGGATACTTTCAGAAAAGCCGTACGAAAACGGTTCCTGGGAAAAAAGTTCCCCTTTCAATGGTTTCTAATGTGACATCTCGTAAATATTTTTAAGTTAAACATATTACGAAATCAATTTCAAACGGAAGTTTATTATATTGGAACGAATAGTCCAAAGATTAATTACATATTGGTGTAAGTTACTAGTTGTAGTTTTTTGTAGGTTAGGATGTGTTAAATATTTGAGATCAAACTAAAAAGTTTAAACGTGAGTGAAGTTTGTGCGAAGATCAAATATATCGCGGACATTTAGCCCGCCCAAATCGTGTATTGGTTTCAACAATTGTTTGTCTCTTTTCTCATATGCGTATAGAACCGAGCATAAAGAGAGAGCTATATTTTTGCGAGTTTGTCAACGATTTAATACAAATTAGTACGGTCTCTTTATATTGTTACTCTGAGCTCTGAACCTGGGAACGCACCTTTCTGCGAACATTTCTGAGGCGCCGCGGTACCAGGACAGCCCAAAAAGTATACATTAGGGGTTTTTGTACTGTACCTTCATTATTTTTAAAGTTGCAGTACGTATTAAAAAAGTTTCCGTTTTGCTTCTCGGCTACATTCGTTAAATCTTCGAGCAATCATGTTACCTCTACTGCACAGTGCTCTTCTTTGTTGCTCAATATCAGCATCATCTTTGAGCCCAGCTGTTAAAATATGTCCTAAATATTTAACCTCGGATTTTTCTATTATTTTTGTTCCTTTAAGTTATTAAAAACCTCAAGATGAAATGTTTTATGACTCCTTAAATAGCATCTATTGGGAACTTTGATGTGAATATTGCACAACGACTAGTTAATTGTGTATAGCTGTTAGAAATAAATATCCAGCATATTTTACAATTTGCTAGTTATTAGTTATTATCCGATTATATAATTTTAGGTACTAATTTTATATAATCGGATAGTCCATCTAAATTCTAATAAATAAAATAAGTAACGGTAAACAGGGCACTGCGTGTATGCTTTCCCAGCGGAACGATCTAGTCTAGTTACGCATAGCCTATAGGTAGGTAGGCACCTACTTTCAAATTACAGTATCGCTAGAATTCTTAAATATAATTTTGTGTCACCTTATCTAAATAATATAAATTTTGTTTCATTAAAACAAATTACAGTCGAAGTTGGTTATAACGATCACGGTAATAGCGAGGTCACGGATATAATGAGTAATTACTTAATGATATATTAGTCCGGGCTTATTTTCATATAATCGTGTGGGATTATAACGAGATCACTTCACTAATATAACGTCCAAATAATATTGTCAACTCAATGCGCCCGGGTATGAGAAAAAACCACAATTCTCGAAACGGTCGAAAAATGTCATAAACAAGACAAAGAAAGCCGCCCGTCCTGCACTGCGGCGGACTTTCCACAAATCAAGTTAAGGAGGGTTTATAATCCTTGATAGTTGTCGCTCTAAGAAACATTTCTATCCAGTACCATCGGACATTATGTAAAAGTAAATTTAAAATAACAGTCATACGAAGATTTTTCTTTGCAATTCTGTTCCCTTTTTACAAATTCGTTTGTACTCTATGTCTAATTTGTATCTGGTTTTCCCTATTTCTTAAAAACAATAAATTTAATAATAAGCAAGCTTTCATACCCTGACATAAATATCGATATTAGTAGGTAGGTACTTTTTTTTACCTACTTACGTATACAACGAGTAATAGCTATAAGGAGTAAATTTGGTAGGTCCCTTCGCGCTCGCTATAACCAAGTTCGACTGCATTACGTAATTTGTTAAACAAAAATGGACGAATGTGACTCCCTCTTCCCAATGACGACCTCCGTGGCCGAGCAGTTAAGATCATGGCCACGACCCGGAGGTCGTGAGTTCAAGGCCCGGTGTACGCAAATAAATTTAATTTAATTTATATACACTATTTCACATATTAATATTTAAATTAAATAATAGATAGTATATTTGCAGCACGTCCAAGAGGTAAAAAATAACAGAGTAAAATCATCATTCAGAATTGAAACGCTGTTTGAAATGGCAACAGCCGTGTCTAAGCACCTGGCTTCACAGATATGGTCACTGATGACCAGATATGAATAGTTAGGAGATTCTAACCTTCCTCTTCCTCATATCCCCTCCTCCTCCCCACTTCCTTCAGCCTCACGATATACCTTAATTAGGGATGCCATAGTTCCACTGGTACCGGACAGTTCGAAGTCCAATTATCAGGCGAGCTTAAGATATGCATAAATCTGTTAAAAAAAAAGTTTGACACAGATAAAAATGTCCTTCACCGTTAGAAGTTTAAAGTGGTTTTCCTCAACTGCTTTGTCCACACTATACAAGTACGAACAAGTATCAAGCAATAGAGTTGGACATTGATTAAAAGGCCCGAATATATTATTATAGTCGCAAATGATTTCATACACTTTATGTTGCCCTTTTGACTGCCAAGATATTTATTTTTTGGTTGGGAACCGCCTCAAATGCTGCCGCGCGGAGTCTGAACGAAGCTAATCACGTATGGACCAACGTATTGCACAACAGAGGGTCTAGGTTCAATTCAAATATAAATAATTAATTGCTTTATTTAGCCGCATATTTTGTAAAAAGTAGCCAGTGCGGCTATCGGGGATACCAAGGCAATTTAAATACCCGAAGTAAGGTTTCTTTTGCAATAATGGATTATTATCTGAATATTTTAATTTTAAAATTAATGTTTTTTACTGAAAACATTAAGTAGTATAATTTCATTCATTGCATGGAGATTAGGGCGAGAAAGAGGCGATTATTCATATGATGAAATTGAACAATTATTGAAAATGTCTTCATTAGAAAAGCGCAGAAAAGACTTTGATTTAATTTTCATTTACAAAATTATTAATTGTTTTATTGACTCACCTTCTCTGTTGCAACTTATCCAGTTCAACATTCCTTGCCGTAGACTCAGAAACAATGAATTGCTGTTCCTCAATCATCACTATACTAATTATGGGTATAATTCTGCAATGTCCAGAATGTCAAGACTTGTTAACTCAAGCCATGGTCTTGAAATTTTTGGTAGCAGTCGAAATGATTTTTGTCATTCTTTACGACTCTACCAAAACTTTGACTAGACCATGGCATGAATGTTCTCTCTTATGTTGATTTTGTCCTATTTTTGTCATCGCTTCATTTATTATTATGTATGTGCTATTCTTTCTCTGTTGCTCTTTTTTCCATTTCGTGTTTTATATGTCTTTTTGGTAATTGGACTTTAGTCCGTTAATTTATAAATAAATAAATTACATTCTATTAGTAAAGTTGTCAAAAGAAGCGAAGCTGGCAGTCAATAATGGTTTATTAACTAAGCCTGATATTATATAGTGGTGAGGCATGGAACTGGCAGAGGAAGGATGTAAGTAGACTGAATGCTGTATAGGGTTCCGCTTATTGAAATGGTATGAATATCGATTCGGATGTTCCGCTCAAAGTTGTGTGGCAGTATATCCTTCTGCCACCCTTGTGATGTTAACTACTTAGTTAGTTAAATAATTATTTTAGTGTAAAAATATCACATCGCAGATTTTTTTAAAACCATTTTTTATCACTAAATAATACTTTTTAATAATTAATAAAAATATTATTTAGTGATAAAAAAGGATTTTAATAAAAAAATCTTTGTATATTTAACTATTATTAGTTAAATTAAATAATTATTTTGATTGTAAAAATAACTTAATCGTCAGCGGAACAGGACGTGTTTTTTTTAAACCAATTATTTTGGTGATGGAACTAAATAACTGAATTTAGAAATAATCTTAATGTAAAGAATACCGCGTTACAAATGAAGGTCCGGAAAGAATGCAAAACCAATGTTAGAGCAATGAATAAATATAAAAGGAACGCTTAATATTTACACATGTTTTAAAAAAAAATAATTTTATTTGAATACCGCAAAGAGTCTAAAACTGCTCACAAACCGTCTGAGCCAGTGGATATGGCATCCCAAATAATGTTGTGAGGCTGAAGGTACTGGGGAGGGAAGGAGATTGAGAAGAGGAAGGTTAAAGTACCTGGCTATTCAGATCTGGTCACCAAACACGGCTATAGCCATTTCAAGCAACGTTTCGATTCTGAATGGTGGTCTTTCACCAGGGACACTTAAATATCTACCACTCTGAAGGCGTACGTGTGATTATTTTCAAGAAAGACCGTGTTACAAATGTGAAGGTCCGAAAAGTATGCAAAGCCGATGTTAGCGCAATGAATAAATATAAGATAGGAACGCTTAGATAATTTACACATGTAGAGCGGATGAACAAATAAATGAGTATAATGAGAACATATGAAACAAAACTGAATGGTACAAGAAGTCGGGGACGCCTGAGGAAGACATGGCACGATCAGGTGAATCAAATACTTGAGTCAGGCCATGTCAAGGGTCAAAATAACATAAGAGTATGCATTATACGATGTATGAATGTAAATTAAGCAAGCAGTGTGTGTTAAGACAGAGTTGTGTGACGGTTCATCCCCTTTGCCTATCCCTGCTGAGAAAAGGCGTGATGGTCAGTTAGTTAGTATATCCGTAAAAAAAATTAAAAAAGCCCCAGTCAAAATATTTTGACGGAAGAATAACAAAAAAAAACATGGCGTCTTTAGTTCATCTTTTGGCCGCAAGGATTGAAAAGATAAGAATGTCAAGATTGATGTTTTATTATCATAAATCATGATTATGTTGATAGTGGCCTCATTATTCTAAGCGTGGGATATTGAAATGACTGACGATTAACTAATAAAGTTTTTACTATAAAATATGTTATGTGATAGAAGATTTATTCTTACACAAATTACCGTTCCGTTTAGTTTTTTTGGGATAATATACGTATTTGAGTTCCACTCAAAAATACAACATTTGTTGCAATTTATTTCGGGTTGGGGCATCGTTTCTCCACCTGGAGGTCGCGATCAGGTTTAAAAAGAGAGTAGGGGGGGGGTTAAAGGGGGACCTGAGAAGGTTGTGAAAAACAAATATGGGAGGGGGCAGGAGATTGGGAATTGGAAGAGGAAGGTTATTGATCCACATTTTTATGCTGGCTATTCAGATCTGGTCACCAAACACGGCTAAAGCCATTTAAAGCAACGTTTCGATTCTGAATGGTGGTCTTTCACCAGGGCGATACTTAATAGTATCTACCACTCTGCAACGTGCCGCAAATAAACTTTTAAAAAGTTTCTTTTTAGTAAAAGTTATTGACGCACGCCGTATGTGTCCCCTGAGTCGATGTCCTGAATAGTCCTGTTATCTCTATAATTGAGTTTCTATCGATATCGAGTAGTGAAAGTGTTTTTTTTTAACCTTCGGTGGGAGTAACGCAACAAAAATCAAAGTTTTTTCTGGAAACCGAGGTTTTTAAACTTAATCACACTTTAATGTGCCTAAACTATGAGAGTGATGGCTTGGTAATGTTTTATGGTATGTCATTAATAACATTATGTCCAGGTCAGGGCTGTCTCTAAGTTGATTGAGTATTGATCCTTATTCAGAGACATTTGAAGTGTTACTGTATTGGCGAATAATGCAGTAAAAAAACGATACACAGTAGCGTTGTGACCGCTTTGAAAGAACTGCTTCTTTTGGCAGCAGTTCCTACTTCATTCATTGTTCATTGAACGAATACTTCAATTGAAGTTGGTAGTTTATTTTAGCGTTGTGAAGTTGAACTTCAAAGCATGTAAAGAAAGTACTTCAATTGACGTTTAATTTGAAGCACTTCGATCTAAAGGAACGTGATTTTTGAGGAGTTCTTTTCGTTTTAAAATTTCTACCAACTACCACTTTTGAGTTGGCCGAGGAACCAGTTCCAGCTCCTTTCAATTTCAAATCTCTACCGACTAGTACTTTTTATGTTGTCAAGGAACCGGTTTTCAAATCCCCAACGACTACGAGTGTTTTTTTCGGCGGGGAACCGGTTCCAAAAAGAAGTGAACAAATAACCGGATAAATTCAAATCTCTTTTTTGCTTGTTCGACTTCAATTGAAGTGTTCACTGCGAAGGGTTCATTTTAAAGAACTAGCAATTGGTGAAGCATTCATAAAACATTGAAGTTTTTCCCAACGCTAATACACAGGTATAAAATCCAACGATGTTTCGACTTAACTCGGATATAATCCAATGATCTTACAGTTTGAAAATTAATTCTAGAAATGTATTGAAGTGTAACAAACATTTGTCATTACTATGGCGACATCGAAATACGCCGATTTTGGGAATAATTCGACTAAATTCAGATGTGAGGTCGTGCTTGACTCCGAATTTGACAGGAAAAACGGAATAACATTTTTTTTACGCTTTGATTTTTTTGAATTCAGCTTATTGTGCGTGTATCTTATACATACAAAATAATGGAGTATTCATTTCGATTTAACACATAATATATAATTCTTTGATAATATATACATTTCGAAAATACAATGAAAATACACTTTTCCACGTAATTATTTCGCTCCGTTGTAAAATAAAAAAGTTTGAATATTAAATGACCTTATCTTATCCTCACCTCGCCTTAAATTACCTTGAAGAAACCAATAATTTACGAACAGCGTGTATTTTTATGTGATTTCCGCTCAAGAATTCCAATTGTCCAGTGAGACTATGGCAACCACGATTAGTGTAGTAAGTTTCAAAGTGTTTGGCTATTCAGATCTGGTCACCAAACACGACTGTTCCATTTCAAGCAAACGTTTCGATTCTCAATGGTGGTCTTTCACCAGGGCGATACTGGGCACTCTGGAACGTGCCACAGATATACTATATTATACTGGTTAATTGTGAAATAACATAAATTAATTAAATAAAATTTATTGATCCTATAACCTCTGGATTCGTAGCCGAGGAACCTAACCGCTCGATCACAAAGGTCGTCAAGGTGTATTTAAAATGTGAAAGTGTGGACTTGGAGCATAGTAATTAAAAAAAGTTATTCTTACCTAAGAATTATCTTGGTGTTTAACATTTTAAAGCAATTTAAACGATTGCAGCGCCCTCCTTTTTTTCTACGTTTATTAGTCACACTGTACTGGGTCGGATGCGCAGACGATTTAACATTTATTAGTCACACTGTATTGGGTCGGATGCACAGACGACATATTCGTTTATTAGTTTCACTGTACTGGGTCGGATGCACAGACGACATATTCGTTTATTAGTTTCACTGTACTGGGTCGGATGCACAGACGACATATTCTTTATTAGTAACACTGTACTGGGTCGGATGCACAGACTACATATTCGTTTATTAGTCACACTGTACTGGGTCGGATGCACAGACGACATATTTGTTTTTATTAGTAACACTGTACTGGATCAGATGCACAGACTACATATTCGTTTATTAGTCACACTGTACTGAGTCGGATGCATAGCCGACATATTCGCAACTGAATTCTTTCAGTATTCTTACTTTTTCAATAATCATCAATCAACCTCCCGGTTTGTTGTGCTGCGTTTTACTTGTGAGTTTGTCGAGAGAGGAAATCGTTTTTCCAATTCCATAATCGGCTTTAGTCGAGAGAAAGTCTGGCGAATTGTTTTTCGTCGGTCTTGGGAACTACGAGTACCTGGCCGACGCGCAAAGATGCTCCGATCCAGGATAGTAAATATAACTCATTTTTGATTATTTGGGTATTGTAAACTACCTGTTCGCAGGACTTTAACTATTCATATTTTTTTCGAATCCAAATCTATAATGGTGGTTTTTGCAATGTGACAGGAATGCGTAAAGCATTGCGATACAAACAAAGAACGAGTGGAATCGTCCACTTCTAATACAAGATATGTTCAGTGTTATGGACTTATTTCAAAAGTTTCAACGGAACTTTGATTGTAAATAATAAAGTGGTAGTTTCTGATTTCACCGCCAGGAGGCTTTTCTCCTTTTTTGATGATTTTCTTTCTTTTAAGAAGGTGAAGCAAACTTATTATTATATTTTTACACATAAAACTATTATAGGGATGACGTTCAAGGAATTCAAAAGAAAAATAATTTTAAATTACGTAATACACGGACACGGGACGAAAAATTCAAAACTAATGAGAATGCCAACAAGAAAAAAATCAAGCACACATAAATCTCTTAAGTACCGAGCCGTCCAACTATACAAAAAAAATACAACAGAAATTACTGCAATAGAGAATATTCTCAAATTAAAAATTAAAAAATTATCAAAACATGTTTTCCAAAATATATAATCGAATGTTCTTAAATCTATAAAATGTGATTAGCGAAATATACTCGTATTAACAATAATTGTGTCTCTATTTAAATCTCATATTTTAGGTACATTGGAACACACACACGATGTGACCTAGCTTAAGATGAATAAATAAATAATTTCACAAAATTTAGCATAAATCAAAGTGAGTAAAAGAGTAAACTCCGCGACGCTTTCCATACAAAACAGTAGAATTTTTAAAACAAAACTTATCAACTGTAAAAGTACCAACTGAGAACGGCGCGCCACTGACTATTCGATATTTCACTCCAGAAGTTGATAAATTAATATGGGATCCAGTTTTATAACACTGAGTACAATTTTATTGTATGACAGAAACCTTTGGACAAACTGTTTCAATAAATCGAGGTTTCGCATCCATATGGTTCATACTCGTACTGATACATGTCGCATACGATGTACGTGTGAGGCCAAACATGAGATATGTAACGGTTTCTCGGTCCCTTGTAATACATTATTCGTTGGCCAAAGTCTGCATGGTACGTCCGGTATGTTCACTACTATGTACGTCCTGATCAGTGGTCACAATATCTGATTAATTAACACTTAAACATATAATAAATACCTCAATACTCAACACAAGAAGTACAGTTTGACATTGTCAACTTTGAAGTTGACAAAGAGGTACTAAAGACGCAATGCTTTTTGTTATTCGGGCTGATAAAATGTTTGATTGAGTTTCTTGAAAGTTTTTGTTTTTATTCTTATCATATAAAGCGATACAAATAGGAAATCCTATGAAAAGTTTTGCACGAAGCATCATTTTCGAGGTTTCGGTAGTCACGGACTTTGACAACTTTCGATACTTTTTGTAAAAAGTATCGAAAATTTCACTAATTTCAGACAATTCGTGGTTAATACGAGTATATCTGATTTTCTTTTTTAAATTTATGCTGATGGTGTGCAATCATCGACATATAAACAATGAATAAATGTATGTATTCAAATGTTTTCATTGTAAATAGAATTTTTAAATCTCTAATTTAACTAACAATATTCAGATAATAATCAGTTCAAACAAAGTTCAGGGATTTATTTTGTATCTCCATTGTCACCAGTGAACGGCCACCTGGCCACCGACTGCATACTTAAACTGGTATCCCCATTGCCAACAGTGGTAACCGGCCAACTGGCCACCGACTGCATACTTAACTGGTATCCCCATTGCCAACAGTGGTAACCGGCCATCTGGCCACCGATTTAATAACGATTATTATTTATTTATTAATTTACGCCTTATTACTACTTATTACTTACTCATGTAATACATACAGTAATATACAGTAAAAACACAAAGAAGAAGTGCAAAAATAACAATAGCAAAAGAAAAGTATAAAAAATCAGTAGCAAAGAAGAAGTATTAAATGATAATCTTTAAATGAATACATTTAGAGTCTACAGAATATTTATTACAATTCCCACGTACCCAGTGAGTAGGGAAAAATAATAATCTAATAAACATAATAAATAACAAAGGAAATAAGTTTATTTATCTATTTATTAATTGAAGGTACAAGTGCCGTTGAATACCCAAAATTACAAAACAATTTAAAAAACAATATCGTCGCCGGAAAGGCAAAAGGGCCAAAGCGCCATTTTAAGAAGTTTATACCAGAGGACTTAATTTTTTGTTTGTTTTATAATAAAATTCATAAGTCTTCTATACCTGATTGGATTTTTGAAAAAAAAAGTTTACTCAGTGAAAGCATTGACAAGCGACAAAAAGCTAAAAAATTTCCCAAGCTTGTGTCGCTTGAGTCAAACCTTCTCAGATAATAAATATATTTTAGATGGCTGAAGGGCCACACAATTCTTAAGAACCAAACGAGTTAGAGCCTTCGATTCAGAAAAAATAACTGATCAAAACTGCATATTTAACTTATTTTTTGTCCAAAGTGTCGCTTAAGCCCTTTTGCCTTTCCAACGTCGATTTGAACATACGTTTCTTAATTCGTTAAATTTCCAGTATGAATGACAGTGAAATAACACAAACATATTTTTTAGTACCCAACTGTTTAAAAAGGGTGTTATATTTTGTTTTTTGTAGGCTATTTCAGTTCTGTTGAAAATATCCTCTACTTCTGCGTATTGGTAACCTTGGCTATGTGTGCGTGCTATAAAGTAGTTTATGAACAAAGTAAGTTTGAAATTATTGTAACAGTGAAAAAGAGTTTTGGCTCGCGTGATTATATTAGGTACATGTAACGAGATTAGTAGATGCAGTAAAGCGGGGCTGTCAATAACTGAATTAATGAGTTTATAAAGAAAAAGTAAATCGCATACCAATCTTCTTCCAGACAGCTTTATTAATTTTAGATTTTCATTAAACAGTTATAATTTATATTTTCAATACGAATATTAAGTTTATAATTTGGATGTCGTAAAAATGTGTGCTGATTTTTTTCCATAGAATCTGAGTGTATCTTAAAATGCGGTGACCAAATAGATGAGTTATACTCAACTTGGCTCCGGACTAATGCAGTATACAAAATTTAAAAAAATAGATTGATATATTATAAAGCCGAGGATTTTAATTGCTTTATTCTTAATTGTATTTATATGTGCCGAAATTATAATTAAAAACTATTCCCAGATCGTTTATTTAATTGACTGAGATTAGCGTAATATCATTAAGTGAGTATTGATACATAATCGAGATTTTGGTTATATAAAATCTAATTGTTTGACATTTACTCATATTGGTTGAGTTGCAATTTATTGTTTATGTTTTCCACTTAGCCGACTGCATTGGGCAACTGTTGTGTCGTTCATCACAAGCACATCACGAGGTATTTAGCGAATATAAATTAGAAACCAAACACATGTAAATAAAAATGAAAATTGTATTTATCTTAGGTTAGGTTAGGTTAGGTTAGCATCTAGCGCCCTGTGCAGTAAGTACCGAATGCGCCCCCCCCCAGCCTATCTAAAATGGGCTGTCGCTATAAGGAACTACTTTTGCAACCGGTTACCAATAGCCATAGAAAAAAGCCGATGGCGGAGATATGGTATTTCATTTATAATATTTTTTATTTTTCTGAAGTATCGAATGGTTAAAAATTAGACCCCAACAAAAATATTTCGTCAAATAAGTTTTAAAATCAAATTCACCTAAAGTCACCGGAACAAGAATATGCACCATCTCTAACGGTTCATTTCGACTGCCATGAACAAAAAACGAGCATGCCGATTGGTTACAGACTTTGGTTCGCATAGATTTTAACGTAGGACCCTTCATAGTAAAACAGACTTTACGTCCAAATAACCATTATGCAATTTATTAAAAAAAATCCGTGACAAAAATTTATTTTTCATACATTTGCGCTAGTCGTTCGTTGCACAGCGATGCTGCCAGCGCAATAAAAAACATAGTTATCCCCTGATGTGGGTAATTTTTGTATGATTTAGGGAATATTTGAAGTAAATTTAAATAAGACCTTTTTTTCACGGCGCCCCTGTAGAGATGGCGCCCTTGTTTGTTCCACAGTTAGAACCTCAGAGTAATAATATACAAAAGAGAGCGTTGCTGTAGTCAATTTTGATGAGTTTTGCCCTTAGAGTATACAAGAGGTAGCCCAAGCCAAAGCCAGTGAAGTCAGTTTTGGACTTGTTTTTGATGATTTTAACATGACTCGGCGCAAATGGGCGTGGCTAAGACTAAGGCTACGATATTTATACATCCATTCATATCACATATCGACATAATGTTTTTGTGTATTCGTATAGCCACTTTTTCACAGTATTTTTATCAACAAAAATATGGCATCTAACCTCAAAAACCGTTTACTTATGTACATTTAGTGGCAAATGAAAAAATGTGGGCGGAGTCCCGCCGTTAACCAGCGAAAATAACCAGCTTAAGATCATTACGACAGTATTTAGACGCAGTCCAAGAAATTTGTTGTCTCTTTCTCTCTCATGGTGTACGATGTAAAAACTCGGAAAAAGTGATTTATTACAATTTCGGATGGGTTGGGTAAAACAAATTAGCTATCCCTCCATATATTGTTACTTCAAGGTTTTGCCAGACTCGGCTAGACTAGGGCTAGGGTATTTATACATCCATTCATAGCATATGTCGACATAATGTTTTTGTTTATTCGTAAAACCACTTTTTTACAGTATTGTTTTAAACAAAAATATACCATATAACCTAAAAAACCGTTGACTTTGTACATTTATGTCGCATATGAAAACGTATGGGCGGAGTCAACGGAGACGCGAGACACGAAGAACATCCTTCCAATCCTTACTTTAAAGCGGTGCGATAATTTGGAAAAATTTGATGTCTCCTTCTTTCTCATGGTGTACGACGTAAAAACCCGGAGAAAGTGATTTATCCCAAATTTGTATAGGTTGGGTAAAATGAATTAGCTCTCTCTTCCATATATTTTGAACGTATGGTAGATCCGGCACCAATCACAGATTTCGCGATACTTTTCCGTGAATTTGGTCGCCAGTATGAAGGGCCGCTGTGTGTCAAGCCTTGAAGTAACAATATATGGAGGGATAGCTAATTTGAAAACTCAACCCATCCGAAAATTTTTTGTAATAAATAAATTTTTCCGAGTATTCTAATCGTACACCATGAGGGATTAAAGAGACAACAAATTTCTTGGACCGCGTCTATATACTGTCGCAATGATCTTAAGCTGGCTATTTTGTTTTGGTTAACGGCGGGACTCCGCCCATATTTTTTATTTTGCCACTAAACTTGACATAACGGTTTTTTAGGTTAGATGCCATATTTTTGTTGATAAAAATACATTTTAAATAAAAAGTGGCTATACAAGAATGACATACAAAAACATTTATGTAATCGATATTTGATGACAATAGTTTGTATGGGACTAATTTTACTTGTACCAATTATTTAGATTTAAGATGCCATTAGTTAATTTAGTCATGTTAAAATCATCAAAAACAAGTCCAAAACTGACTTCACTGCCTTGGCTTGGGCTACCTCTAGTATACTCTAAGGTGTCAAGCTGTAATCTGAGTGTTACCATGTACGCAACACTAATCACTAGTCACTAGTCACGGTCTTATCACTAATAATCACCAATATCCCGTACTTATTTAATTAGCCCACTAAACATATGATGGCATGTGCCTGTACGTATTGCGCAGTAGTTTGGATGAATGATTTGTGAAAATGACCGACTTGTGGCCATACTTTCACACACTAATCGCAAGCATTAGTAAAGTTTACTGCAGCCTATTGGGTTTAACGATGCGCATGGTAAACCGCGTATCTGTTCTCAACAATATGTTGACCCAAAACAGATTTTAAAACAAGGTTCTTGCATATTTTACAGCACCTGTTTCGTGATTTCAGAAAATAATGTAATACATAAAGTTCTCTAAAAAAGCGAGGCCATGATGTTAGCATCAGTAACAAGGCTGCTATGAGCGTGATGAATAAGATTAAAATGGACAGTTTAGATGGTTTGTATGTATAGAACCTTGGAGTAACAATGTATGGAGAGAGAGCTAATTCTTTTCACCCAACCTATACAAACTTGCGATAAATCACTTTCTCCGGGTTTTTACGTCGTACACCATGAGAGAGAAAGAGACAACAAAAATAAAACATCGCTTTTATGTACTGTAAGGATGATCTTGGTCTCCCGCGTCTCCGGGACTCCGCCCACATGTTTTCATGTGCGACTAAACTTGACACAACTAAACGGTTTTTTAGGTTATATGCTATATTTTTGTTGAAAACAATACTGTGAAAAAATGGTAATACAGATAAATGGCTCTAGCCGAGTTTGGTGACCAGATCTGAATAGCCAGGTAATTTCCAACCTTCCTCTTACCCATCTCTTAAAAAAAACAAAAAAAAAACTCTTTGAATTTCTTTTTCTATGTTTGCCGATCCTGAGGGTTGGAGTTTTAAAAATAATGATTAGGTATATGTATGTGATCCATATATCTATGTCCAGAGTGGTAGATACTCTATGTATCGCACTGGGTAAAGACCACCATTCAGAATCGAAACATTCCTTGAAATAGCTTTAGCCGTGTCTGGTGACAATGAAATTAAAGATTAAAATTAAAATTAAAAATTAAAAAAAAAACAACTGAAGGATGAAAGTAGACTGAATGCTGTGGAAATGAGATCTTTGAGACGGATGTGCGGTAAAACCATGTATGACCGTATTACAAATGTGGATATCCGGAAAGAATGCAAGGCTGATATGAGCGTAATGGATAGGATCAAGAAAGGGACGCTTAGATGGTTTGGGCATGTAGAGCGAATTAACGAAGAAAGGAGTGTGAAAGAAATGGAAGAAGTCGAGGACGCCCGAGAAAGACATGGCACGACCAAGTAAATCAAATACTTGAATCGGGTCATGTGAAGAGTCAGAATAACAGAAGAGTATGTATGAGACGATGTATGAATGTAAATGAAGCAAGAAGTGTGTGCCAAGACAGAGTTGTATGGCGGTCCGTCCTCTCTGCCTACCCCTGCGGGGAAACGGCGTGATGGTTAGTTAGTTAGTGTCTGGTGACCACATCTGAAAATCTCTGACAGTAAAAAAGACTACAACTAAGTTGACTCTCAAAGAAAGTCTCTGTTTGAATGACGAAGTGGTTAATGAAGATTTCGTCAGATTGACGTTAGGCCGAGACGTCCTTCACGTTGAGAAAGTGTCATCGGTTCATAACGCACATATATTATGCAATATGGAATACTTTCACGGATTTTTCTACGTAGGAAATTTATCACGAATCTTGTGAAATTCAAAAAAAACAGATCAAAAAATAATAAAACCTAAAAACTTAATGGGTATAAAAATTGTCATTACAACATTAAGTTTTTACCTACTTTGGTTTTTTCATTTTTTAAATGTTAACGCATTTGTACGGTCCAATATTATTATTTAAACTTCGCCGTACTTTGGTTCAAACCTTGAAGTAACAATATATGGAGAGAGAGCTAATTATTTTTTACCCAACCTATACAGATTTGGGATCAATCACTTTCTTCCGGTTTTTCACGTCGAACACCATGAAAAGGAAAGAGACAGCAAATTTTCCCGAATTATCACACCGCTTTAAAGTATTGTTAGAATGTTCTTCGTGTCCCGCGTCTCCTTTCACTACGCCCACACGTCATATCGTGAACCGTTAAACCGTTGAGTTATGTCAATTTATTTTGCGTATCATAATACGCAAAATAAATTGACATAACTCAACGGTTTATTAGGTTACATGTAATATATATTTATATATTTTTTAACAATACTGTGAAAAAGTGGTTGTATGAATAAACAAAAACATTATGTCGACATGTGCTATGAATGAATTTATAAATACCCTAGCCCTAGTCCAAGCCACGCCCAGGTCTAGCCGAGTCCGGCAAACCTTGTAAAAACTGAACACAGCTCTCTCTACAGCGCTCTTGCTTGTATAGTATTGCTCTGAGCTTCAAACACTGCAATACATCTTCAATATTATTTGCATGAAATCTGATTATTTGTAGGTACGTATGTATATATAATTATTTGTAGGTACAGTTTGACAATAAAATGTTTGAAATTTAATTCAGTGAATTTTTTTATTCATTACCATGGCAAACATCAGAGAAACGCTAAAATGATAAGCTTGACTCCTGAATTTGACAGGAATAGTGTTTCGCTAGATTTTGATTTTCAACAAATTCAACGGTCTGAATGCGTTCCTTCCAGGGTATATACTTCTCATATAGCGTCCGGGACACGTCCGCTACTGGTGAATCGATTTCGCATTATGAATTCAATTCATTCATGCAATCGTCTTTATGTGTTTTTAGTATTTAGAAAAAAACCGCATATTACCAAATAAATAACTTTTTTCTTCTTCTATTTACATAAATAAAATACTGTAATATTTAACAATATTTTTATTTAATTTACTATGCAGTTTTTTGGCACATACAAACTTGTTCAATGCTCATCGAGTAATGCGTTTTAAAAAATACGTGTTCATCGTTAATTAATCAATTTTAAAAAAAAACGTGGTATAGGTCAAGAAATGCTCTATTGCAATATATTTTTTATGTTTTTTTATATTTGCTGTATTTTTTTTACCACAGAAGAAGAACATTTGGAGGTCGATTGACGATTAATAAAAAAACTGCTCTTTTATAAAGAGTTATAAAGTGAGAAAATGTACTTTTAAATATTTTTTATTAACTTGGTTGTATAAAACATGAATGTATCTAATGTGTTTTCTGGTTAAACTTTTTTGTGGTGCTCTTGTGGATACAGGCGACTTTTAAAATCCGCAAAAAACCTTAAAAAAAAACTGAAAAATCTATCTTGTCCTATTAAACGCATAGATCGCAGCTCCCTCCTTTTTCATTTTCTAGCCAGAATGCACGTGACGATCTGTCTTGACAGGCTTAACTTTACAGTCGGCGGTGTCGCTAGTGCAAAAGAATCTATAAACTTATTCGTTCGTTCCTCCTTTGTCCGACTGCAAAGTTAACCGGGTCAAGCTGAAATATTAAAAAAATCCGAAGGTAAAATTTTAGAGAGAATTGAAATTAATAATTTAACAAGTAACAGAATATTTTCACTTTTTTCTTCTTGATAAAATTACGATATCACCAAACACTTTTGTTTTTATGTTAACGAGTAAATTTTCTAAAATGTTAGAATTATGCATATTTCAAAATGCCGCCAAAACGATATTCTCGCGCCGAACGGGCTGTGACGTCACTAGGCCCGTTGATAGTTGCTGCTGTCGACGTTATTTTTTATTTTTCGATTTGCTAAATTGTCATTTCTTTTAAATTTTTGAATTGTTGAATCTCTTCGGATGTCTTGTCAATTGCGAGTGTTGTTTACTTCCTATGTGTGCAAATACTATACGAAGAATTCCAAATAAACTGCTTTTTACCGATGACACTTATTTATGCATTTTTTTAAGAAATAGTATACGACCTTTAGCGACGCGTGACAGTAATACTAAACCCGCTAAATCGAAAGTACGCCAATTACCGTATCTTTTGCTTGCCACTTAGAGAGCTCTACAGCGTGTCTATAAGTTTGTAACGTCATTTCTTTTGACGTAATGCTTTGCTTTGGGTACATCGCAACAACCTTAGCCTATCATTCGTTATAGCCTATAGTTCATTTTTAAAATTAACAAAATTATACATTTTTAATACGACTATCGGAATCAGAAGAAAAAAAATCAACATTCTAACAGTATTACTCGTTCGTGCAAATACCTTATTGATTTAAGTCCATAGAATGGTGTTTGCATAATAATAATTACTGGCAGATATGTTAATTCGTATTATCTCACAACACTGAAAACTGTTGGTAATCATAATAGATCTAGCAGCTCCAGCCAGTTAGCGACAATAGAATGGGCCTATTATAAAACGAGGTAACTAGGTATACCTCCGTGACACCTTTTCAACGGTTATGTAATTATTACCATTGTTGTGAGAGACGTAGCCTGTGACGATGTTATAACAAATACTAGATAGAGTGCATTTATATTAAAGGCAGAATGCACTTCGGTTATAGATTACGCAGAAAATCAATCCTTGCTGTAAAACTAAGCGAGAGTGTTCGATTAGGTTGGCCGAGTAGTCGAATCGGAAGCAAAGTATAAACCTACCCGGGCGCAATTTAAATTTTAGTCAAATATTTGTCAATTTAACTTTTTATTAAGCCCTGGGTTGGTACCTCAGAGCAATAATATACAAGAGAGAGCGCTGCTGTAGTCAATTTTGATTGAGTTTTGCGGACTCGGCTAGACCTCGGCCTGACTAGGACTAGAGCTAGGGTATTTATACATCCATTCATAGCACATGTCGACATTGAGGTGATTTTCCCACAAAAACGGCGCTATAAAATTTATCCATTTATTATTATTATGTTTTTGTTTATTCGTATAACCATTTTTTCACAGTATTGTTATAAACAAAAATATAGCATATAACCTAAAAAAACCGTTGAATTCTGTCAATTTATGTCGAATATCAAAACGTGTGGGTGGAGTCAACAGAGACGCGGGACACGAAGAACACTCTTACAAAGCGGTGTGATAATTTGGGAAATTTTGTTGTCTCTTTCTTTCTCATGGTGTACGACGTAAAAACCCGGAGAAATATATTTATCACAAGTTTATATAGGTTGTGGGTGATAATATTCCATACAAACGATGTCAGTAGCTCCTGTGAAACTCGCGCGGTGTGGGGCTTGGCGTTGTCATGCAGGAGGCTGACTTCCTGGGTCAGCATTCTTCTTCTGCGGTTCTGAATGGCTCTTCTGAGTTTTTTTATGGTAATGCAGCAAGCCTCTGCATTAATGGTACTCTCCTTAAGCATAAAATCCACTAAGAGGCCCCCCAGAAAGTTTGTCAGAAATTACTGATGGTCCCCCACTGCTTGCCTCGTTAGGTTAGGTTAGGTATCAGTACGGCCTTCTCTGAACAACCTAACCCACTTCGTGCCATGTTGTCGACTCATCACATCACTACCATAAACTTCCACGAGCTTCCGATGGATATTCGCGGCGGTATTGTGGCGGGAGCGCGCGACGACCTCTCCATCGGAAGAATTTACTGTGACTGAACAAAATGGCCGACAAACACGCGGGACCAAAAAAACTGACCGTAAAGATTTTCACTTCACACCAGGTGCGCCAACTTCAAAACAAACAAAAAATCCCCCGGCCTCAGAAGCCCTTGTAACCTTACAGACAATAAAGAAATTAATTGAATTATTAGAATTACAGACATATTAAGACCATCTTCTACTGATGATGATTTTTTTAAAGACGAAGATGTGTCAGCCAAAGTATAATCTCTCGAACTACGCGAGGATAGCACTTTCAAAGTGGAATTTCTAAATTATTACCTTGGTACATTTTGGCCGAAAAGTGGGTGCTGAATATCCTATTATAGAGATCTAAGAATGATAATACCTTTTGCTACCACTTATAGATGTGAGAGTGGTTTCAGTTACAATAAAAAACAAAGACCAGCAACCGTCTCAATGTGGAACACGACTTGAGATGCGCCTTAAATGTTGAGTTGAAATTCGTTCACTCTTTTAAAGAAATCTACATCTATTTAAACCAATTTTAACTATTTTAGATAGGCATTTAAAATTATTATACTAACAAATCATTACATTTGTACTTAAATACGTACGTGTGTGAACTTTTAAAATTTGCAACTGATGTTAATTAATATTATCAAATTCAAAAAAGAATCTTTTCAAATCCCTATCTACCTAATAAAGTACCTACCTATAGTGTATTTTAGGAGACATTATTCATTTATATAATTATTTAATATATTGTGTGGATTAAAGCAACAATTTTTTTCTTGGAAAATAGAATTACATCCCGTGATTTTTTACGGGCAACTAGTATTATAATAAAATATTTTTGGAAGGTTCCAATTTTCCTGTAGTTTTCTTCATTGGGAATAGTTATTTCGATTCGGGTGGATTTTCTATAGGTCAGCTCCCGAAAATGAAGAAAGCATTGAAACGAAAAATGATCCGACATTATGTCGCCTTCATTTATAAATCAGATTAAAGCGCTGACACACTTAACTTTCAACCCGGCGTGCGCAAATAATTTTTATTTAATTAATATGTGTCATAACATATTTAATTTATATAAAATAAAATATAGTATATTTGCGGCACGTTCCAGAGTGGTAGATACTCTTAGTATCGCCCTGGTGAAAGACCACCATTCAGAATTGAAACGTTGCTTGAAATGGCTTTAGCCGTATTTGGTGACCAGATCTGAATAGCCAGGTACTTCCCAACTTTCCTCTTCCTCAACTCCTTCCCCTCCCCACTACCTTTAGCCTCACAACATACCCCTTTTGGGGATTCCATAGTCTCACTGGCTCTAGACGGTTGGGAGCAGTTAAGACTCTTGTGCGGTATTCACGTAAAAAAAGAAAGAAAAAAAGGCGGCTATAGGAGGAACTAACGAACAAACATTTTTTGAAATTTCTATACTTTTTGTAGGTAAGGACTAAATGTACACTAGCGACGCCACCGACTGCAAAGTTAAGCGTGTCAAGGTTTACTGTTCACTGGGTCTGTAGTTCTTTCACAGATTCTCGATTGCCTCCCTTCTCTTTGCCAGTACCTACTTGTATATATGCCAAAATTAATTATTTGCGATGGCAACTTTCACCTGTGCTTTCTTCGGCAGTCAAGTACCCACTCGGCTCAAGTGTACAACAACAACCGTCTCGATTTTTTTCTTTTTGACCTTTAAAGCATTGACCTTGATTTAGGGGCAGTTTTACCGGATTGTTTCAAAATGAAAAATAAATCAAGTCGCAATCAAGGTCCCCCAACAACAGCCCGCGGAAAGTTTTCATAAACTTTTAGCTATTTCGACCAATAGTCAACAGAGTTGACCCAAATAACACACACTTGGGATTGTGTGTATTGATGCACATGCATACACTTCCGACAGTGATATCCTCGCGAAACGTCACTGAGAAATAGACCTTTGTCTTGCTTACGCCTACTTATTGTTATTAGCTTAGAGTACATAGAGTGGAATCTATCCAAGGCAGTGTAGTCAGTTTTTTTTATGATTTTTACCGGACTCGGCGGACCTGGGCGTGGCTAAGACTAAGGTTAGGGTATTTATACATCCATTCATATCACATATTGACATGTTTTTGTTTATTCGTATAACCACTTTTTCACAGTATTGTTACCAACAAAAATTTAGCATTTAACCTAAAAAACCGTTCAGTTGTGTCAAGTTTAGTGGCATAATAAAACATGTGGGCGGAGCCCCGCGGTGACCCAGTGGCCCAAGATCATCGTGACAGTAGAAGCGGTGTATTATATTTGTTGTCTCTTTCTCTCTCATGGTGTACGACGTAAAAAGCCGGAGAAAGTGATTTATCGCAAGTTTGTATAGGTTGGGTAAAAATAATTAGCTCTTTCTCCATACATTGCTACTCCAAGGTTATTAGCGAAAAATAGACAACAATTAATTTAAATGTTGTTCGAATTTTAATATTTGAAAATTTTCTCTAAATTTACAGAATTTTCTTTACTGAAGTAGAAAGTAGAATAACAATTTTGAAGCATGCGGTATGCAAGCAATGCATCTGTGTGAGTACTCTGTTCGTGTCCACCCTGGTTATGGTACTACTCAGAGGTGATCTAAAGCACAATAAAAAAAATTAAAAAAATTTTAAGGTATTTTTAGTAAAAAATCGTTATTATTTCAAATAATCGCCCCCGTTAACTACCATTCTCAGCCCGTTTCAGCATTTGATTAAATTCTGATCAGGTGTCAAGCGTAACAGCATGACCGTTGTGTTATCACTAAGGCCTAAATTTCCTTGAAAAAAAACGCCTTTCACCTAAACGCAGTTGATGTACAATTTTCATTATAAATAAAAATTATTTTAAATTTTTTTTTCTCAAATCAAATCTAATCTAAACAAGGCCCTGCTGTAACACTCGGCACTTGAGTAGTGTGTCATGATGCAATATCGGAGATGCTTCGTACGTGCGACGAATCCGACCTTACGTGAGCCAACAGCAGATGAAGAGCAACACTTTCACTCTCAGCCATGACGTAGTAAGTAGTGATGCAGTGGCGCGGTAGTGCTGATGGACCCAACGCGTTTCACTTTCAACAAAAGGAAAAAGTCGGATGTTACACTCGCGATTCGAAGCAACCAATGACATTATAAACATACAGACAGGTATCTTAGAACATTTACACAAAATGTGGCAAGTAACAAACACCCATACGTTCCCAGTAAATTCAAAAAATTCAAAAGTCACCTTTTCTTTTGAACAGGCCATGTATATATAATATGTTTTTTCGTTTTGATTTTCATTTTTACTCTCTTTTCTATATATTTTATTTATTTTCTATCAAATAATAGGAAATGTTATATAAACTTATGGCTAGACATAACTGTAAGAAATGTCATTGCTCCGACTCTCAACGCAATACCTGCCGTCTATGGGTAGCTGAGTTAGCTATTACTTAAGTAAATATAATGTAAACCGGTTTCACTTTTATCCAATATCTTACCGCCCACGCATTTCTACGAGAACACAATATCTGGTTTAAGGGATTGATTGAAACACCGTTAGTTAGAATGTGCCTTGATGCCACAAAAAAATAGAATATTTACGTGGGTAATTATTTTCCGCAAAGCTAACACAATTTCAACTCGCCCTAGCACTAGAATTATCGAGGCTTTTGGTAAGTTTTCAAAGTCTATAAATGCCAAAACCTTGAAAGTAATATTTTGTACACATTGCCGTATATCTCACTTAGAAATTTCAAAAGCAATTTATTACATCACCTTTGAGGATATCAAGAAATGAACAACTGTTTAACATACCTATGCCCTCAGAGCAAAAATATACAAGAGAGAGCGCTTCTGTAGTCAGTTTTGATGAGTTTTGCCGGACTCGGCTAGACCTGGGCGTGGCTAGGACTAAGGCTAAGGTATTTACACATCCATTCATAACACATGTCAACATGATGTTTTTGTTTATTCGTATAACCACTTTTTCACAGTATTGTCCTATACAAAAATATGTCATATAACCTAAAAACCGTTGACTTCTGTGCATTTATTTCGCATGTGGAAACGTGTGGACGGAGTCAACGGAGACGCGGGACACGAAGAACATCCTTACAGTACTTTAAAGCGGTGTGATAATTTGAGAAAGCTTGCTGTCTCTTTCTTTTTCATGGTGTACGACGTAAAACCCCGGGGAAAGAGATTTATCCCAAATTTGTGTAGGTTGGGTAAAAAGAATTAGCTCTCTCTCTCTCCATATGTTGTTACTCCAAGCCTATACCCTACCCATAGAGTTGGTAGAGTAGTATCTATCCAAGGCAGTGAAGTCAGTTTTTGACTTGTTTTTGATGATTTTAACCTGACTCGGCGCACCTGGGCGTGGCTAAGACTAAGGCTACGGTATTTATACATCCATTCATATCACATATCGACATAATGTTTTTGTTTATTCGTATACCTACTTTTTCACAGTATTTTTATCAACAAAAATATAGCATATAACCTAAAAAACCGTTTAGTTGTGTCAAGTTTAGTGGCATAATAAAAAATGTGGGCGGAGCCCCGCCGTGAACCAGGAGCTTTTGTTCATTCTTACAGTATATAGAAGCGGTCTATGAAATTTGCTGTCTCTTTCTCTCTCATGGTGTTCGACGTAAAAACCCGGAGAAAGTTATTTATCGCAAGTTTGTATAGGTTGGGTAAAAATAATTAGTTCTCTCTCCATGTGTTGTTAGTCCAAGCCTATGCGCTACCTTTATTATCATCGCTTCAGTTAGGCACTTTAGGTATCGGAGCATTGGACGAGTTACACAACGCGAGCTGGTTATTGGCTATCCAAAAGCCAAGGCCACTTACCGGCTTTAACCATAAATGCATAATGCAGTTGCACGCAGAACACAACTCAATCGAATTCAATTATACGAGTATTTCAAACTTCAAACCTCACGCACGATGGATTTTTATACGACTTAACTACGTCCCATTTAAAATGTCATTTTTAAAAGAAGTGGAGAAAATTAAAAATAAATGGGAGTTCGTTATATGTATCACTGCAAGAGTTGACACTAACATAGCACTCGCACAGATGCGTTGCTTGCCTAAAACATGTTTCAAACTTGTTATTGATTTCAGAATAGAAAATTTCAGTAAAAAGAGTTTATTTTTAAAATATGTATTTTTTAAAACCTTGTCAATCTTATTGAATAACTGTGAAAACTTTTCGAATACCCATTTAAATTTGATGATCGTATACACTTGTCCTTTTCTCGCTAATAACAATAATTAGGCATAAGCAAGACAAACGGCCGTTTCCCAGTGACGTCGGAAATGTATACATATGCAAATACTGCAATTATAACTATTGTTTTAATTGTTGTTTAAAAAAACTTAACTCGTTTTTATCTACGTAACTTGAAATCAAACTCACAGATGGCTTTATTAAAAAAAAAAATACTATCTATGTAACGACAAAAAACATCGAAAATATTAAAAGTGTATGAAATGTTTCATAAATTATCGCGGAATCAAAACGGTTAAAAGTTTTTAAATTAGTGAATTCTTCGATAACCGTTTTTTTACACATCGTGCGAGCGTCTTATTGTAAGTTTATGATAAGATTTTGTCTTTTAATGTCCGAGTTTATTTAATCAGCTGTTCACTAGATATTAGATATTGAAACATTATTATTAAATGTATCTGTTTTCCTTATGCAAACACATTACCACTGTTTGCCTAACATAATTACAATAAGATCAACTAGACGTTTATAAAAATATAAAAAAGTGAATACCACACCAGAGTTTCAATTTCCTGGAGCCAGTGGAACTATGGCGTCCCCAATTGGGAAATGTTGTGAGGCTGAAAGGTGTGGGACGGGGAAGTAGGTGGGGAAGATGAAGGTTTGGAAGTACCTGGCTATTCAACTGTAGTCAATAAACACGGCTAAATCCATTTCAAGCAACGTGTCGATGGAGAATAGTGGTATTTTACCAGGGCCACACTTAAAAGTATCTCACTCTCATCGAGAACGCTGCTAGGTATCTCCCTGCGACAAAGACGTGTGGGTTGGAAGGTAGTTGACATTGCAATCACAAGACTCAAGATACACAGGTAACAGAAACAAAAATAGACATCTCCCACACACACATACACGGTGTACGAAAACTAAATAGACATCTCCTACTCACAATCCGCAACTTTCCGACCCGACGGCACGGAATGGAAATTCGCGCCTCTCGCTAGTTAACTTTTTTGGGTACACTTTGGTTGAATGAATGGAATTATATTAGGATGTAATTATCCTTTATTTTATTATATTATAAAACACAAACAACGAGTAAAATACAATTTCAAAATGAATTATCAAGTGAGCAATACGACAAGCAGAAGTGCTTGGATTCAATCGACAAGATAGATTAATTCACTTAGGGCGATGCAGCCGTTTATATAGCTGTTTTAGGCTAGTCTAAGGTGTTAAAGTTTATTTGATACAAACAACAATTTACAGATAGTTTTATCGGTTATACCATAGGGCGTTGAGAGGCATAGAGTACATATGCATTGATATAAGACGGAACTAGATAAAATAATGTAATCTTATTTTAGAGTTCAATGTATTGTTAATGGTAGTAGCATAACATATTTGTTTACTAGACAAGGTGAAGTGCGGGATGCAGGGGGCGTCCTGTATCGTCTTCTTGAAGGTGAGGGTCAGCAGGGGTAGTTAACTCGCTATATACGAGTATATATACTCTGTAAAAAAGGGGCGACAAAAATATTACCCGGGCCAGGCGCCGTTTCGCTCAGGGCAGGACCTGACTCTAACTAATAGGTCGCTAAAGGGAATAGTTCACTTGGATTGTTCTGGAATATTATATCATATGAAGGAATAGGAAACGTCTCCGTTCCTGTCAGTCAGCAAGGGCTCCAGAGCGGTGTTGGCCTCCACAACGTTCAGCCATCCGAGTGTAGGTGTAGGCCTTCCAACGCTCCTTCACCCTGCAGGCATATTATAGAGAAGCCTCTTTAGTAGTTTGGCTATCTCACATGCTTAGCCAAACTACTAAATGTCATCACTACATGTCCTGTCCAGTGGAGTCGTCCAACTTTTATAAAGCTTGTTCATGGCGATTATTCAAACAGCTATTAGAATAGCTGGTTTATCCAGTGGTCGTATGTCCCTACCTAATCGCATTTTGTAAACAATTCCGCCAAAAGTTTATTGTAGATTGTTTCTTAAAATGGTTCAATTGGTTCCTGGTATCCACTCGTATACCCGAACTTGCAAACGAATATTCCCGAACAAATATTGACCGACTTCGTGTTTCACTAGATTTTGATTTTTCCCTATAATTTGATTATTCTTATTTTGTCGAAAATATATATTATATTAACTGATATAGAACAGGTGGATAAATTATATGCTTCAAAGAGTTTGATTGGGGAGATAAATTGTGATATTTTTTATGGAATTATCACTAAAATCTATGTTAAAGCTTAATTTAAAATATATATATCCCAATAAAGTTAACAAAGTTATATAAAAATCTGCCACTCTCAATATGAAATGAAGATTAGACGCGTGGTGGTTTATTTCACGTATAAAAGAATACTACCGAAAATTTTTGACGGCTTCTAACTGTTATTTCCAACGGCTAGTTATATTTTGATATAGTTCTACTAGGTAATACAAAGAACGAGCTCAGATGTTTGCTATGAACCAACTTTATAAAATCGCACCATAAACTGCTCCCTTATCTACTCGATTCTTCAGATGTCGCCCCTTGCGAATTCTTTTTCAGTCCAAAATTAAAAATACATTGCTAGCAAGATTTGCGTCAAATAATGTGATTATTGATGAAACAAACGTTTATTAAGAGAGATTGAGAAAACGTGTTTTTAAAATATTTAAAGAAGTTGGGCAAAGTTAAACCAGCTAAAAAAATTGTGAAAAATGACCAGTTCTTTTAAATTTTATTTCAAAGGTAGCATTACTTTTCAAACAGCCCTCATAATACCCTCATGGCTTTATATTGTACTATTGAAACAATAATAATATTAAAATATGTTTAGGAGTATTTATCATTGGTGTATGGAAAAATATGCATCTGGACAGTAGTGCTTTTTTAGGCATTTACCTTTGATTCCTTTGAAACATCTTGATTTTTTAAACAATTGCAGTGCCCCCCATTTTGTTTACATTTATTTGTCAGACTGTACTACATAATTTATTAGAATCACTGTTTGTACAAATGGCATTCTAGTTAATCGGTTTAGGGTACCTAGTTATGGACTACGTTAGGGATAAAATTATTTTCAGTAAACCTAATTTTATCATTTTATGGGTTACCTATAAAATTAATTATATTTATCAGTTTTTCGAAAGTTGACTTCATCTCCATCCGGTGTAAACATATTATTTTACGGAATTAACCAAAGTGTTAAATATCACAATTTTATGCTTGTTGGAAACCTTGTAATGATTGTGAAAACATTATACAAACAAAACAAACCTGTTGTCTACAACGGAGAATTCAATTATTTTTGGAAATGAGATAGTGTTTTTACGTATTCTTTCACCAATTAGGTATTCATTGTATTTTTTTTCTTTATTATGTTAGAAGTCCAAAAGCATGTTTTGGTCAGAAAACTGCTAACGGTTATTTAAGTAATCAAATCACTCGCCTAAATAATATCTGGATACCAAAAATGGGATGAGCACCATAACGCAATTATTGAAAATAAAAATAAAATATGCATTTTTTAGAGTAACTACGAACCAATAAAATAATTTTTCATAATATCGGGGCTAGTGTAAAACATTCTAAATATGTATAGTATTTACTATTTATTTAAATAGTTTTTTTTGTTATAGATGTCAGTGCGCCTTATTTTGGTGATGGCGATCTGCAAATGGGGCCTTCTGGCCGAGGCAGCACCAGCCCTCCCCACCAAACTGGACCAAAACCAAACTAACGATCTGAATCAGCTCTCACTTCCCAACTTCTTCACAGGAAATTCAGATGTAGATGTGAATCAAACAGTGGACCAAGTGGAGCAGATTCTAAAAGCATACCCTTCTCTTCCTCGTCTCACGAAGGGAGACATTTTGACTTTGTTGAATAACATTACAACAGAGGATAAAATAATACAGCAACAAAAAATCGACAAAAGAACTGCACAAAAATCAAAAGCAGCTAATAATAAGTTGAATCGAGCCTCTGATTCAAAACCATTAATGGTCGTTTTGCCATTTAAAGCCGGAGATACTACCAACGGTGACGTGACAGAGCTATACACAAAAGCGCCAATAATTAGATACATTTCTCCCAAACCAGTTAGAGAAAAGGTAGAGGACGATGTTGTCAATTCAGAAAGTACCTTTACAAATCATAAATATACAGATGAGCAAACTACAAAGAAATCCAGGCATACCTTGCAAGATGGTTTTTGGCAAAACGAAGCTCAAAAAGTAATGAACGATTTGAAGAAACAGAGTGATAGTGTTGCTCTGAAAAATGCACAAATAGAAGAAAAAAAAACAGATCCTAAAGAAGTACCCTTTAAAAAAATGCCGTCTTTAAAAACTACTCATGGTTTTAATTATAAGCTTCCAAAGATCGCAAGCATAGACACGTTCAGTCAATTTGGTGGAAAAACTGAAACCCAATCTAGCGAAGAGTCGAGTGGTTTAAGTGGCCCTTCGCTCCCAGAGAAGATGAATGATTTGTTGCAGTCCATGGGTTTGTACGAAAAAGACAATATTGCTGAGAAGTACCCTTTCAAATTTATAGATAGCCCCAGCACAGACTCCACGAAACTAGAGGAATATTCAGATGGTCAGACACCACTTCAACCATTTCAGAGTGTCGTTCTCCCAGAGAGTTCGGCTTACACGGAGTTCAAACCAATGCCCCTCGGAAAGAAGCCCTCCAAAGAAGCTCAAAATTTAGATGAAATTTTAAATAGCTATGGTATTTTCGGAGCTGTTAATGAAGAATACAATCCAAATTTGAGTGTTAATTCACAAATATACATGGGTCAAGATTTAAATAAAAATACGGAATTCATTCAACCTGACCTATTTCCAGCTGATATGACTAGTATATTAACAGAAATGGGATTGACGGGCAAAAGGGGAAGAAAATTAAACTACCTACCATCCGAGAGCGAAGAAACTAAGTTTGATAAAAACAGTCATTCTGATCTGGATGTAAACGAAACAGATGGATATTCCTTAGGAGCAGGTCCCGATCCAATGTCAGTCGACGAGATTTATCCTACTCAAGAGTTGGGGGAATTGGTAAAACGACAAGAAACTGAATTGGTAACTGAGAAATTTTTAGAGATAATATCAGAATCAACCTCAACAAATAATGGCGGCGAGGAAAATTCTAGTAGCAGCACCAGCAGCGATAACTCCGATAGTGAGGAATCGAAGTCTAGCAACGATGGTAATGAAAAAAATACCGTTAGCAATACCAGTGAGAAATTGGAGAGTCTTGGTAATGAATCAACAAATTTAGCAGATTTAGAGAGTTCTTTTGGAGCTAGTCCAGCTGACAACGATCCATCAGAAGCAGAATTACCACCACCAAGAAAAAATGGCTTCTATTACATGGTCGATTGGAATTCATTCCTCGAAGTTGGAGAGGGAGATACAAAAGTTAATATTAGATTCAACCCAAAGCTTGGGGACCCTCAAAGGTTTTTAGCCGTGACTGTGCCTTAAATATTATAATAATGTTCGTTTTAGTAGTGTTTTGGGTATTTATTTTCATTTGGATGAAATTTTGTACATAAATATTAACAAATTATGTTAAGGAGTATTAAGTCTCAAAAAAAGGCACCTAAACTAAATTACGACTGAAATAATATTGATGAAAACGCTATCATAACTTTGGATGTGGATGTGAAGCATCTTTACGCTCCCTTTAATTTTAGGCACGAGGTTAATTGTAGTTTACATCTAAACATTTTTTACCGCTTTTGTAAATGAACAAACATAAAGTTTTGTAAATAAATTAGTTGATAGTATGAACAAAATCTTTTATTATTTAAAAAAATCTATCTACATTGCTTATTATTTATTATCTTTAAAAAATCACGGGATATTACTTGACCTTAACTTGACTTGCTAAATGAAAACTGAGAATAAAAATTGTACTTTTGTAAAATATGTAAATAATATAAGTACGTACTTTATCGCATGTCTAGATTTGAAAAGATTCTTTTTCAATTTTCTGAACATGTATATTCCATTTAATCATGTATATTCATTCGGTTCCATTTTTTTTAAGTTCACTCACAAGAAATTTATGTCGTTCAGATTTACTTCTGTGCAAATGGATGGCGGTAAAAACTTGTCGCTTTATTTATAGACACAGCAGCCATAAACATTGACACCGTTTTCTATTTTCTATGCAACTGACAATGACACTAGCGTGCTATGGAATTACTGACAAGAAACAAGTGACACTTGCGGGAAAATAATACAAACTACCGGGTGCGTTGTCACGAAATATAAATATGCCCACAATATTCGTAAAGTATTGACGTTTAAATTGAAGAACTCGACCAATGATTGAAGTCATGAGTTTTTAGGTTTCACCTGTCGTTACAGACAGGTGTCTGTTTGCTTAAACTACACATGTGTTAATGGATAATCGCCTCCTATTGATAAGCGACCACTCAGCAATTATTGACGCTGACGATTGCAGTCGACGTGTGACATTTTTAGTGGCGGGTGGGCATTGCTTCTCAGTCGGTGTCGTGAAGCGCTAGTTGGCTGAAGTCTCCAGTTTTCCAGCCATGGCTGACAATAATACCAATTCAGATTCCCCTAGGAAAGTCGCCCTCATCACCGGCATTACCGGCCAGGTAACCTATACCCTGATTCATACATTATCAATTGAAATAATCAATATTTATCAATTTTACATTCGAATAAGTAGTAAAAGATTTTTATTTTTGCCTCTATTATGGAAAATGTATGCTCAAGTGTTCATTTGCAAAGGAAGGCATAAATATTCTCTTTTTAAGAATTGATGTTTTTTTGAGAATTTCCCTGAATTTAACGGACATTGACAGAAAAATTCCTACTCAGTTCTGATGACCCAGTAAAACATGATTTTCATTATGTACACTAAATAAGTGATGATTACGCAAATATATAAACAATAGAATTGTGTAATAATATGATTTGGTGCATAGCAAAATTAAATATACCTTTGAATGCTAAAAAAACAATAAAATTGTACCACCTGTTTTCTTTGGATGATTGAATTGTTTTAATTGCTCATTTATTATTGAACAAATCCATAACTCGTGTCAGTATATTATCTATATGGATTCCAGAATTAAAATTCAATCAAATCATAATGTGGCATCCTGTTACCAGTTTCAAACCAATTTTATTTTCTTCTTTCAAATATTATTTCATTAGTTTTCTTTCATCATTATTAATAAATAAAATGGAGTTGGTCGACACGCATTAATTCTGAAAATCTGAAACTGTTATCACGAGTCAGCTCTTCGTGAACATAAAACATTAATTAAACTATCTTTAACCACTTATGTATATACTCGTATAATCATCTTATTATGTCTTGTTAAGGTTTAAACAACTCGAGTGGCTAAATTCTTGAAAAGTATTTCACAGTCAAAGATCTTAGCTATAAATTACAAAAAAAATTAAAATGAAGTTATTTACATGAATACATTTTTCTATCGATTTCCATGTTTTAATTTATAATGTATATTAGCTAAATACCTAATATTGATAAGGTAAATATAAAAAGTTATCATCAAATCGGTTGATAATTTGAAAAGCTATGGCAGCAAATATTGACTTTCTGTTACTTCTGGTGATTCAGGGACAAATCTAATGCAATTAAACAACTGCTCAAAAACACTGGATAGTTGTTGTACACTTTCTAAGTACATGTTGCTCCTACCCCCACAACCACTTATACCTACAACCATTCCTGTGTCTAAACGCATGGCACATTCCTTTTTAGTTATTATTATTATAATTCCTGTTGAAAGGGGAGCAAGTTTAGTACCTTTTGTACATTATCTCCACACAGGAAGTCCTGAGGGAAATGAGGGCACATTCCCTCAGGGCCTATGTCATCTTTGAGAATGCTGTGTGGAGGGTCCTTTTGATGAATAAAAAGCAGTGAACCTGGGTTTTGCAGAGGTCCATGTTGTAGGAGGGGTGAAACACAGACTAGCAAATCATTCCACAGCCGAGATAGTGAACAAAAAATGATTTGTAGAAGCAACTCATTCTCATTTGTCGAATGTAAACCGTGCATAAATTTTGGGCATACGTTTAGCCTGCTGTGGAATTTAAAATCCATCAGTCAGTCGAATAAGGAATATCTTTGATAAACTAATCATTCTTGGTCCACCAGGATGGGTCATATTTGGCCGAGCTTCTCCTGGACAAGGGCTATATAGTCCACGGAATCATTCGGCGGTCTAGTACCTTCAACACGGGGCGCATTCAGCACCTGTATGAGGACCCGGCGAGCCATCGCCAGGGGCGCATGAAGCTGCACTACGGGGACATGACTGATGGCAGTTGCCTGGTCTCCATCATATCGCAGGTTCGGCCCACGGAAGTATATAACCTGGCCGCTCAAAGCCATGTGAAGGTCTCCTTTGAGCTGGGCGAGTACACAGCGCAGGTAGATGGGCTGGGCACCCTCAGGCTCCTGGACGCCCTCAAGTCCACCGGAGTGGGGGCCAAGTTCTACCAGGCGTCCACCTCGGAGCTCTATGGCAGCGCCCCTGCCCCGCAGTCAGAGACCACCCCGTTCTACCCTAGATCACCATACGGTAAAACATTCCTCCATTGCCCACAGATCACCATACATCCACCACTCACTCCAGCTTGCTTTAAATTCCTTGGTCCAACTTTGTCATTACAACAAACATCCAAACAATTTAATGATCCGGATACAATGATGGCCATATTTAACGGAATCATTAGAAGCAGACTGGAGTACGCTAGTGGTGTATGGACTCTGCGTCAAATAAAATATGACATGCTGAAACAAATCCAGTTATACAGTTGCATGGAACTTATCCAAAGTTCATCAACCATATAGATTTACTTAAAACCTATACAGCCCATTCCTCTTTGAATGCTATTGCTTAAAATTGGCCTAATAAATTCTGCCGTAGTCCACGCCATGATTTGATCAAGATACCGCACAACAAAACAGACGTTCTGGCACAGCATAGTGTGGCTAGAGGATTGGTACTGTTGAATGAAATATCTAAATCTATGGATTTGTATAATTGCTTGTTAACGGTCCTCTACTCTAAATTCTTGCAAAAGTATTAAGCAATCGAAGATTCAATCGAAGATCTGAGCTATAAGTCAGTAACCCGCTGTAAGTATTGACCTCGGCTTGTCCAACTACCACTTGAATGTCCCACTTCTTATGATATATTAGATAAGATAGTTGAAAAATGAGCTATACCAATTGTTTAAAGAGCCGCTAATAATAAGGGGCTGCATATTTAATAAACCTGAGGGCAAATAGGTGTCGTTAAGCCTAAGCTCAGGTGGCTAGATGGTGTGGAGGCCAACACCACAGCCTTAGGCATATGGAACTGGAGGGAAACATCAGGAGGCCGGCAGGAGTTTAAAAAAAATAGATTGACTCCACACAGGAAGCCCTGAGGGAAATGATTTCCTCATCTTTGGGGTTTCTCTTTGTAGGGTATTTTTGAGGAAAGGAAGGAGTTAACCTGAATTCATGTTGTAGAAGATAGGAAACACAAAGGCCAACAAATCATTCCACAGCCGAGCTGTTAAACACGACGAGTTTTAAAAACGACCCGTCCTCATGTGGCAAATGTCAACTATGTACAAATGTGGGATGCGTGTTTGGTGTGTCTCGCGTTTTTAGTGGAGGCGACCAAGACTTTCCAAGAAATGTAGCTCCGATGGTGAATATGATGATGATTAGTTAATTCTTTTTTCAGCTTGCTGAAAATGTATGGTTATTGGATAGTGATTAACTACCGGGAGGCCTATGGAATGTACGCCTCCAACGGGATATTGTTCAACCACGAGTCTCCCCCGGAGAGGAGAGAACTTCGTGACAAGGAAGATCACCCGAGGAGTGGCCAAGATCAGTCTGGGGCTCATGACGCACTTGGAGCTGGGCAACCTAGACAGCCGCAGGGATTGGGGTCATGCTAAAGATTACGTACAGGTAAAAGTTTGCTTCAAATATACTTTAATTTTCAGTCTTCTGTTAAAACAGTCATTGCAATTTTTTGTAAAATCGAAAAGGTACAATAATGATTTAAAAAACGTAAACGATTAACCTCTAGTGTGCCGGAGGTGCAAATAGTCACTGGGCATTCATCATTATCTTTTCAGGAGTTTTTATCCTTTAAAAACTGTTGTTCGCATATTTAAATGAACTGTAATTGCTGGTCAACATATCAATCCATAGGGATATTTTGCATTGCGTTCAGTTTGATTCAAGCCGAGTAATACATATTTGAAGTTTGCTTACATCAGTGCGGAGAGAAAAAATGATTTTCAAAGTGACATATCTGTTTGTATTTAGAGGAAAACCTCATGCAATTATTTTAATTTGGAAGGAAATTTATTTAGCTACATAAGAATACAATATAACAACAAAAAAATGTTAACATTTCTTAATCCAACTTTTTTTAGTGACATGAGGCAGAAAAAAACAATTCTCCAAATATAAGTAGCTATTCCAGAAAAATCACTTATCATTAACATAAAATTTGAAAAAATACATAAACACATTGTCTGAGAAGATAGCATAATTGACAAAAACATCATTTTGTAAAACACAAGTTAGCTATTACGAAATTAGTCTAGCGTTGTGACCGCTTTGAAAGAACTGCTTCAAAGAACTACTTCTTTTGGCAACAGTTCGTACTTCATTCATTGTTCATTGAACAAATACTTCAATTGAAGTCGGTAGTTCATTATAGCGTTCATTCATTTTAATAACTTCATTTCATTGAAAAAATATTTCAATTGAAGGTGGTAGTTCATTTTAGCCTTCATTCATTTCATTAACATCATTTCACTGAACCAACACTTCAATTGAAGTTGGTAGTTCATTTTAGCCTTCATTCATTTGATTAACTTCATTCCATTGAAAGAAGTACTTCAATTTGAAGCAGTACCGTTGAGAAGGCATTGACATTTCAAAATGAAGGAACCAGTTCCTTCCGTTTTGAAATGTCTACCGACTAGTACGTGATTTTTGTGGCAAGGAACCGGTTCCAGTGCTTTTCACTTTGAAATCTCTACCGATTAGCGTTCCAGTGCTTTTCTTTTTCAAATCACTACCGACTAGTACGCGCTTTTCTTTGGTGAGGAACCAGTTCCAGTTCTTTTGGTTTTCAAAACTCTACCGACTAGTACTATGTAATTTGGCAAGGAACCGGTTTCAGTTCTTTTTATTTTCTAAACTCTACCGACTAGTACGTGCTTTTCCAAAAAGAACTGAACAAACAAGCGGATAAATCCAAATCTCTTTTTTCGTGAGTTCGACTTCAATTGAAGGATTCACTTCGAAGGGTTCATTTTAAAGAACTAACAATTCGTGAAGCATTCACAAAACATTGAAGTTTTTCCCAACGCTAGAAATTACTGTCAGTAATTTACGACGGAATTTGTACCTTGCGGGAATCCGGCATTCCAGAGGTTAAGCATTCCTCTATTCGGACAGACGGAATCACATGGCGAGTTCTAAATAACTTTTTTGTACAAACATATTGAATTAATTTCTAAACTTCTGATAAATATACGGGAATCTCAGCTACTCAGACCTAGTGAAACTATGGTACCCAAATATTGGAGAATGTTGTGTCATGGTAAAAAAATAGGGAATGAGAAGGACAGAATATTCAGATCTGATCATTAAGCATAGTAAAAACCATTTCTAGTAACGTTTCAATTCTGAGTGGTAGTCATTCACCAGGGTGATACTGAAAGTATCTTCTAATCTAGATAACCACTTTACAAAAATATTTTTTCACTCATGGGTTTTATGCCTGATTAGATCAATCTTATCTTGGGTTGTATTCAATTTAATAGTTTGTACATAATACTCATTGGATTTATAAATCATCCCACCTTATGAGAGTCTTTTCGCTTTGGGCCGTCTACTTACTATCTCTGATAAGATAACATCTCTGACAATTTAAAGTAAAAATATGTACACACATAATTGCTAAAATCAATATTGAACCTATGTTTATTTAGTTCTCCATGTGGTGCAGATGATCCCATTTTCTGCTGTACTACGAGTTTTCGGACACCGTGTATAAGTGTTTTGGTTTGATTTCCAATCACCAAATACAGTAGTAAAATATGTATTAATTTTCGAAAAGTTGTTAAACTTGCTTTATGCTTGTTTATTTTTCTATAAGTTTTTTTTTTCTTTAGTTCTCTGTATCCCAAACGTCATGTACACTTAATTTAAAAATAAAAAAAACGGTATTCCTATTAATTGATAAGTTTTTTTTTTAATCTGATTTTCAAATATCATATAATAATAATATTGCATTTAAATAGTGCAGTTTTGTGATATTTCACCTCAAGTGCGTCAATGTAGTTGAACAAAGCAAATCACATTGTCAAGTTGATGCCTATTTGGCTTTACAGAGGTTGGTATATATGGAAAAAAATATTTTCCAAACATAACTTGTGATACCTCTATACTTTATATTTAGATTTTGCAAAATATTCATTGATTTACAGAAGTATTGATAAATTAAAAAAAGTATCGGAAATTTAATTTTTATTTTTAATTAACATTAAAAACCCAACAACATTGATAAAATTAATCAATTAATAATTAAGTTTAAGCAAAGTGTTGGAATTACAAAGTGCTGAATTACGTAGATTAGTTGGTAAACATTTAAATGTTAGACCTCAGGCTGTCTGGGATAAACTAAAGGATGATAACCTCCGCAAAAACATCAATTTGTGTTATTTTTTGTGTACAAGTGTGCGGATTTTAAGCAACACTACTTTATAATGTAAAACCTACAAACATCTACTGCATCTACACCCATAATTCTAAACGCTGCGAACTACGCATGTGTCATCGACGTAGGATAGATTCATGGATGGTTTCTAACCCTAATTTTGTTGAAAAATATTTTTAAAGTTTAAAATGTTTTGCTCTAATCTTGGAATCTTGTGATTATTTGGATTATAGGATGGTTAAATGAGGTAATTTTTTGTATTTTCTAAACTTCTTAAGCCTGAAAACTTCTTTTACTGTATTGACATTTTTTTAAGTTAAGGAAATTTAGAAAGCATACTGATTATTTTTTTATGTTTAACAATATAAGCACCCCTAAGGTGATATTTCACAAAAATGCCGCCATATAAATATTAGCTAAGTATTATTATGTTACACAGTTATAAAACTTCCTTTCGTATCTAGTTTTACTTGTATTTCGTTCTCAGTTATGTTAAATCCTCTAATACTGAAATTGCCTTCACTCTGTTTAGTGATCAAATCTGAATAGCTGGGTACTTCCCAACCTTTCTGTTTCCCCATCTCCTTCCCTTCTCCACTTCCTTCAGTCTCACAACATTCTCAGGCAGTTGGGACTCTTTATTCTCCTTTCTTCATGGATCCCTTTAACCACTTCCTTCCTAATTAAATAAATTAAGTTTTGATAATTACCGAGACATGATCCCTTGCAACCATAACACATATTGCACCCAATAGTTGGAAGCCCGCTTATATGTGAAGGCCCGGTGTAGCCAACGCGAAATCGCGAACCCTTGCGGAAGCCGATTTTACACCATGTTTGAAATTCAGCCACCAGTGCGGGACCCGGCCTCAAGCAGTTAGGCGAGTTCTGTCACCAAAGATTGTCGCATGATTATAATATTCTGTGTATTGTGTTTGCAGGCAATGTGGATAATGCTCCAGCAGGAAAAACCCGGTGACTATGTGATAGCCACAGGAGAGACCCGATCCGTACGTGAGTTTGTGGAGGCGGCATTCAAGCACGTGGGCATGAAGATCCTCTGGGAGGGAGAGGGGGTGACAGAGGTGGGGCTCCATGCGGAGACGGGCAAAGTCCTCATTAAGGTCAACCCTAAATACTTCCGCCCAACTGAAGTGGTAGGTTATTTATTTGACAGACAAAAAACATACATACTGCAATACCTAACTGTATACCCAGATTTTATTATCATCGCCCCCCATTATGTAAAATAAATTTGAATACCTATTCACGTCAAAAGTCTAAATACTAAAAAATGTTAATGTAAAATTTTACGAATCAATTATTTCAGTTTGACATAGACAATCTAGTTGTGGAAGTGCGATATATTTCAGATTACTTTATTGGGTATTCTTATTTACAGGATCTCTTGCTGGGAGACGCATCCAAGGCCGAACGTGACCTCGGCTGGAAGCCCAAGGTGACCTTCGATGAATTGGTTAAGGACATGATGGACTCCGACATAGCTCTTATGAAGAAGAATCCTCAGGCGTGAGAATCGGCATAGGGCGTAGTTGGCCAGTTTATTTTCCAGATGATCTAACTGAACCTATACAAGTTAAATTGATTTGAACGAGACTTACTGAGGAGACTTATAGAGACATTTTCTTATTTGTGGCTTCTCATATTCATTTTATAAATGAAGCTGTTAACCCTAAGATTCAAAGTAGACCTTTTCACTAAGCATAATAATTAATGTGTTGAAAAAGGAGTTATCCGCCTGCATATTGAATCCGGCCCGCCCGACTGTTGACTGTTAGCCGATCATCCTACCCACCAGGATATCGACCACCTACGCTATTTTCAAACGTCTGTTCAACTTGGTCCTAGCAACACAAGCCCTTGGAACTGCAAATTTATTCGAAAGTGTCACATTCAATTAACAGGTTCTGAAGGTGACATTAGTGACCCCATAGATAAATGTAGTAAGTAGTTCCTATGCATTGTATTCTTTATAAGCTCACCACTGTAATTTAGAACAGGTCAATTGAAATAGTGGTGATAGTGACATTCGGTCTTAGTGACAATCTTTAAAAAAAATTGTTACATGCAATTAAGGTTGTTACAATGTTTTCGCCCGCCACGCTAGGGATGTCCCAGTATTATTGTTAACTCTCCATTCTCTTCAAAGGCACTTTAACCTGGTTGGTACCATTGTACCTTAAAATTTTAAATAATTACAAAAACTATTTGTTGCAATGTAGTTAATTAGATTAAAAAACAGGTGTGCAATTGTTTAATCTCTACTACTAATATATCATGGTAGCCTTATTCCAATTTTCATAGTTTTTTTTATTTTAAAATTTACGTATTCCTGAGATTGGTACCTACAGCTGATTGGACCTACCACCAGTTTAAAGTGTGTTTTCACCTAATACTGAATTATCAGGACCTTTTGTAGGTGTTTGAATTCCAAAAATGCCAAAAAACCTTCAGAATAATGTTTTATACATCACTTTTCATAGGTTTTTCTATTGGTATCACTTTATATCATGATGGAAAATATTTTGACTGCCGAATACCAATAAACAATTTCTTCTGACCACCTGCAAAGATATCATTGTTAAGCCGTAATCTGCCTGTTTTTTCATTTGTTAGGCTTGGTTTGGGGTGCGTTAACCCTTTGACCGCATTCTCTACACCCATCTATACGAAGTATACAATAAAAATTATTTGCTCTTATAGCAATATATATCTCTTTTTGAAAATTATTATAGTGCATCTCTTTTTGACAATTACACATTTTGTTTTTATAACAAACATACATGTGTGTACATAGTGCTAGTACAGATTATTCATGCCTCATATTATGTGCAATGCGGGGTATGGGTTAAAATTCATCAAGTCAGAAACTCTCCAAAATTATATATAACAATAAATTTGTAAAAATATAAAGGTTAATTCATAGAATAAGCAAATAGTTATTTGCTAATCTGACGGAAGGTTCGCTGTACTAAATTTAAATTTCCTGTGCACGTAAAAGACCCACCCTTGCGTCCTTGAGGTGATTTTTTTTACAAAAACGGGGTTATACAAATTATCCAATCATTGTATTGGTGACCAACTTTTAACATAAAAAGTCAGTGTATGAAGTTTGAGACTCCAATGGCTAAACCTCATTTGTCTTTTCCGAATAACCTTTCATATCATGAAGAAAACACCTGTTTCCTCTCAGTAAGTCTATGGATTTGACAGGATATGAGAAAATATTCTCTGCCAGTATTAACTAATCACCTTTATTAGTACATATTAATAAAGGTAATTGGATACTCATATTTTTTTATGTTACAATGTTAAATATGCAATCAATATGTTCAAATAATAGGTTCTTGAATAGTCAATTTTTGATGTGCAATCCTCCTTAGGTTAAATCATTTTTATAATGTGATATGCGTGTATTGTTTGGTGTAAAGAAATGATGAAATAACATGTATACACATAGTTTTTAATTAAATTTTACAAGCACAGAAATACTTTTTTCGTTGTTTTGACTGCTATTCTTTTATGTGTTATTTAATAAACATGCTTGTGCATGCAGATCATAATCAGGATTATTAATTTTGTTTTTTATTACTCGCCATGGCTTCATCAACTGCTGTGTTGTAACATGCTTGTCTTGAACGTTACATCACAAGTCAGTTGTCGCCTTTAGGTTTCCTACCATGTTTACAATATGTCTCATAACTGATTGCGGTACCCCATTTTAAAATAAAAAATAAAACAAGGAATCAAATCAATATATTTATATTAATAAAAGTACACATTATAAATATTCTTATTTATTTTTTGAAAATACAAATGATGGGTACAGATGAACAAACCTATACATGCAGTTGAGGACGATTCTACTGTGGATAATTTTTTTTATCTTTAGGTCTGCACAAATTTGTAAATCTGTATATCATTTTAAAAGTAATGTAAATTTAAAGTTATATAAATTTATATATACATATCTCTCCTGCTATTCAAAACGAAATGACACCAATATATCATAAACACCAACAACATAGCTGTCATTTTAAAATGACTTATTTACGCTAATATTAGAAATAAATAAAAAATATCATAACTTACAAATTATAATAAAATACATCATAGAAGAAAATTTTGTAATTCGGTTTTTTATAACAATGAAATTCTGTAAAAAAAATATGGAATCCTAAGACAAACAAAATAATTAACAATAAAATTGTTGAAGTACAATACAAAATAAGAAACATTTTCAATATCAAGAGACAAACACAAAAATGTGAAAAAACATCATACATTATTAATTATATTTTACTATTTTTGTTTCCAGCCATTTCACTGTGTTCCAGATGTTTATTGAATATGCATGGAAACCTTTTTAAAAAGGAATATTATGTTTTAAAACTCACGCAAACATGCATGCACCTGATATTTGTGCATAATATGATAAGGCCGTTTCACCTTTCAAAGTCATTATCAAACCTGTGTTAAAAAGATGGCTTAGCAACAAAAACTTAACTCAAGTCACAATAATAATTATCGCATAGTTTTTTTCAGTGGAACTACATAAATACATAATTAAATTGTATTGAACAGGTGTCTTCATGCTTTTTATTTTACAAGGGTATATGTGAAACGCTCAAAGCAATTTTTCTAAAATAAAATACATAGGCTTGTTTATTGATTTTTTTCAAAATTATCAACCATCCAAATATTCTCAAAAAAAAAGAGTAATTATTGTTATTTATTTATTTTTAAAAAGAAAGACAATCATTCCCGGGTTACGAATAACCTGACAATATTTGAAAAACTCCTACTGCCATCATAATAAGCGGAAAATGTTGCTTGTGCAATGATGGAGGACTTAGCCAGCAGAGGAATTGAACCCACGACGCCCGGGTGGGAATCTGACGCGTTTGTAGACTCGGCTACCGACCGGTCGATGTGTGTACATGGCTTCAACTGATACATTCATGTAGAAGTGATACCCTGTTGATGGACACTGCAAGGCTGCCCGAAACGTTAGTTCAATCAAGGAAGAGGATTAAAGCACTTATTATGTCCAAAATCAATCAACATAAATAATTTTTTAAATAAATCAAAGGAGCTTGAGTAAACACAATTACCCCTTAGACCCATTTGAGGGGTAGCCTATTCTAATATTTGTAAACTAATGCTCCTGTGAGTACAGCATAGGCTTTCTCAGTGATGCCAATCCTTTTGACAGAAAGGTTAAGGGGCCGCAAAGAGAATGTACGACTTAACACATCTGGGAATTTAATTTCGTGGGGGGTGCAAACAGATCCTCTGAATTCGGTTTTGCATATTTCACATTACAATATGCAAATTATTGGATTGGGGATTTTTTGTTTTCCCTAGGGGAGGGGGGTTTCAAAACAACTTCACCTGCTCATTCTTTTGCGAATCTTAGAAAAATGCACTGCAACAAATGGTTCTGTGGGTCGCGAGTTGTGCATCACTGGTCTATCTGATACCCTTTGATCAACTTGTGGTGGATGGCCCCCAGCATGACGGCCTCCGTGTTGTTGATGGGGCAGGGCAGGCTGGGCCAGATGTGGCGGTCCTCCTTGCAGCTGACGGAGAAAGTGCCCTGGGGCCCTCGCTCAGCCGTGTTGCCACTGCGCCGGCCCACCAGCCCGCTTACTAGAACCGCCTTGCCGCCACAGGCCTCTATCAGAACTGAAAATAAAAAAATTGTTTATATACCATTTTTGATTTTCTTAACTATAAAGCGGAAGATCTCTCACCAAAAACAGTGATCCTGAAATTTGTATAGCTAATAAAGTTTAAATTTTGACATGAAATGTCTTTAAAATCAATGTCGGGTGTGGCGAGGCAATCACACCCAAATGAGTGACAGATTCAAACATCAATAACTCTGTTAAATTTAGACATAGCACCGCCATTTTAGTCTCATTTTAAAGATGAAGAATAAAAGTTTGTGCCGGTATAGCTCCGACATTCGTGGTAGCCGGACGTCGAGAACTGCTCAAGTACAAAGTTAACAACACAAATTAAATAAAATTGTATTGTAAAATTACATCTCGCAGTGTAAACATTAGAATAAGTGAACATCTAAGATGCTTAAAAAACAATAATTTTTCAGAGTTCGCCAATCACCTCATTACTACTAATCATGATTTTAATAGAGATACAGGGGTTAAAATTCTTCACCGTTGCAATAAAGGGATAAAATTAGATAACTTAGAAGCACTAGAAATTAGAAAATCATTAAACAGTAAATGCAATATTTTAAACAATCAAATTAATTTATCTTATAGTCCTATCCTAAATATTTTTCCAATAAACCGCTCTGTTATTCCCATAATTTCCTCAATTACTCCTTCTCCTTACAACTCCTAAATATGTATATTTATCTCAGTATTTTGTATTTCAGATTAATTTAATATTGTCCTGATGATGGAAGGGTACTTCCGAAACCGGTAGACAAAATATTAAATAAAAAAGTGGTTAAAAACAAAGTATATGTGTTCTATTTATAAATAAAATTTATTTCATAAAATAATTTCACATGCCGGCTTTCGAACCTGCGACCCAGTCCGGAGCCAAGAAGCTTACTGCTATGTCAAGAAATTTAAAATTTCTGTTTTTTTAAACATTTTTGCTTGCAAGACTGATAAAGTTTCTATTTCACCACTGCCTAGAAAAAAATCCGTTTTATCTGTAAATTAATATGTAAAACAGTTATCTGTAAATTAATAAGTCAACTCTAAATCAGGAACACTTAAAATATTAACTCTAGAGTCATGAAATTAGCACAGCTCTCTCTGTCTAGAATTTTAAGGTCAACACAACTATTTCCAGCTTGCAAAGTTGTTTTGAAATATCTAATTTTTCAAATGTTGAAATGCGAAGAAAGTCGAGTGTTGAAATATAATGTGCATTTATATTGAAGTATTTGTTACTTTTCATTTCTTGGGGACTCGGCAGTATCTTGGGGGTGAGGTAGACCACCCAGCCAGTCAAGTACGGATGGGCGGTGTTGATGGCGGTGTTCAGGTTGAACTTGAATTTCTTTTCCAGCTCTTTATCATTCAGGATATGTTTCCAGGGATCTAGAACAATTATAATCATTTTTATAAATCTTATGTATAAATTTGGATATATGCATGTATGTTTGAATAAGGAATGAGATACGGGGTTGAACTTAAGTCAAAACAGGGTAGTTTTTTTAATAGAAACAATATGGCATACTTCAACATGACCTTCGAGGTAATTGGAGATCGATAAAAATAAAATTTACATAAAACAGGAACGAAAAGTACTGGCAAGAAATGGAACATTCGGCTTTAATTACTTGAAGAGGCAACACATTCAAATTTCAAGCTCCATGTTACGCATCACGACAAGTTTCAACATTGTTCCTGATACTTTGTTTCGTTCAATGTCCTTCCATTCACACATTGAAATGTTCTACAACGTTTCAAATAATCTGTTCACAATTTAATTTTCTTAAAAACAATTTTTGTGGACAACCTTATTTTTATACACTTATTTTACTCCTTTTTCCAACTTTACCTAACTATTTTTATTTTTTTTTTTTTATATTATGGATTATTTATGAAAAAGCTCTGTTTACCAATACACTAAATTAAAATATTGTAAATGTGTGTAAAAAAAACCTCTATAAATAAAAGTAAGAGTAATAGTAACCTTGAAAAATGTTCATTTGCTTGCTGGCTGTGAGCCAGCTTTGAGAGACTACGGGAATGCCCTGAGCTATGGCCACCATTAACTTCACCGTTCTCTTTGAGCCACCCATTACCAGAACGTCTCCCCCTTGGTCCACTACCTTCCCCCCTGCAAAAAGAAAATTGGACATAAGAGTAGAAAAATAAATAAATGTGTTGAGGTCGATTTAGAAAAGATAGATCAACACTTGTAGTGTGGTCCTGTCGCTGAGAACCAGTGTTCTATATGAATGGGAAATGGTTAGAATATTATGTATAAAATAATGGTACAGGGCTGTAATATGTATGTTGTTGTACTGACCTAGTTTAGGTATGATTTCCAAAGCCTTAAGGTCTGTGATCTGTGTCAACATGATATGTTTGATGTTGACTTTCCTTTGTCTCGAATGTGGTCGAGCTCTCTTGATGGTAGCATCCTGCACTTCATCTTCTGAATCTACAGGACGTTTTCTTTCACTGTTTTTTGCAGGTTTTTCAATTTCTTTTCTAGATTTCTTTTCATTTGCCTCCACTACTTCTTTAGAGGCACTTTCACTAGCTGATACTTTCTTCGGTGCAAAATCTTCTCTTTTGTCAGGTAAGTTACTAGCACGAGTTTCCTTCTTTGTCTTCTTTTTTTCTCTTTCTTCTACTTGTTCTGGGATTCTACTGTTGCCGGGGTCAATGTTATTTGAAATCTTGCGGCGACTTCCCCTACCTCGTTTTTCAGCAACCAGTGCTTCTGGAGTATTAGCCGAGTTTCTTTTGTTACTCTCATTCACTTTATTGTCTCTGATTCCTTTAAAACTGTTTTCGGTTAACAAGAGAGAATCATTAGTGTTTATTTTTTCAGAAACTCTGCTAGCTGGCTCTTTTTTAGCCTTTCTATTACTTACTCTTTTCTGTTTTTCAGTGACAAATGTTTCAGGAGTATCAGTACTTAACTGTGAAACTTTTCTAGTCTTGCTCTTACTTTCTCCGCTTCGTGTATCAATGTCTGAAATAGGTTTGAGTTCCTGTTTATCAGGATTGTTTAGACGTCCCTTACCGTTTTTTCCAATGACTGATGGCTTCACATTACTAGTACTCGGTAGATCTTCACTGTCTTCAATAATAATGGTGTCAATTTCATGCTTAGCCTTTTTATTAGTGCCTTTGTCACTTTTTTCATTTGTTGAATTAGACGGGATATTGGTAATTTTCGAAATACCTACTAATTCATCAGGGAGTCTTTCAATATACACAGAAGTTCGCCTTAAAATTTTAGGATTATTTTTTAAAGATAATGTGGCACTTTTGTCATCAGTTTCTTGCTCTATTAACCTTATTATATCTTTTCTTACTCTGGTGCTAACTCTGGTTTGTTTGGCTTCAACAATAGGTGGAGGTTTTTGTTTTACCTCTACAGACTGATTTTTTGGTTTCTTTTTAGGAACCGCACGACGATGAACAATCGGTGCATCTTCTTCAGTATATGGCATGGAATCTTCTTCTAACTCGTTGTCCGAACTGGAAGTTTGAAGAGGTTGTCCACGAAGAACAAAATTCTTTATCTGTGGGGAATCTAAGTCGCTGTCGGAAATGTTGTTTCTAAACCTTTTCAACGGCGTAATTTCAGATATTTCACTACCAGAATCTGATAACTGACTGAGGGAGATTGGTTTTGGAAGTTTACTGAACAGTAAATCAGTGGAACACTTTTCAAACCTCGGCTCTTGAAGATCTGGCTGTGGTTCTTCTTGGGTTAATAACTCGTTCACTATATCCTGCGTAAAGGCATAATAATTTTTATTTTCATTACTCTTTTCAAGAAGAATATTTCTCTTTTGAAGCGGAGAAACCTGAACCGGTGAAGGTTTAATTGGTGAAATATAATTGCAGTCTAGTTTTTGTGTTAGCAAATCTTCCATTATTTCTTGAGTGCAGTCGTAGTAATTCTTTTCACCTGCTGCATAAATAAAGGACGAGGTAGTGAGGGTTTTACTCGTTGCTGGGGATTTGTCTGTCACGCTGACCACTGTCTGAGAGAGCAAGTCGTCTTCTAGTTCCCTCGTGTTGTTATAGTAATTCACCTCGTCAGTATTGATACTTTTCAGGGAAGAGGAAGAAGAATTAAGTTCATATATGGTGTGTGTTATAGCGGATGCATCAAATGATGCATCTGATGGCATTACCTTGGCTTTCTTTTTCTTCTCAACATTGGCCGGAGTACTGAAGCTAAAGCTGTTAGAGTCTGCTAGAACTTGTCTTTTGATAGGTGTGACATAACTCTTGTTCGATCTCAACAGCTGATGATTCGATAGGGATGAACCTAATTTGAAGTCATTGGAGGATAATTTTTGGACCGGTCGAGTATTGTCTTTCAGACTAGTACCGTTAGTATTTTCTGACATTTTAACATTCATAACCTTTTTGGAATCAGTTGGATGTTCAATTTTTTGTGTCAACATATCCAATGTATTGTCTTCCTGTGTTGGCATATCCAATATTTGTTTTGTAGGTAGTTTCAATATATTAACTTCTTGTGTGGGCATATCTAATATATTAATTTTTTGTGTTGGTAAATCCAAAATATTTGCTTCCTGTATGATCGTAGCTTTCTGTGTGGCGATATCAAAAACAGTTTCAACCTTTTCTTGGGTAAGATCACCTTTACCAGAAACAACAATATTTGATTTACCGAATATGATTTGATCTGGTTGGCTATCCAAACAATCGTCCATAAGGCTGATCTTGAAAATGTCCCGTTTATCAATCCCTTTTTGTACAATGGATTTACCAGTCACACTTGGGAGTTTTTGTTGAGGTTGTGTCATAACAAAGTGGCATGGAGCAATCAAGTGATCATCTAGAACCTGTGTGAGTTCGTCATCCTCATTATCTTCACCAGAACTCTGCACAAGGGGTGGAATAATGGGATCCATGACCTGGGTATCTTGCTCATATGGACCACATTCATCAGGGACTTCAGTATGCTCTTTCGAAGAGATCTTTTCAATTTCCAACAGGCTCATTGAGTCAGGAGAATCTGGACCTTCTGATTCCTCATCAATGTCAAAGTTGCAAATTTCAGAATCAGTCACCAAATAGTCACTCCTATTACCAGAAATATCTAGATTTTTACTGTGAAAAGTTTGTTTAGAGGTATTTTTTGGAGGTAAGGTAAATATCTGTGTCTCCTGTTCATGAATGAACAGTTTGGAATTCTGTTCATCGATAGCTCTGTTTTCTTGTGCATTCTCTTGTGTTTCTCCCTTATTCTCTTTGTTTCTCTTGATCATCACCTCTATTTCCAATGCGCCGATTGTTTCTGTTTCCTCTTCATCGTCCATTTCAGAGTTAGGTTCATGAATGATCTGTTCAGGAATTCCTTGGGTCTCCTGTTCATTGATGATTTCTATTCCTTTAGAAATTGCCTGGGTTTCTAGATCATGAATCGTATGGATCATATCATTGGGAATGATTTGAGTTTCTTGCTCATGGAAAGATTTCCGCCTGGGAATTATCTTGGAGCACTTTTCTTGTATATGAATGCTGGAATCAATCTCAGCATCATCTTCTTTTTTTGATATAACCTGTGTTAGTGCGTCATGTATATTGTATCCAATCTGGGGGATTTCACTCTCGTTAACAGCAGAGTCTTCTAAATGTAGGTTGAAGGAAGGAGATTGGGTGCTAGAGTTCCAGAAAACGGAATCCGTATTTATGCTTGTGGGTGTTTTTGGTACTATTGGTTGTTTCTTCTTTGTCGGATATATTTGTTGGGAGCTCATAATAATTTCACTCTGCAATAATTAAAATAATACTATAATTTTCAAAATTACAACTCATACAATACATATACTTTTCTATGTGCATCATACTTATGCAGCAACATTAGGACCCCATGTCAGTCTACCCCACAACACAATATTTTATTGACAAAAGGACATAGTGTTATTGAATAACTTACATCATCTGTATCATCGTCTGAACCTTCGGGAGATTCAGGAATAGGCGTGTGGTTGTTAATATTCAGATTCCTGGCAGAGAACATGGGTGTCATGGGTATCTCTGCGTCTTCCTCATCCGTCTGAAAGAAGGAAAAATCATCACCATGATTCCGTTGAAAAGCTCATGTCCGCTATGACAGCTGTCAGGTGTATTTACATTAAAATGCTATATATGCCGGTTTTGTGTCTGAAAAAAGTTTTTTTACATTGAGCACACAGCTAGTTCAAATAGTGTGAAGTTTGTGTAGTGTGGTGATCTTAAGAAGTTCAAAGAGAGACAAGCAATTCATTTCCACTTAACAACCTTCGTGGCAGAACAATGGGCTCAGTAGGCACTTGAGATAAACTGAACTTTAGGAGGGGAAGGTCGGTGGAATGAATGGCTATTAGATTTGGTCTCTGAACATTGGAGATTGGCTATCATCAGGGCAACCAGGTTGCAGCCCGAAACTGAGCTTGTACCTGTCATCTAAGTTTCAAAGTCAAGAAGTGCGGCGTCTTCTCTACCATAGTAAAGATAGTATGTAATAAGCGCTGTAATAAGTATGAAAGTAATATCCACCAAATCAAGGTTTTTTAAACTATAAAACATATTGAATATTAACTGCGGTTTTTGTACTTACAGTTACTTCTTCTTTATCATCCTTCACGCAAACTATGTAGGCCACATATCGGAGTGATTCATTCTCAATAATGGTCACTCCCTCGGAGAAAGAAGTCTTCTGGCCATTGTTGCTCCATGACACCCATCCCACCTGCAACATTATTTTTGTGTCATGGCCACACAAGATTCCCAACTATTTGGACCCAGCGGAACTATGGAACCCCCATGTTGTGGACAAGAATGGGAGGTGGGGAAGGAGAAATGATTCAGTAAGATCCGCAGAACTTGGTTTTTTTATAACATGGAATCAATCCATTCATTTTGTAATATAACTTATATTTACATACCATGCAATAAATTATGCTGTTTCTACTAGATTTTGAAAGCTGTACTGTCCTTCTCACTAAGTGTATTATTATGTTATGTGCCATTTCTGTAATATATATGTATATATATATGTAATACATTTTCAAATAAATACCAGTACTTTCATCGCGTGCAGGTTTGTAACCAGTCAATATAACATAAATTATTCTTAAAGTCGACATAATGTCAACATTCAATTTCAATTAAAGTATTCCCACGCAATTCAAATTAACTTGATGAACGGATGATATCTATAATAATTCTGTAATTTCCGACTTGGCTTACGTTGATGTCATCGAGAGAGGTGTGGTGGTGTCGTCGAAGACTCTTGGTAATCTCCAACAAGTTCATTTTGAATATGCTGGATAAATTAAACAAAAATAAATAATAGTTTTATAAAAACCTATAAAAATAACCGTAAATATTCGCGCCGAGATTTGTGATTTTCAAAGATGTCACAACACAAGGTCGTGTGCCATAGACGTTTAAGATGGACAAAACAAAATAAGCCATAAACAAACAGATGATGCCTAAAAAAAATTGAACGTCGATATAAAGACGACTACAAAACAGAATACAAATTTTGATCCTACCCACAAAAAAGTACTAATCTACAAAGCCATTATCAGATCTTTACCCTATACTCACATACGCAGCCCCCATATGATATATATTACTCTTGAAAAGTTTAAAAAGCCTCCAATCCAAAACGATCAGACTCACACTCCGCGAACTTTGTGTGCTCCGCTGAATGGAGATTTCTCAAAAACGACTCCGTAATTCTTATTCTAAAAGACTTTTCTTTAGAGCGTTTGCATGCTGATATTCCCAACTATTAAAACAAAAACTTATCGAGCTTATCAGGTATGACGAAACAACGTATAAAAAGTTTTAAAAAATCCTCTAGAAGCACTGAAAAACCATCCATCCATATCCGCCACAACTACCTTACTAAAAAAAAAAAAATAGTTCACAATTTACAAAATTATACCCCTATTCTTATAAAAAAGATAGAGCTTGAAAACTAAGTTGATTACTCTATTTTATAGTAAATCAAAGTCAAAAGCCATTGTGACACGGACAGAAACTAAGTTTGTGCAGCAAAATTAAATACTGCACGTGAATTCCTGCTAAGACTATGATATCTCCAATTGGAGTTTGTTGTGAAGCAGAATGAAGTAGAGAGGGGAAGGAGATGAGAAATAGGGAGGTAAGAAAGTATCTAACTATTCAGATTTAGCTACTAAGTACGGCTAAAGCCATTTGAAGCATTGTTTTGATGATGAACGGTGGTCTCCCACTAGAGCAATACTAAAAGTATCTACTACTCTAGGACGAGCAAAAAATTATTTTAAATTAAATTAATTTATTTTAAATTATTTCATATAAATTACATGTGAAATAAGACATACAAATAAAATAAAAATGTATTTGCGCACGTCAGGTTTTGAACCCGCAACTTCTGGATTGGCAGGCGATTATCTTAACCGCTCAGCCACATAAGTCACCACGAAATGGTTTTTTTTAATACAACTCGTTTTAATCGCCTCATCTAGACGCCCACTTGCATATCGTAGCAAAATCAGCAATACTGTGTTCAGAATAAAAATAAATACAACAAACAAACGGTTTTAGCAACACCATTACAAAGGGGTCGGAGGCTAAAATGTTTGTCACGGATCAAGCATCTGCTTATAAATAATTTTTATTTCATATTGAAAACAATAAAGATATTTAAAAAATCTGTTACTAAAATTATTTATTTTACTTATAAAATAAACAAAAAGTGGGCTAGTTTAAAGAGAAAAGAAATCAACAGCTCGAGCAAAAAACTTGCGAAATTATGATGATAACTTTTTTAGTTGTTAGTGAAAGAAGTACCTTCATTTAAAATTCTAAAACGTAGCAAAATTCTCTAAAGCTTTTGTTCGTAATCCTTTTTATGTTTGAAATGAGGAATGCAAGTTTAAAAAAAAAAATCATTTCTATTTAAATTTAAAAAAAAATGTAAATTTCGCTAATCAAAAGGTTTTTTTTTACTTTTCCCGACAAATACTTTCTTTTCCCATTTGACATTTTTTGTCTACTTGAATTGGTTTACGTCTGACAACCCTGAATAAAAATGTCGCTCTGCGCGGTCGTCATCTCTGCCTTTTCCCGGCCAGGCGCGTCGCTTGCCAATGTTCCGATATATGCACAAAGCAAAAAAATAACTACACGGTTGTACGATTTTTTCGAAGCAACCTGAAAAAAAATTGGCCCTTGTTTTGAGGCAAATGCTACCGGTATATGTGACTGTTTTTCGTCGTGTTATTCTGCGTTCTCAGGATTTGAATTCTTGACATAAACAGTTGAAAATAGAATCTGGTTTGTGTATCAGATTTGAGAATGCAAATGAAATGTGAATCTACAAAAAGGGGTCGGAAGGCTTTATATAATATCTCGAATTAGTTCCGAGCGCAGTTCTTTGAAATGGATAGTGAAGATGATTCGGGAAGTGATGATTCCATTTCTTCATCAGATAGTTCTGGAGACTCCTCGCAGGACGAAGAGAGATTGGAGCCGGCCCGAATTCTAGGCACGACATTTGAGCTGCCCCAAGATTTGTGCGAGAATCCTGATATCTTTAAGGAGTTCTTATCTTTGAAGGCTTGGGAATCTTTGAGTGACACTAATGTTCGTCACTTGAAAAAGTTCCTCCCGACATTTACAGCGAATGATGAAGAGGAAAAGGAGATAACTATTCAGAAACTGTTTGCGAGGGAGATATTTCAGTTCACATCTCCCCTGGTAGAGTTTCATAGAAAACTCAGAGATGGAGCCTTTAGACCTGACATTGCGCGAATGCAAAGTGTGTTACAACTGGCCAAAAAGCAGCACACAAAGCATCAAGTGAGATTTTAATTTTATTTTCATAGTTTGTAATTAAGTATTAGGATTCTTATTAAGTCACAGAACAAAAATGTGTAAATAATGAGTTTAAAATAGTGTCTGAATATTTAAGGAAGAAGGGTATTTGCATCTTATACCCCCTGAAATAGTATGACTGAATACCACGACCCGTTTGCTCAGTCATCTTAAATAAAAAATAGACAATGTTGTATTTTCCACAGTCGTAGGGTGGAAAACACAAGTTTTAATTCTGCGTGTATGTATTTGGATAAAAATGATGAATTGCAAGTAGCGAAATATCTAAGAACCAGGAAAAGATACATATAAAACATTTTGGTCAGAATCAAATCTACAACCATACTCAGCAGATATCATTGATAATTGAACTAGAATATTTTTGTAATTTGATTGTAGTTTTTAAACTAGGTATCGGGTCATTTAATGCTTTTAGCTAAGAAAAAGTAAAATCAAGTAGTCCCTGTTATTCTGGTACAGATATTTTTACAGTTGTATCCCAGAAGTGGAAATGTTAAAGTCCTATTCACCTAAAAGGTTTTTCAATTCAACAGCTCTATTTTACCTTAGATTAATCCGCATGTAAATAATGTTTTTTATTTTTTGTTTTTAATAATTAATTTGTTTCTCAAACTGACAGATTGCTTTTAGCAAAAAGTAGTTCTAACATTAAGTATTAACCTCTAGTGTGACATAGTAGTCTATCAACAAGGCAAGATTTAAACCCGTTGTGTGCCAGAGTAGCCATATGGCAAGGGCACCCAGCATGACCTTTACATGGGTTTTTTTAAAACCTGTTAGTAGCATATTTAAATTAATCACATTCGCTTGTCAACAATATCACCAATCAAAAGAGAAAATACAATAAAACTAAAAAAAATAAAAGCTACTATGGGAAAACCGCTTTATAAACATACAATTTTGATAAATACACTATCTGATAAGATGGTATAATTTACAAAAACATAATTTTGTAAAAACACAAATGAGTAATTACAATATTACAGACAGCAAACTCACAGAGCACAGAGCAACTTTTATGTCCGGCACACAACGAAAGATGTAACTTGCGGGAATCTGGCATTCCAAAGGTTAATATAGTAAATGTGTATTTTTTTAAAAGTCGTTATACTCCCCTGAAAACTTGAAATTTTGCGCAAAAGAAGTTTTTTTTAACGTTTCACTGTGATACTGTAATATATTAATAAAATTGTGTCATCATTGACTTCTAGTGGCGTCAGGAGTGGTATCGAACCATGCAGGAAGTGCTGGTTTCCCGGGAGAGACTGCTCACGGTGGCCGGAGGCCTGCCCCCCGGGGTCTCTCCGCGCGTTGTGGCGCCCCCCCCCTCCATGCACGCCCCTGCGCCACCCACAATACACTTTCGGACAAAGCGGAGATATTTTCAGGAGCTCGCTAACATTAGGAGTGAAGTGTGTGGGGAGGGGGGGGCGGTGTCAGAAGATGAAAATTTCCCCGAGGGGCCCCTGGCACCCCCACCCAAACATCACCGCAGGAACTTCAACCATCTTCAGGTAAAACTAAATCCACGGTACAATTAACCCTAGTGCTGGCTTAGGTCCAGTAGTTTTCACCACAATTTTTTGATATTTGTCACAGACTGTTAACTGGATTTTCAGATGGAAAATAGTTGCATTGGCCTAGAAATACCCGAGAAAAATGCTCTGCAGTCTTCGTGACACCAGAGCTCCCCGTTCAAGTGCTTTACTGCTTCAGAAAATAGATTTCTCCTTTATACTTAGTAAATATAATGGATTACCTTATTAATGTGTGATAAATACATATGATAACCTTCAATGTTTAGGGTGCGGATACTAATGGAATAGTCTCAACACTGGGCCCCTCCAGGGTGGGGGGCCCCAATCTATCCGAGGAATGGAGAAGGCGAGCCCTGGCATCTCACCGCAGGAGGAAACAGCAACAACCCGTGAGTCACCATATATTATTCTAATTGAATTTTACATCCATTGCCAGTGAAGAAGCCAGATGACAACCTTTTGAGACTAGCACAGTTTAGTGCACTGATAGATCGGCAAAAAAATAATCCAAATATGTATTATCATTCTAAATAATTTTTTTATGTATCACAGTATTCTTTGTTACATTGACAAGCACCCAGCACCCAGGCCAAGGACCCATTGTTCTATCTTCCATTTTTTTTTCTTACACCCTTTATGGTGGACCTTTAACAAAGTTCACCAGGGTTGTGCATTTGACTATGGCTCGTGGGTGACATGTCCTGCTAATAGTCCTACTAGCCCCTTCAGTGTGTTTCTATCCATATTGAGTAGTAAAAGTGAATGTATTTTTTGTTCAGGAATTGGCGGAATTCATCACCACTGGCATCACTCTAGGATCGATCAGAGCTCGCTGCGGCTCTTCTGCCTTGTCCAACCACACGGAGCAGCAGCAGCCCAACAACTCAGGCCATGCCACTAACCACACCAACCACACGGCAGTGCGAGCGCCACGCCGGCCTCCGCGCCGCCCTCCGCCCCCGCCGCGCCGACCCCCCACACCCCCCTCTCCTCCAACACCCGCCACAGATTCAAACTCGGACGTTGACGTGGTGCCGCACCACGTCCATCAGATGGGGCACCCAGAGGGACACATCAAGCTGGAGGGTGGCAGAGAGCACCTCACCTCGCCGCAAAGACACCACGCCACCCCCCCCTCTGCTCTCACGCCCATGGCTGTGAGCCCGCTCACCGTGAAGGTGGAAAACCCGCCTGTCCAAGATACCAGTGAGTCAGATTTGCATTCTATTCAAATATTATCATTGTTTTGGCAGCCCAATAATAATAATAATGAGCCTCTTAAGGCCCATTATATGCAAGTAGGCTTGCACAGTGGAAACCTCAACTTGCATGCAAGCATTACTGTTTGCAATACTCTCAGTGCTTTCAATGAGATAATGAAAATACCTTTAGAATGTTTAAAAAACATATTGAATGCCGCAGAAATCATTTGCTATGATTACACTGGTCAACAATTTAAAAAAAAAAAGTTTGTCCTTTCGATAAAAGCTGAATATATTGAAGAAGGCTATATTTAATAAGTAAAATAGGAAGAAAAAAATCTGTCATGCGTACAGTTTTTGTTTATGGTGTTTTATAATATACTATGTAACATTACAAAATCCGAAGTAGCTTAGTACTGAAGTCAATTTTTAAATAAAGTTTTTTTTTATTCACTAGGCAGTTGACTTGAGAAACTGTTTATCTTTCAAAATCTCACTTATTTGCGGTCCTGCAAAGATTAACATTTTTATTTTTGTATAATTTACCATCGAAAACTTTTTGTTTAAATATTTTAAACCGATGTGCCATCGTAGCCTCAACATATTTTTTTTCCTGAACTCCAGTTTTGCTGATGGCGTTGGAACTGGTAAAACTATGAGACACAGGCCGCATAGCCAACTCCATGTTAGGATAATCAACATGTTTCTTTTTCTTTTTTGATACTCCAGATATATTAGTTAGGCAAAAATAGCAATCACACAATCGCGATCCTTTTAACCATCCTCTGAGAGTCCGTGTGCATCGAACACAACTTATGTGAGGTGCCCATGGTTTATCCTGATCACCTACTTTGCACTTAAAATACAGTTTGTATGCTTTTTTCTATAGGGATGTCATTGTTTATCTTTGCGATGATAGAGAAAATAAATTATTATTTCTATACGTTCTAGAAATTTTTTATATACATAGTAATTTTAGGTATTTTTTCAGAAAAATACGTTCAACACGGTACTTGCTATAGAAGACGCAATTAAAAATTACAAATTTGACGTATTGGTAAAGTGTTATTAGTGCAAATAATAAAAACAGGGTTATACCATTATTTTTTAAAACTTCTTAATATTATAAAACATTACAAAACAAAAATCCGAATCCTTCCAAAACCTGACGTGGTACCAAAAATATAACAGCATTTTTGAAATCAGCACAAAATTTCGCATTAAAATCAGATGTCTACACTAAAGGGATAAAAATCGTGTTGACCAGTGTTATCGAGCCATTTAAAAATCAATATTGGAAGAATACGCTTTCAACTGTGGTGTTTGTTTGTTTTACAGTAATCCCAGAAGAGGCAGGCATCGAGCTGGTGCAGGAGACCCACGCCTGCTTCTTCTCCGTGCTGCGGGACCTGGTCTGTGGGACCCCGCGCCACTGCTTGCCTTTACCCGCCCTCACCACGGGGCTGCGTCACTGGCGGCAGAACCCCATCGCGCCACTCAACCACTGGTATTCTGGTAACAAATAAGCCACACTCTTGTTGTTTTACAATTGCAGATCAAATAATTTAACAGGCCTGCAGAATGGAGCCTAATCTAAATATCTGTACTTAATAATGGCCTTTCACATCACTAATCCAGAAATTCTAGAAAGAATTACCTTTTATGCCCCTGATAATTTAACTAGAGCGTGTGGGCTCAAATCTATAGTCACTTTGAATGAATAAATGTAAACATTTGATTTCAGCTGTGGAGGATTGGGTGAAAGCGCTGCCGTCGGCCGTAGCCTTCCTGGCGGGGGAGAGCCCCTCCCTGCCTGAGGAGTTTGTGCCCTACCTGCAGTACAAGGCGGGCGCCCAGGTGTACTAATGGATCGGCGCAGGGCGCGACTCCGATGCACACCTGGCGCAGTTGTGCGCGCAGTGGTTGGCGCACCGGCAGACGCCCCCTTGCGTGCCTGCTGCGCCGCCCGCCGTGTCCTCGCAGCAGGACCCGCCCTCCTCGGCCCCCAATGCCAGGTACTTGCCAAACAACCAATCTCTTCTTTACCTCGACAGGGTGTCCTGCACTACTTCAGTGGCCTCGGTATTTTAATCGTAAGTCGGTCTTTTGGCGTTCTCAGGCATGGCAGCTTGGAAATGCGGGCAAACATAAAAGTACATATCGATGGTATATGGTGATACAATGATGTGAAAGTGTCCTTTTGTGAACATTCTGATATGTATTGATTGACTGGCTTTAAGATGGACCAACAGGTGGCACGTGTCTCCGGCTGAACTGGAAAGCTTCCGTATGCAGGAGCGAGCGAGATTCCAGCGGCCCCATCGCGCCTTCACCTACCGACTGCAGAGAGGAAACGCCGTTGTGGGCCCCCTCAAGGTAACTAATTCTTTCAACGTTATTTTCACCAAGCTTCGAATTATGATAATAAAACATAAAAACAGAATACAATAGTTTTTTGAAAACGAAAAAGAAAATTATGCTTGACGCAAATGTTTTCCCACACAAATTACATGCAGTCCCTTTTTACACTGTAGGCAAATCAAATTGGATCTCTTTACTGCGCTGCCATCTTTATTGCTAAATACTACGCATCGCCGTAAATTACGCCCTGGTAATTTTTCCAAACAAAAATTTATCCTCAGTGTTGATGATGCTGAAGGTATTTCGGGAAGATTTTTTAAAATCAATTAGAATTATTTGAATCAATTTTTTAGAATAATTTTTTTGAAATAATTAATTTGAATATAATAAAAGTAAAAATCACGAGTTCCACACATATAACCGTCACTACCGCGAGTCAAACGTATACTGAAGTGTGAAGCTCTGTCGCATCGTTGGCATTTTTGACATGACCATGTGGCAGCGCTGTAGCGCTTTTCAGTACCATAACAGTTGATAAACAATATAATTAAATATAAAAGTATAAGTGATAAAATGAATGATATTATTTAAATAAAATAATAATGTTAACTAAAATATGAAAGTGTTAGAAAAAGAAGTGGCCTACTTATGGGTTAAAGCGGGTAGAATCTACGCACAACAAAATACAGATTCACGAGCCATCCTTAAGAAGAACATTGAATCCTATATAATTTGTGACCCTAATGCTTTTCACAAGTTTCTCATCTGCTCAACTACTTGTTTTTCATGCTGTATCTCTTTTTTATCACTATGCCTTATGTTGTTTCTCATGTTACAAAAAGTGCGTCCAAATATTTACCTGCCATCGTGTTACATGATTCATTGATCTTTCTTTCCATTTCTCCTCTCACATTCCACGTACAATTTGGACATTGTTCATGTTCCATCCTCCTCCTTGCGCCACCGAAGGGTTGGCGATGTGATGGGTAGCCAACCTCACCAACACCTGTATCGGCCATACCCTTCCATCTACACGTAGCTAATTGCCTAACATAATACCTACCTATGCATACAACTATGGCAATAAAATAATGCAATTGTCCTAAATAATATATATATTTATTTTTTTACATATGGGTAAACAGCTCCGTATCAATAGATGTGAAGATGACAAGAAGAAATTTGCATTTTCAATTAATTAAAAAAAATTAAATGTACATGTCCTATTTTTATTGTTACCTCCACTCTGAAAACAAATGCATTGCTTTTGTTCAGTGCACTTCAAACATGGAACCCATTCAAAGATCTATGTTGTGAATGTTTTTCATTCTAGGGAGTTTATGCGAGCGAGGAGAGTGACGGGAAGAGGGGGGCCCGGGGGCACAGCTTGCTGGCGGCAGGGCGGCCGCGCCACGCCACTCTGCTGGCGCTGGTCCGGGACGCCGTGGCTTGTTTGCCTAGTGGGGAGGGCACCCGTGCCCATATCACCGCACTGCTCAGGTAACTAAGGCTAAAACAACCCAACCATCCTCCGATACTTGAGCGTTAACATGTGTTGTTATTTATAGAGAATTCGGTGCCTCTACCTCTGACTAATCATTCCTGCACACCCATAATATTATCTAAATCACGTACCTAAACACATAACAAAAATGATTTAATTTTCTGATTTCGTATTGCTTATATTTTTAGACGATCTCAGTACCTGGTGCCTGAGGCTCCTGAGCAAGCTCTGCAGGCAGCTGTCAGTGGAGCCCTGGACCGCATGCACTGCGCACCCGACCCCTGCGTGAGGTACCTGCCGGCGCGCAAATTGTGGCACTACCTGCACAGAGACAGGTAACAAATATTAAGTTGTAATGGAGTACTGTTACCAACCCTGATGTATGACAGTGGTATCTCTAAGGTGTATGTGTGATAAAACCATGTATAACTGTATCACAAATATGGAGATCTGAAAAGAATGTAAGGCTGATCTTTACAGCGCTGGACTTTTTATCGCAATTAATACCATCACGTGGCACGTTTTGACAATATTTATGTTGACAATTGAGTCGACTGGGCCTGCGCAATACACGTCTTAACTCGTGCAGTTTCTCACTAGAATCTTTATTCAAATAAGATAAACACTAGAACAAAAGGAACCCTTTTTACTGATATTAAAACATCTTAGATCGCATGCGGGGATAGCCGCCAATGGATCATGTATGCAACAACTATGAGATGATGTATGAATGTGAATGAAGCACTCCTTAGTTGTGTTCTAAGACAGAGTTAGGAGGCAGTCCCACTATTTTTTGTTGACCATTCTAGAACGGAAGAAGAGTTTGAGCGCCTTCACGCTGAGATCCAGGGCCAAGCCAAGGGGGGCAAGGGGGTTCCTGTGGTGGCGGGAGCGGGGACGGGGGCGCCGGGCGGTCCCAGCAAGCGGGCATCCAGCGCCAGGCCGCGAGCAAGGTCCTCCAAGAAGGCCAGCAATGATGCCGCAACCAACAGCACACCAGGTGAGTCCAACGGCATAAATAAAACATTTAAATTCCATAATGGTATAGTAAAATATTTTAGAGATTGTATGGGATGGGTTGATCACCCCAGCTTTTAGAACTATAAAATAGTAACCGGCTCTGGGGTAGATATTATATTTCATGAATTTACATACGAAGCAAATGTTTTTTCATTTTGTACACATCCCCCAAAGTCATTGAATTAGTTTATTTCAATTATTTGAATCTTTATTCAATTCCTTCGAGTTTTCATCAATTCATTTGAGTTTTTATCAATTCATTTGAATCATTCATTGATTCGTTCATTTGATCATTTGTCATATTTTTTTACAGTTATCATAATATTTAGTGGCGGCCGTGTAAGCTAAAGAGTGATCACATAATTGAAATGTGGCTTGATTAAATTTCAGTGGCGATAGTGACGTCGTCCGTCAACAGTAGCATGGAAAGCGACGGAGACGGGGAAGATGCCAACGTGGACGTGGAGGGAACCGAACCCTCGGCGGCAGAGCTCTTCAGGCCAGAGCCCCTGCCCAAGCAGGAGGCCAAGCCGCAGCAGCAAATGCAGCAGATTCAGCAGATTCTGCAGATTCAGCATGCTGACAAGATGCCCTCCAATTCAATGCGTAAATATAATTAACCTGTTGGGTTGATTGGGAAAAATATTTTTTTTGCTAAAAAAAATATTTTTATGCAGAGGTGCCAATAGTCATTGGACATTCATCATTATTTTTTCAGGAGCTTTTAAACCTATGCTACCTACTTTTGATAAATACGAGATTTCTATCTGCTGAAAACATTGAAGCTCCAAATGCAATAGATTTTTGGGAATTCATTTTTTTACTAACCCCACATTGCAGATATTTGACTTAAATTGAAGTTTAAAAACATTGAAATAAAGGATAACATAGGAAATACAATTATTTTTTAAATAAATATATGAATAGATTATAAATTACCTATTTATAATAATTATCATAAAGAAAAAACACTGATATTCACATTACAAATGTCGTAATATGCTTTTGTATCGTCATATTTTCAAACGCCTTTTTCTCAATTTCATCTTTTTGGGGTTGGATGCTTTCTCCATAATTAATAAGTATTTGAAGTTTGCTTACGTCAGTGCGGCTGAAAAAAATCGTTTTTAAAAGTGATATTACTGTTTGTAATTACAAGAAAACCTTATGCAATTTTATTTCGAAGGAAATTTATTCAGCCACAAGAAAATATAATAAAACGTCAAAAAAATCTTCTCATTTCTCAATCAAACTTTTTTTACTGACATAAGGGAGATAAAAATAATTCTTCGCATACACGAGGCCTGTTCAAAACAAAAGGTGAATTTTTAATTTTTGCGGGCTGTGTACATTCGATTATCGTTTTTTTTTTTTTGTTATGTTGGTACACATATGTTTATCATATGTTAGCATTATCAGCCATTTTGGATTAGTGGTTTGTTTTTGACAACTGGAAAGGTTAGTCACGTTTTTGTGTGTTCTTCGATTTTTTATTTTTGAAAAAAATGGATCAAAGAATATGTATTAAATTTTGGGTTAAAAATGGAATAAAGTGCTCCAACGTACTTAAAATGTTGACTGGCATTCGGCGAGTCTACTTTGTCTCAAAAAAGTGTTTATAAGTGGTACAAGCGCATTACAGAAGGCCGAGAAGATGTTAATGACGATGAGCGTCCTGGAGTTATGGAAAAACAAATCATGGATTTTATTCTTTGATCCATTTTTTTCAAAAAAAAAAAAAATCGAAGAACACACAAAAACGTGACTAACCTTTCCAGTTGTCAAATACAAACCACTGATCCAAAATGGCTGATAATGCTAACTTATGATAAACATATGTGTACCAACATTACAAAAAAAAAATCGATAATCGAATGTACAAAGCCTGCGAAAATTCAAAATTCACCTTTTCTTTTGAACAGGCCATGTATGTAGCTATTCCAGAAAAAAACAGTTATGCTACTAACATACAATTTGAAAAAATACACAAACACTGAGAAGATAGCATAATTCACAAAAACATGATTTTTTTAAAACACAAGTAAGTTATTACGAAATTACAGTCAGCAAGGTACGACGGAAATTGTACCTTGCGGGAATCCCGCATTCCAGAGGTTAAGAGGCTTTCACTGTATTAGTATTGACAGACCATAAAACAGCTTCCTTGAGGTGATTTTACACAAAAATGGCGCTAATTATCCGAATATCAAATATTATTGCCACAAATGAATGTATGGAATAGAACACATTTTTTCTAGTCTCAAAAATTATCGAGATATATGAAGAAATCTGATTTTGGTCATTTTCTTATTTTGTTTCCCAGTTCAAAGGAATGTTCCCCAGACATAACATCACTGACCTGCTTTTGCGATTTTTATGATAGGTCACGAAACATTGAAGACATAAATTATAATGTATTTATTTATTAATGCCCAACTGGACTTTTATGTAGAGATATCAGATAATCATTAATATTTAATTAATCAACTCCTAAACCTTTACTTTAATATGACAAAATACTGCAAATGTCGGAGGAGTACTTTTTCGGCTGATTTGCTAGTTCATATTCTTTTCTGGCTATACTGGTCATGTTCCATGAGTTTTAGGTTTTTTCATCATCATCATCTATGTATTATTACACAATATGTAATCGTTATTTATAAAATACGGTATTATTTATTTATATATAAAGGTATTTAGTTGGTTTTTGTTGTTTTTGTGAAAAATAATTGTTTCCTACATGTACAGGTATATAAAACATAAAATCTTTTATCAGTGCATCAACAGCATCAGTGGAATCAGGCGCACGAGCCTGCGGTCAAGCAGCCCGTGGAGGCGGCCAAGCGGGAGGAAGCCAAGCCCCCGGAGTCAGGCGGCCAAGCCCTCAAGGCGATGCAGTCGCAACTGGTGGTATCCACTGGCACTCCTACATCTATGGCTTCATCTCTCTTACAAATTGACAACAAGGTACAAAACATATTACCAGATAAATAGTTAACATCTGTTGCTTTATTGTTAAATTTAAAATTTAACTTTTAAATCATATGGCATCAAAAGATCGTTTCGGAATTGTTATTTTAGATCTCTTTTGCCCATATGGGATATCAATGTCTGTTCTATTGATTTATTTAACTGATTGGACATTATTACCAATTTAGCGTGAGCGTATTGTCTTTGTACGTACTTTTTGCACCTCAATGAACATGTGCTTATCAGTGGTGGCTTGTGACTGTTGAGTTTGCCATGACTGTAAAATATACAATACTTACAATGTACTCTATGTAAAGTAAAAATAATTAAATGGCCTAGTTTGGATCCCACCACATAAGAATTACTGTAGATCCTTCTCGGCTGGTGTGTTTTGACATTTATCATTTAATAGCTATCAATCGAATTTCCAGGTGCTATGATAAAAATATTCAACAGTTTTCCATTCTACAAAATACAAAAATGTATTTTTTTTACATGTTCTTAAAGGTTGTCCTTATATATTGAGATTGCGGAAACTTTTTACAGGTTTCTAAAGTTCATGAAAGCCTAAACCTTGAGAATAATGTTGCATCGTAATGATGTATCACCTTTCCACATTTGAATTGATCGCAAAGTTGACTGTATGTATTTAGATGATAAATGTGTATGTATTTTGGATATTTCCAGATCAACATGGCAGTGTCAAGTGTACCTGGCACATCCCTCCTGCAACCCAGATCATCGGTCATGACATCTTCTGTAAGTTGTTTATTTCATATGTGGGATTGAATTTACCTCCTCTGCTTACATTCCTTATTATATTGAATGTTTCTGTGAGATATTCAATTTTTAAAAAGGTTTTGCATTTTTTTGTATATATTTATTTATCATTTTTTTTTCTGTCACACCCGTATTGTGGTAGTCAGACTATGTGTATACAATATAAAGTAGATGATAAAATAAATCGTAAAAATAAACAAAATAAGTTGAGCCATAAATACAGTTCCGTCCCTCTGTTACATAAACAATGCATGCAACAGAAAGAGAGGTTACGAGTCGGAAATTTACTGTTCAGTATTAGTAAGTTATACATAATCGATATCACCTACAAGGAGCTTTACATTTGCCATTGTTTCAGCATTTTCAGTTTTGACAGAATAACAATATTTCTACGACGGGCATTACTTGAGTCTCCAGCTGGGGCAGAATTTTTTTCAAATCGTAAAACCAAAGTTTTTCTTTACATTGACCGAAAGTAAATTTTTTCAAATTCGCTTGTGACGATAACACTTAGGTTGAGGTATTTCAAACTCCATCACATTTGATGTCCCCGCTAACCTCTGGTGTGTCGGAGTTGCCTATCGGGCACACAAGATTTGAAACCATTGTGTGCCGGCGTTGTGGCAATGACATCCAACATTATCTTTTCATGGGTTTTTATAATTTAAAACCTGTTGGCGGCATATTTCGATGATCCATAATCGCTTGTCAGCAAAATAACTAATCAGAACAGAAGTTCAGCACAAGTCAGGTAATAAATATTCTATGTTGGTGCGCGCCGTTACAAAACGTATTTCCGAAAACCACTTATAATATAAATATTTTTTAAAATAAATACTTTATTAAACAAGATGGTTCAATTTACAAAAACATCTTTTTTCAAAACACAAGTGAGTTTTTTTCTAAATTAGTCACCAAGGGCATGATGTGCAGAACGCCTTTTATTTCCGGCACACAACGGAAGTTGTAGCTCATGGGAATCTGGCATTCTAAAGGTTAAATGCCAATTCTCAACCCGTTTCAGCTTTTGAATAAATTGTGATCAGGTGTCAAGTATAACGGCCATGCTGTTCATTAAAGTCAATGTAAGCGTACAATAACATGTAATGCAACTTCAAGGTGCATTAACAGTGTGACTATACAGTGGTGTGTGTTGGTTTTAGGGAATCCGTCAGGGTGCTGTGGCTGGTCGCAGTGTGGTCAGGGTCCTCAACTCCTCGGCTTCTGGTAAGAGCCTTATCAGCCCACAGGCCTTGAGGCCGTCTACTCCGCCCCCATCAGGTAGAGTTCTTTCCATTTATCTAGTCATACGCAAGTAAGATTCCCACTGCCAGTAAAAACCTGCTTTATCTATTCCATAAAGCTGAATCCTTAAAGTAAAAACATCAACAACAAACTTCATTCCAGGTTTTGTATGAGAATGTTGCGTGTCAGTTTTGGTTTGGATATTAAAAGGTTTGTTTTTTAGTTTTGATGAAATTGAAACTTAATTTAGGCAAACCTAAGCTCTATAATTGCCGTTAAATATAAACCTCTTTTATAAATATGATAGAAAGAGGATATATTCGAAAAATTCCAACTATAAAAATTCATTTTACTAGAAAACAAACTCAATTGCGTATGTAATTACACACAAATAAAATTAATGAATGTGAAAAGATAAAATTTTCGAGAACGGTATCTGAAGCGGTTTTTAAATTATGTAGCGTTACTAATATAGTCTTGATACATGCGTCAAAAGGGACATAGTGAATAAATAGTGAAATAGTGTGATCGAAATAAAATTTTAGACTTTTTTTACTTAAGAGCGAAAATTACCATTTATAATTTTTCCCGTGTGTCGTAACAGGCTAGATGTTTTTGCAGACATTAGCGTTCCACACGGCGATTGAATCATGTACGACAGATTTTTAAGCTATTAATATAATGCTATCAGATATGTCTCGATTCAAAAGTTTCAAAAGCATTGCTAATAAAATTGCCCAAAACTATAACTGTTGAAGCATATTAAATCGAATGTTCTTCCTTCAGGCCCTCGTCCCATGCAGACGCAAGCCAAGGTGGTGGTCCAAAGACCACAATTACAGACAACAGGTCGGTATTGTTATTTATATGCTAAATATTATTTCATATTGTTTTTAATATTTTTTCACAACTGGTTTAAATATATGTTTTGTGTCTTTCCTATTACAGTCGAACCCCATTAATTTGAAATCCATATACCACAAAAACCAATTAACAAAATTAGTATGACATATACCTGCGTAAATGGAAATTTCGCGACGTTTTACCACCACGACTGGCATGTCATTAAAATTTACGAATTTATGTGATATATATTCGCGCAAATTTGAAAGTTAACAGGAAAAAAATTATCAGGCTCTCTTTTTTGTCAATTTTGTTTAAATATGCTTTTATCGGATTATCAGGGTTTGAATTAGCGGGGTTCTACTGCATAAATCAAGTTTATATAAAGATTTTTTAAAATTATATCATATTTTGACCCACAGTGTAATTTTTGTAATGTGTTTTGTATTTATTTGATAATTATTATTTACTGGTATAATTTGTTTGTTTGTTTCTGTTATGTTCTGTTGAAAAAGTAGTTCATTTGACTGTAATGGTATTGATGTGTAGGTGCCCTATCCCCAGCTCACCAGAGGATCCTGCTGGAGTCTCTGATGCAGCACCAGCGCACGCACGGCCAGCCCATGTCGCACGACCAGCTGCTGCACACCATACACTCCACACAGGTATTCATCTATCCATTTCTTATACAACCATCTCTCAGGTAGGGTCAACCAGATGTACGTAAGAATGGCTATCCAGCTGTACTTAAATCATTCTAATTTCCCCTTTGATTTAACTTTTAGAAGTCTTTTGTGACATCTTCCAAAGGTTTTCCATATTAGCAAACTGTCATATAGTCTGTTGTAATCATTGTGTTCTTACAGAAATTATCATCATCTCCTCCCATCACCCCCGGCTCGTCTCCCGCTCTGCCCAAGTCCCAACCCACCAGCATAGGGCAAACCATTCAACTAGCCGGCCAGACAGTGCAACTGGCTTCTGGGCAGACCGTCCAGTTGGCCGGTCAGACGGTCCAGTTGACGGGACAGACTGTCCAGCTCGGTGGGCAGACGGTCCAGCTGGCCGGACAAACCGTCCAGCTTGGAGGACAGACTGTACAGCTCAGCAGTGGCCAGACAGTACAATTGACAGGACAGACGGTTCAATTGGGCAGCGGGCAGACCGTCCAGTTGGGAGGGCAGACAGTTCAGTTGGGAACCGGGCAGACTGTCCAGCTAGGAGGACAGACAGTGCAGTTGGGAAGTGGGCAGACGGTTCAATTGGGAAATGGGCAAACTGTTCAGTTGGGAGGTCAAACAGTGCAATTAGGAAGTGGACAAACCGTTCAGTTGGGAAGTGGTCAGACGGTTCAGTTGGGAAACGGGCAGACAGTTCAGTTGGGTAATGGACATACCGTTCAGATGGCATCGGGTCAGACTGTTACTAGACCCTCCGGAGACGGGTCTTTGAGAACAACAACCCAAAGGCAAACGACTCCACTTGTAGCCAAGATATTGACTAATGCGCAGGTATGTTTTTCACTCCCCATCTCAATCACTCGATTGCATACTTACCAAAGAAACTATTTTTTTCCACTATAAAGCAACAAAAGAAGTATTATAATACAAAATATTCCAGGTTTCAGAGTGAATATAGCAAATTTTAATTTATAACACATAATGCAGTTTGCCCTAAATGTTTATCGACAACTTATTTTGATTGTGATTGGAAGAAGCTACCTTTGTTTAAGAAAACTGCCAGATAAAATAATGTTTTTGCATGAAACAACGGCATTTATTGAAATAATGGTTTGATTCATTTAATAATACCAAATTTTCAAACTTTATTCAACTATTTTTTATTTAAGACCTGGCAGGTTTCACCAAGGGTTTTATTCATACTACCTTGTTATTTTATTTTTTATTAAAAAAAATAATTACGCTGATCGATTCAAATAAACCCCTGGAAGAAGTTTTAAGGTACGGTTCAGATCAAACTTAGTCAATCTGGTTTTCTAACTTTCAAAACTGGTTAAATCGATAGGTCTAATTTTCCAATCTGGTCAAATACAAGCTTGACTTTCAAGATTGGTCAAATCCAAAAAAAACAAAGTACTGTATTTAAATTTACGCAACTCTTGAAAGTGAGTTATTGGAGTTCAAAACTACATATTTCTGTTTGGAAAAAAATAAAAAACAGTTACCGACGTAATAATCCCGTAACACATTTTGTTGTTTTCTCAAACTTTTTCTGGGATAGAGCACATTAGATTCTAAGGTATAGAAATATCAAATATTTATACCAAATGTACTATAAATATATTATAAACTACCTGTATTATTGTTAACCTCTCTATTCTTCTATTTTTTGTATATTCAATATACTATAGTATTTCAAACTATGTAGTATCTAATTTTATATGCTGTATTAAAAAAAAAAAACTTACCACATGAGTCCAACGGGCAAACAAAACGATTCGTTTGTAGAAAGGTGTGACAAATGAATATCTGTATACGAGTACATATATGCTTCAGGTGCGTGGTGGGAACATAGTCACAGGCAACAGGATGGCCACCCCAACAGGTGTCAGGGTGTCCAGCTTGAGTCTGGCGCAGCTGCAGGGCAAGCCCGTCTTGCTGCACACCTCATCCCCTAGTGTTACCAACTCCAATATAATGCTGCAGGTCAGTTCATGTGCATTCATATTGTTTCATTTCTAACTGTTTTTTTGTTGTTATAAGCCAAATATGTATACTGAAGGAGATCAGTGACGTTTTACACACTTCAGAACTTCCTCATACAAAAACACGCCGAGATATATATATATATATATATACAATATATAAAACGATGGAACTATTTAATGACATTGCATCTACCTTAGATATATTTAGATGCACACATAAATACAGTTTTGTCATTATCTCTTGGCTTACGTACAGAAGGGACCGTTAAGTAAATAACCACTCCACATACTTTTTTAACCTTTTCTACGCGTGTCAAAAATATTTATTACTTCTGTCACACGCAGGGCTCTTTGTCCTCAATCTAGTTTATGACTTTAAACAATAATAACACATGAAATAAATGAAATATTATGAAGATTCCATCACTTATGTCCCCAAGTACATTTCCAAGTGTAAATAAACACTCAAAAAATCAATGGGACCCGGATAAATCGTCAAAGTTTATTTACATAGTGTGAGATACAGGCGACCATTTTTATATTTGAAGGGTGCATTAAAACATACCAAAGTAGAGCTATTCAACTGTGGTGCGGATTTTGCAGTGCCATACACTCACTTGAAAGGGGCCTAAGAATAAAAAACTACACTTTAAATTTAATAAATAGTGAAGGGATTTATTGTTATTATGTCACTGTAAATAACACTCAATATATTTTTTAACATGATAAATTTAAAAATGTTAAACATAAGTTCGGCAGTATCTTCAGTTAAGCCGGTATCAGGATTGATACCTGATGCGAAATTGCACTGATTATTTTTTCATCATTAAGACCGCAACCCGACATTTTGAATTTCTGCAATAACACTTATTCAAAAATGGATACAAATACGAAAAGGGGTGGATATGTTGAAATGCGTTTTATTTTCTAGGCAAGTGGAAGTGCCGTATCCAACCAGGGGGGAACAGGAAACAATTCTGAAGCAGCAGGAAATCAACGACCAACTCCCACCACCACTCAACACACTTTACTGCTGAGTAATATCGGTGAGTATCTTTAAAATAATTTTCTTCTTAAATGCAGCCACACTAAAGTCCATATTGAAAATGGTTCAAATCCCAGTATTGGATATTAGAGAAAACATTCAGATTTCATGGTCGTCGTTGCATTTGAGTGAAAACCTCAAAACCTCCACATCGGCGCTAACCGGCTAACTGACTAACTGGTTACCGCTTAAAACCATCCCCATAGTAGAGTTGAAGTAATGTAAAGTATGTATGTAATATGGTAATTGTTTGTTTTAGTTTCGTCTGGTGGACAAGTGGTAAGAGTGGCCAGTGGCGGTGGCCACCTATTGGGTCCTGCCTTGAGACTGCAAGCGGCTTCTTCTTCCACTCCCGTTCAGGTCAGTCTTCCCAAAATGATGGAAAAAAATAAAAACTGAGCAATTTACATGTGAAATTTTGAATGTGTCTAATTTCATCGTGATCTAACCCAATTATTCAATCTACATAATTATTTTTCTTTTGGCAGGGTCGTGTTGGTAACACTGGCGTAATGTTGGGTGGCCAAGCACTAAAGTTACAAGCTTCACCAATCCGATTACACCAGGTTTGTGGATGATTTATTTTATCATATTACGATCTTTTGGAATTCACATAAGTTTTTGTTTATGACCTTTTAGAATCCACATTGGTTATTGTTTTTTTTTTTTAGTTTATCATAATGTGACCTTGAAATCTATATAGGTTTTTGTCAATGGTTAATTTTATAGTGTTATGACCTTTTAGAATCCACATGGATTTCTGAGTATGGTTATATTTAATAATGTTTAAGATGTCGTGGTGGTAAATACAGTGAAACTATCTTAGTTTTCCAAGGGATCGAAAAAATAAAACTTTTTAAGCATGAAAGCTTCTAAAGTGGGAACCTTATAAGTGGATTTCACTATGTAATATTAATGTTTCTCTTCATATTGTGTTAAATTTCAAAAAATTATTTGATCCATTGTTCACAAAATCTTAGTACAATAAAAATAGCCTGGTGGATAGGATGCTTGGCTAGCAATTGGACGGGCCGAAGATGATATTCACGGCAGGTAACCAACTTACTCACTTATAAATGTTGGGGTTTGTTTATAGGTTTTTCATCTTTTGAATGATTTGTTCCAGGGTGCAATGTCTGGGACCAACGGCCCCGCTACCGGCAGAGTAATACTGGCCAGTGGGGCGAGGTTACACGGCCTCAAGTTGCTTCCCGTCCATCAAACTCTCACCAGAGGTAAATGAATCGCGTCTGTCTGCTGTCCATGTAACAAACATGTCGAAATCCAACGTCAAATGTCTACATAATTCAAAATTTCAATGTTACTGACAAAATTAATAGTGAAAAAGGAAGTCAGGCACTTATCTGGATACTTTCAAATACTAAATTCATAATCATTAACTTCTGTGGCAGCAAAATAAGCTACTGGTCTAAAGTCTGTCGGGGCTTTGGTTCAATACCCGGCGTGGGAGGTTCACATATATGTAGTTTGATTAAAATAACATTTTTTTAAATGACTATATACATGGCCTGTTCAAAAGAAAAGGTGAATTTTGAATTTTCGCGGGCTGTATACATTCGATTATCGTTTATTTTTTTGTTATGTTGGTACACATATGTTTATCATATGTTAGCATTATCAACCATTTTGGATTAGCGGTTTGTTTTTGACAACTGGAAAGGTTAGTCACGTTTTTGTGTGTAACGCAAAATTTAATACATATTCTTTGATCCATTTTTTTCAAAAGTATAAAATCGAAGAACACACAAAAACGTGACTAACCTTTCCAGCTGTCAAAAACAAACCACACGTGTTTAGTGAAAAAATCTGATTAGCGAGGTACTTCCTAGCCTCACGAAATGTTGGATTGGTAACTTCACCTATCTTGTGTATTATTATTGACATATTGATGTTTGAATGAAGGAGGTGGAACAGTAGGTGGACGCCAGGTATACGCCCGCATTGTGGGACCTCCAGTGTCGGCCCCCAACCCTGGAGCCCCCGTGCCGCGCCCCGCCCCACCGTCCGGCACTGCCCCCACGCACCCGCCAACTACAAGGAATCACTAGCACCCGCATCGTAGGGCCTGCAGTGTCGGCCCTCAGCGCCGGGCATCAAAGACCTACCTGGCATAGCTTTAACGCCAAATCAGACCGTGGCTTTTATGGTAATACAGTCCCTTCTGAACTTGAATCCACAGTATGTTCGTTAAGTTAAGTTCATGGAAGATTATGATTGGAGATTCAATGAATGTCTAAGGCACTAAGTGAGGGAAGACATTATCCTGGTTTCATTTATATTTTTATTTCAATTGCAAAATATAAGACTGGAATACACACATCACATGTATGGATATTCATTAAACCTTTAATTAATTCTACCGTGCATCAATAAAATATCTTTCTACCAAAAATAAATTCATTGCTGTAATGACTCTAGCTTTTTGTTTTTATGCAGTGGCAATTAATTTTGTGTGATAATCAATTGATTAGCACAAAAAGAAAATACAAAATCTAAATTAAATATTGTCTTTTCTAAAAAAAAAATGTAGTACAGTAGAATTCACTATTCCAGCATCTAGTGTAAAACCTGATGGTGCCGGATTGTTGAAATATATAGGAAAGTAAAAAAAAAAATTAAAATGGGTAAGTATTTGTGCAAAATGACATTTATTAGTTTCCATAGAACCCTTCAAAAAATTTGTCTTCCTATGAACGTAAACAAAAGTTTGTAGATGAAGTTATTTTGTGTCCATGACTACAAATAATCCCATCATCACAGCATGTTTGCGTTTGTGCAGACCTATAACCTTGTTTAACCCTTTGCACTCGAGAGTATTTTGGAATTATCACTCGTTTCTCGATCAAATTCCGTAACTTGTCACTATTTAATTTTGCTAATATGATTCTGGTATATGAATATTATTAAAAAGGAAAAATAACAATATATTAAAAATATTGAGAAATAAGACTTTATTTTCTTGCCGCCATAGCAGCGGCACTCGAGTAATACGGCAAACCGTGCACTCAAGTGCAAAGGTTAAAAATTCTGGCTCTGACTCAGATAGTGCCGGACCTCTGAAGTGCTGAATTAGTGAAATTCTGCTGTAACTGACCGGTTAGTGGCCAAGTGGTCCTAAGCGTCACATTCCCCTGGCGTTGCTGGTTCAATCCTCTGCTTGCTAAAGCCCTCCATCATTGCACAAGTAACATTTTCTCCTTATAATGTTGTTGGTAGGAGGAATTCAACTATTGTCCGGTTATTCGTAACTTGGGAATGTTTGTGCCCTACTGGCAACATAGGGCATTTTGAATTCATGCATGATCAGATTGAAGTGTGTAAAGTAATAATGAGCACCTTTAATATGACAATTTCACATTGTGCCTCATTCATTTGCCAACATTTGAATTGGAACATCTATTGCTCTCCTTAAAATTGGATTTTTAACATTCATCCTTTTGTAATTACATCAATGTATCGTTAAAAAAAAAATTGGTTTGTAATCAAATGGAAACGATTTTAGAATGTTTGGTGTTATCTTCCTTCTTGCATATTTAAGATAAACTGACTATTAAACACTTGTACATACATATTATAATGATATTCTTGACAAAATGTAAATACACACATAAATATGTAATACGAAATTTTCTTTTTGTTAAATAGTAACTTTTTTAAATACAATATAACATGTACATATTCTGTAAAAATAAAATGTAAATGGGCACTTGATTTTTTCGGGAATAGGTCTGTTATATACAATCACTATAGAATAGTCATCGCATACAGAATCTGTTGACATCAAGATGTACAAAAAGGTGAAATCCAACCAAAGGAATGTCTCTATTGTGCCAGTTTTTATAAATTGTAGAAATAAATACTTTTGGAAGATAGCAAATCGGCATCCTGTTACGGACTTGTGTTTCAAATACATATGTACAAGTTTATATTATTGTGAGTTAACAGACAACAGATTTTGCATGGGAATAATGCTTCTTAGAGAAATTTATTTATTTTGTTTGTTTTTTGATTTGTTAGTGTTATGTATTATAATTTTTTAAAGGTACCTATAATACAGTGATGTATTTTCATCTCATAATTATGGAAAACCTGTGAAGACTTAAACTAGGAAAAGGAGTTTTGTATAACAACTTACCCTAATAAATTATATTGTAAATAAATATATATATTATGCTTTTGTTAAATTTATTAAACAATGTTCCATCTTTTTTGTTTCCAGATTGAATATACCCATTTCACTAGAACAACAAATGTATTTTCCCCAAATAATATTGGTAACCTATCCAAGTGTCAATGAATAGAGAAACTGTTCTTTACCGGATTGAAGACTTTATAATCCCATTCACCGCTACGCGCATACTGTAATGAACAGATCAACCGTGCTTTCAGCGCTAAGTGCATACGTGTTTGGATTAATATTAAAATAAAATATATGAGTGTTAAAAAGAGTGCCCATTTTTCAATGCACATCGGAAATGCGATGAAAAGATCAATCTGAGTAATAATAATAATATTTGGATATTTACCCATATTTATTACCCATTATTGGGGTCCCTTCGGACAGCTATCTAATTATCTTTTTAAATCATACTAAACATCAAGTTTCATTCCTTTAAGCTGGATTCACACCAACGTCCGGATCCGCTCAGTGACGATACTGTTCCGCATGAGAGCTTATTGATATGGTATGAATATCAATCCAGGAGTATGTGCCAAGACAAAGTTGTGTGGCAGTATATCCTCTCTGCCCACAGACCCAGGGCAATTTGAAACAGCTGTAACTATTACAAATATTGCGCGAAAATGTCATGCGTTTCAATAGCGGCTGCTAATGAGTCACGCTAGCATTACGTGAAAGAAATTAGTTTTCCCTGCGCTGCGCTCGGATCATACGTCATCAAAGGCTGCGCGGGTCTCACAGACCCTACCAAGCGTATGAAGTAGTTATTTTATAGGTAGCTTTTTTTCCTATTTTCCTTTTTTTAAGAAGTGTATTGTTTTTTCAATTGATTTTAGATTTTGACTATTCAAAATGTCTTCGGGACTAACCGCAGACGATACTGAAGAACAATTAATTGAAGAAAACCATAATTCTGAAGTGGGGATGAAAACGATAGCGAACACAAAAATAGAAAAAAAAAATTTGACTTGGCATGATGAGTTCTAATGAAAAATCGCATAATATAGTAACCATCACAGAGTTAAAAGTAGCATTTGGATTACTATTCCTTGCAAGAATATTTCATTCCTACGAAAATAATTTTTGTGGAAGATTTGTGGATATCTGATGCCACAGGAATCGAAATATATTGCCTCATTATGAGTTAGAAAATATTTCATTTCATTTTTAATAATATCCCCTTTGACAAACGTCTCCACTTGCCAATAGAAGATTGATAAAAATCGTTTAGCCCCTATACAAAAAACATTCGAGGGTTTTGTTCTAAATTGTCAAAAAATGGGTAAAGATGGTTGTTAACCACCTCCAAAACGCCTTAATATAAGGTGCAGGCTTGGAGTACTCTGAGGGTGCAGGTGTACAACATAATAAATTCTAACACAAAAGATCGCAAGACAAAATATGTATGTCACTCTTGCAGTGGTCATATTTATCTAGAGCACTTAATTTTCTCCTGCTAAAAATGTGCCATTTTCCATGCCAAAAATTCTAACGAAGATTAATCACAAAAGTTATTTCCTAAGTTAAATATTGAAAAATGGTTACTGTGTGACATACTATACGTTATTTTGGTAATGATTTTATTATATTTTAAGTTTTGCGCGAAAATAAGAAAAGTGTTACATTTTCGTGAAATATAAATAAGAGGGTTTATTTTTGGCTCATAGTGAATAAAGGAGTTATTATTTCCGAAATGTTTTGTATTTACTTATTAGAATATAGGTATGTTGAAAAAAGCAAAAAAAATAAAATTAATGTACACTGATAAAAAAAAAACGATTTAGTATCGCCGGGATCCACAGACCCTACCAAGCTCAGAGCAATAATATACTATTACTCCAAGCTACCAGGCATAACTCGTAGTTTAATTGCAACAGGCATGCGGGGGTTAAACAGAAAAATACCATTTTAGAACTTTGGACAAAACATTACATTACTAACCCGAGGAGCACTGAAGTGTTCCTACTTTTTGTTTGACACATTTGAATGGATACTTTTAAGTATGCAGTTACCGCACAATGAAATTCCAAAAAGTTTCTATTGTCATTGTAATCACATTTAAAATGTAAATATCACTCTTTCTCAACTAAAATTAATCAAAATTGCGTTTATGAATTTTGTATTCTAATAGAAATTCAACATCTTACCCGCACGAGCCGAGGAACTTAATGTCATTTTGAAAATCGCAACTTTTCAACACGGAACAATAAATATTTTTATTTTTTTTGCAATACAGCAAACTTAGAAGTACTGTTTGTGGAAATAAATTGGAAGCAGCTTTGAAAAATAGATCCTAAATTCAAGAAAAAATAATAACATCGGTGCAATATAGTGTCCCCAGGGTCTCCAAAAATTTAAGTTACATCCTTGTATCATTTGAAGCAATTTAAACGGTTGCACTCAATTTTTTTACTCGTATTTGTTAGATCTATAAAAAAGATACAATGTCCAAAGAAGACATGTCATAATCAAGTAAATAATTACATGAATCGGGCCATGTCAAAAATCAAAATAACAGTAGAGAATGTATGAGACGATGTATGAATGTGAATAAAGCGAAGAGTGTATGCTAAGACAGAGTTGTGCGGCGGTCCATTCTCTCTGCCTACTCTTGCGGAGAAACAGCGTAATGGTTAGATAAAGTAGTTAATTAGAACTATACAACCTGCCCCGTCCTGGTATTATTTAGGCATTTGATTAGGACGTCACCTTTTTTCGTAACGTAATAGCCATAAACAATTTATGAAGCAACATCATCAATTCAGTATCTCACCATATTAGTAAATATCGCAAAATGTCAGAATTTGTATTTTTATTTTATTAGTTTGGACAGAAACTCAGTTGAGATTTACGATACAATATTGAAAATTTGATTTTAAACTGATAAGTATTTATTTATAATGGAGTCTTGTTTGGCAGTGGAGAAAGACATTGACAATGCGCTGACAAAATTTAATGGATTGAATGAACACGCAGAAAGAGTTTTAAATGACGCGGTCAATCAAATACAAAACCTTAAACAGGAACTATCAGAAGGTAATGGTTTCTATTTAATATTCTTCAATAAAATCATTCTTGGTTTTAACACGGGTTATTTCGATGTGTGAAACTATTCTTGCCGTAAGACCAACAAAGTGCATTGAACTTTCTTTGTTGGCCCGCAAAAGAGTTAGGTTCACACGATTAACTGAATGCATAACATCATATTCATCCAATATATTTAAGCGTCTTGATTGGAATGAAAAATAGATGTATGTTTCATGATTAAACTACACCTCATTTCCCTAACTAACCTGTCAACAAGATTTTACAGTTTATTCTGGTTCAAAGTTAACTAAAGAAATAATACGACCATCATCATTAATTAATCACTTATTATTTCAAAAAGTAAGAAGTATTTTGCATACTGTTTTATTAAACTTACTAAATTCAAAACCATTCAAGGTTAAGGTCTGCTCAAACACAGCATCAAAAACAGTTGTAGTCATGCAAATAAAAATACCCTTTATAGTGTATGGAATACATGTAGATGGCTACATTTTTGGTATTGTGTGTACACACCTTGAATCAAAGATTAAATCCACATTCACATTAACTTCTTTAAGTCTTTTGATGTGGGTGATTCGGCACGCCAACTCTTTCTAACCTATCATAAAAATATATTTAATTGAATTGGTGAAAAGGTGCCCATTGTTGTCGCAAAATGTAACAATATCTACAGCAAAAATAAGTGCTTTGTATAAAAGGTATTATTTGTATCATTAATCATACGTCAACAGTCCATCACATCTATTCCGAATATTTAAAAATATATAATAACAATTAAATATTGACCAGGTAAGATATTTTACTTTAAAAAAAATGGGAAAAACTGAGGAGGAGACAATAAAAATGATTGAAAGAATATTAACAATCTTCAAAGAATAAGAAAAGACAAAAAAAAAATAGATTAGTCTGTGACCTCAGCCTCAACCCGAACTCAATCTTGTGTTTTTTTTTCTATTTTCAATAATTAATAATACCATGAAATGTAAAGCTTTAATAAGTTGATTTTAATTAAAAAAAATAATTCTAGACTGCGCAGAAAGTCAAAGATCCTCCATAAAATAAAATAAAAATGAACAATTCTACCCATGACACATTCTAGGTTTGCAATTGTGTTTGGATGGAACTTTACTCACAATAAAGAACTCCAGTAAAAAATATTTTGGCTTTTAAAATTCATTTGATTTTTCCTTCGGTGTGTAAGTTACAGATATTGTTATATATAAGAAATAATAGAGGTCCTAAGACGCTTCCTTGCGGCACACCATATTTGATTAGGAGAGGTTTACATTTTCGCTTATCAATTTTAACACACTGCGTACGCTTTGACATGTAACTTATTAATACATTTAGAGATGTGTTTGACATCCCAATATTTTAAAGTTTTGTAAAAAGAATTTTATGATTTATCGTATAAAAGGCCTTTTGTAGGTCTATAAAAATTGCAAAAGATTTATTTCCCTCGTCTAAGGTTTTTGGGATCATATTTATAATATCTTCTATGGCATCAGCAATGCTCACTATCTGACGTGTGTTTAGATTTTAGGAGTGAATATAATTTTTTTTTATAATGCAAATATGAATAGCAGACTAGCCAACCCGGCGGAACAATGTGACTGAAATAAAAAAAAATCTGTCATTTGCATTGTTTACTCAATCTTTATTGGATAAAGCAGGCAAAGAGATTCAAATACACAATTCCTTCCATAAACTTGTATACATAATTGCAGAAATATCCCTTGTCAGCATTGTTAACTTTAAAAATAACTAAAACTTAAGCTATTTAACAAAGTTCCATGGTTACCATAATTCTTAAGGTGGTTTATTACTAAAGTTAAGTTATGTTTAAGTAGAGAGTTTAATACAAAACCCACCCTTTCAAAATAAATAACTTTGCACGGGTGGCTGATAAAAATTGCCACTTTTCATTAAAATCTTAATATCTTACAAACCAAAAGTAAGCTAACTACTTTTTCCAGTTCAAGAAGAAATCTGCTTCTATTCGAAAAAAAATGTGGAAAAACGTGGGAATACATGTGGGATACCTTTTTTCAATCACCATTTTTACATTTCAGTCTTCGAGAGACCGAAAAAACAAAACTTCTGAACCATGAAAAGTAGTTATTTCCGAACCTGTGTGGGTTTCACTGTACTGCATGTTTGCTTATTCCTTTCTTATGGTTTCAGTTCCAGAGAATTTTGTCCTGACCGCGGATCAAGTGAGCATAATAAAGGAAACGGTGGTACGATGCAAAGACATGTTACACAGACTGGCCTCAGGTTATATATTTCATCATTTAGATTATCGCAGAAGTAACCAATATTTAATATTTATTTAATTTCATCTTTCTCTTTCTCTTATTTTCCCTTTTATTTCTTTTTCCTTTTTATTATTGTGCACAACCCAAACAATATCTATAAAATGCAACCTCCATGTAATAACTTTGTTCTAATTTTCATTTAATTTCATCTTTAATTTATTTTCTTCTTTCTCCTTTTTATTTATTTTAACTTTATTAATATTTACATTTAATATTATATAATTTATGTACACTACGTCTGTCTCGACACAGGAATATCCCAGTGAGACAGACATGGACCAAACCCATGTATTTTTTTATATTTTAGCAAGAATAAATAAAAAATAAAACCTTGCTCGCTCCACCACAGATTTATACTGCCAACTTAGCTTAGAGTCAACTACTAAACTTTAAGGACCAAAATATTCATTTAAATTTACAGACCAACCCCCCTTTATATAAATATTTTTTTAAATTATCCTCACGCGACCCCCCCTTGGGAAAAAAGCACACCCCGCATGTGAATGAATACTGTTTTGGGTTTTGGTATATTAAGAAATATGATAATAATTTTTCTGCTATACTTTAATGTCGCAGAACACCGTGATAGCCATGCTTGCGTATCACGTGTGGGCAAGGCTATTGACCGCAGCTTCGTGGGCGAACTTTCTGGTGCCGTCCAGCGAGATGCGCTGTTCTCCACATCAGACAACCGCCACCTCCTGGATAGGGCCGTGGCCCAGCACCTCTACAGGCAGGGGCTAGACTGCGTTGCGGATGTCGTTGTGCAGGTATGATTAAATATATTACACCCTTGAGGTGATATTTTACAAAAATGGTGCTATATAAATTAGCCAAGTATTAATCTTATGACAAGGGTTGCAAATAGTCCTATGAGACGCTCTGTTCTCCGCGCCAGAGAACCGCCACCTGGACCGGGCTGTGGCCCAGCATCTCTACCTCTACAGGAGGGACTGACCTGCATTGTCCCTGCGCTCAAGGGCTGTAAAGCAATAACAATGGACTATTGAAGTACGACTGTTTGTTTACAGGAAGCAGACTTAGAGGAAGAAAGGGGACGTGGGGAGCCTTTCGCGGGGTTGCACCGGATAGTGGAGGCGCTCTCCGCCCGAGACCCCCGGCCAGCGCTCGCCTGGGCCCAGGAACATGCCCACTCCCTCCATCACTCCCAGTTGCCCTTCAAACTGCACAGGTCAACCAACCCACCTCCTCTTTAATTTATACACTCCCAACATAACCCGATTCGGAATGCCATGGTTCCACTGGTAGTTGGGACTCTTAGTGCTTTATCCAGTGCTCTGGACTTCTAAATTACTGTTTACTGTGACTTTGGAAGTTTGTTTATTGTAGTATCCATGTTACTTTGAGATTTTGCTTGTTTTTTTTTTCAAAGGTTCTCACCAAATATAATACTCAACTCAAAATATCCGATTTTTGACTTACGGCAGTTTGGTTGCAGGAGTACGACATCATTAGTTGTGTTTTCAGAGAGTTTCAATACATTTTTCGTGTTACGATAAAACTAACTCTAAAAATTAATTTGTCAACAATGTGTTTACTTTATAGATTAGCGTTCCTATTGGCTGCCAGAAGAGAGGGCCCCCTAGCCGCCGTCCTCTATGCACAAGAAAATTTCCCACAATTTATCAATAAGCACGAGAAAGGTAACTATTTCTGTACTTTGATCTCAATAAGCAATACAAAAACAGTCAAACTTGGTTATAACGAGCATGGAGGACCTATTAAAATTGCTCCTTATTGCTCGTTATATCAGAAATAGGTTTAAAAAAACGGTTAAGTAAGTCGGGGGAAGATGCCTAATTTTGACTTTGCTCGGTGACTAGATCGACTGATGGTCCTAACCTCAAATAAAAAATACTATTTATTAAAAAAACACTTTATTACCAGAGTAGGTGACAATAATATTAAAAATAGAAGTGGAACAACAATAAAAAAAATATTAAGTAAAAAAACTTTAAATTTCGTTGGGGTAAGATGCCACAAAGTAAAACACACTAAGACATGAAGCAAAAGTCACAAATATCTCCCGAAAAGATCTCCAGAGGTCGAAATAGTTCCTTTCGTAAATAGCGCAAACGTTATTAAGTCATTACGTTGAGCAGAATGTCAAAATATGGATCTAATTCTTCACGACACATTCCAGTGGATGGTGCTATTGAAGAAGGTTGCTTTCGAAGATTAGGGTGCTGTTTCATAAATAGTTGGAACCAGTCATATCCAACACTTTTCTTATGAGAATTGAAACGGTGAGAAATACCATTACTTTCTGCAAATGAGTATGCGAGTTTTCTAATTTCACTAATTGAAGGAGCAAACCCATTTTTTTCCAGGGATTGTTTATAGGTTACTAATTTTTCTTCGTTTTCAGTCCCAGCCTCACACGGCCCTACTAAACTCCCCTTTTTAAGGTTATTATTTCTAAAATGGCATAAAAGTGTCCTTAGTGGAATGTTTTGACGTTTTAATACTTAACACTTTCCGATTTATTTTTTATACATATCTTGAAAAGCAATTAAGCTCGTTTTCCGTCTATAAGGCTCTTGAAGACCTTCAAATGTACGTCCTCGGCATAGTTGTTCGTCTTAAATAAAAATGTAATACTTACAGTTTTGTTTAACTAATAAACTGACTAATTTAATATAAAGTGAAAACAAGTGTTCATTGACACTTAACTAAACTATTTATAAAGAATGGCATCTTCCCCCATCGGTGGGGGAAGATGCCAAACTCATTAATAAATCCCACGAGTACACAAAATAACTTCAAACAAGAAAATTTTGTCTACACAGTATGTTATTATACAATGAAACTGAAATCAATAATGATAATACCAGTCAATTGAAATTTATGTTAAAAAATATAGACTCCCAAAAAAGGGGTACATACCTCGTTTTTTCACTATATTTTCGTTAAAATACATTCAATAGCTCCGTTTTCTGACACATGCGTTTGGTTACTAATGGGTGACCACTAAAACAGTAATTACAGTGACATCTAATGACGTGGAAAATAATTAGGTGAGCTTGAGCGTCTTCCCCCATTAGGCATCTTCCCCCGACTTACCTTATGTACCTACCTATCTACTGTCAATGTATTCGCCAATGTATAATATCTTTTCAAAATATTACTAATAAAACATTAAAAAAATCAATTTTTAAAATGGGTACTTATCTAACTATGAAACGATTTAATTAATAATTACACTGATAATAAAACACTCTATACGTTATATAAAACGTAAGTTTTTACTGTTAGTCACTTTTATGGATAAAATTTGAAATCAAGGATTGCTTTAAAGATTTCAATTTCCTCTCAAAATGCATAATCTAGTTTGGGACTTCCAAAAAAAAATATTCACTAAATTGTTCATTATATGACTAGTTCGCGCCTTTGCATTCAGTTGTTAAATTTCACTTGTCGTGAACTTTCCTCATGGAGGTAGGTACTCAGTGGCGTGCAGAGCTTTTAATCAAGGTAAGGAGTAGGAAAAAGAGCCTATTAATTGACCCCACATGGCAGTCATGTGCAATAGGCTTCACAATATTATTACTATCAGAAGTACACCATGCCTTTGGTAGTTGTTAGTCCGATAAGAAGCCCTATAAATGATCACCAACACTTAAATTGGGCGTAGCTCAACCAAAAGCCACCAGTAGGGTCTAGCAGGAAACAACCCACAGAAGCAGGTTTTTATCTGCTAGTTTTTATATATTCACATACATATTAATATATTATTTACATGTGTCGTGGAGTGTGAAAACGTTTTGGAATTTTTGTACAGCAGTAGATCGAGAACATGCCGCCCAGTGCATAACTAAGTATAATCAGGTGGCAATTGCCTCTAATTTAATTGCATTGTCTCACCTATTGTCGGTTGGACAGTGTATAGTTCCTCCGGCTAGCTTTCTGTTATTATATATATTGATGAAAAAACTCTGTATATTTTATAGTTTATTTTAGAAACAAAGAATTTAAGGCCAGCAAAAAAAAAACTCTCGTTTTATGAAACTCTATAAACCTTATGGTTTTCACCTATCCGAATTTATATTTAAAACATAACATTGAAAATAAAGTGTTCACTCATCGGTAAAAAATGCAAAACCAAGTTTGCGGATGCGCTCCTGTCTTAATACAAGGCGTGAATATTCAAATACTTCTCTGTCATTTAGAAACGTAACAGTGGGGATTTTCAAAGAGGCGCGTCGCCCCTACGATTGGCCACCTGTGTGTCAGCAAATACTTGACAGGAACACTTTCAAATTTAAATCTGAGAGAACCGCAGGTAGAAATAAACTTGAGAAATAAATATTTTGACTCTCCCAATGAACAATTTGTTTGGTCACACTTTATATGTTAATTCTGCTTTTAGAAATACAGAAAACAATGTGTCTGCTGGCTTATGAGGGTGGTGCTTTGCCAGTGAGTTACGGCTCGTTGCGAGATGAGGCGCTCTGGCCAGATGTCATTGAAGTGTTCCTGCGCGACGCTTGTGCTCTGCTACGCCTGCCGCCCCTGAGGTTAGTTCAATGATGAACCAGCGACGTGCAGTCACATCCATTATTGGTCACCCCATCCATATATTAAGTCTACATAAGGCATGCCATAGAAATTTAACATACCAAAACGATTGAGCTATAATACAATATATTTTATAACGCAACTCCTTGTTGAATTCCATCGCCTCGCCTGGAAACCCTAGTTTGCACCTGCACGTTTTCCTCCAAAATAACACAGAGCTTAAAGTTAACCCTCATATCGCAGCTAACTCACAAAATATTGAGGTGAAACTTCACAACTGCATGTACAACTCTGTTGCGTCCCTAACCTTAAACTACTAAAGAAGTACGCGAAGCCATCGACGACCATTAAGTTTGTGACAAAGAATGCATAACCCATCATAAACCCATACATTCACACATAACCCCGACGCCTTCTGTTTGCTAAACAAAGTATTGATAAACAACACAAATTGACTTATTGGTTTTTATATTTAATTTTTGAATTCTGTGCCCTATAGGTCTATAGAACCAAAAACAGGAAACATATTAATTTTTATTTACTTGTATACATAGTTATTCTAATTTACTAAACTATTTATGAAAATTTCGGGTATATTAAAAACAATCTTTATTGAAATACAGTTGGCAATAATAACTAAAAACATATAAACACGTAAGGTTGTATAAAGGTGTACAATAATTAATAGATTTGAACTAGAACTATGTGGGAAAAAATTATGTTTTTTGTATGAAAAACTGTGAAAACTTCTGTGGGAACATCTTTAGTGAGTTTTCCTGCATTGTTTTTTCTGTTGGTACCCAGTTATTATAACAAATTTGAGTCTGTTTTGCCTCTATACATTTTTTCCGGTTTGTGGGAAAACCTAAGCGAAAAGAAGACAGCTTAACAATAATTATTAGTGTATATTTAATAGAAAATGTTTATTCCTATAACTTATTACATGGAAAATATTGTAAACCTTTACATACGAAAAAAAACATTAAATTAAAAACGGGAAATCGCTTTTAAATATTTGTCTGCAACCCTGCTCAGCCAAGCCAAAACAAATCCCACCGCCACTGAAGTGTGACAGTCAACTCCAAACTAATGCATTGACCATCACACTTCGGTTGCTTGGCCAGTATCCATTTGAGAATAATTATTCAAAATGATTGAAGGACATTTGTAGTAATTTACCTATCATAAGAAATACCTTTTCTCTTCCTTTGTTCGTTTGACATATGTATTATTATGGCAACTTGCCCCTGTATAATAAGGTAATGGTATTAATGTTCTGTTGGTGCTTTCAGTCCGCTACAGTCGGCCGTAAGCGTGGGCAGCCGCGTGCTCCCAGCTCTGCTGGACATCCGTATGAAAATGGCGCACACCCACCAGCACCACGCCTGGGGTGCCAAGGATGAATTACCAGTGAGTATTAAGTATTCATTGGGCTATAATTAGACCAGCAGTCGGTGTCATACCACCTTGTGTTTTTGGCCCCACCCCGAGGCAGTGAGGCCCCAAGCACAACTGTGACTAACAATCTGTGGCAACGCTGGCTTTGTTACAGGTGGAGGTGGAAGGTGGCGGCCACCACTCAGTGTTTGCCTGCCCCATCCTGAGGCAGCAAGGCTCCGAGCAGAACCCACCCATGAGACTCCTGTGCGGCCATGTCATTTCCAAAGGATGCCCTAACTAAGCTTTGTCAGGGCATAAGGTACGCCATACGATTAGTTTGTTAAACAGTGCTTCATTAAGCCCATTGGGGTCATGTAGTTTTTCTTTATGATCACGGCACGGATAACATAACAATAGGTGGTCGGTTCTCTACCAAGTCTCTGTCAAGTCCAAGGGCAGGTCGTAAGGCTGCAGCCTAACACACAGCTCAAAAATAAGTTAAAATACTTCTAGGTAACATATTGAAAATATAACAACTAACCATAAATTATAAGAGTACGGGCAGGGTAATTGGAATTAATCGCTGGAGCAGATAGGCTGAATAATAAAATAAACTATAACAGCGATCTCCTTTAAGCAGTGATGCATAACTTGTGGTCTAGTTTAATATTCAATGCGTTAACAGTGGTATGTAATTATTTATTAATACGGTTAGTAATCAATAATTTGCCATTGAAATGGTTTCATATTTCAATGTTCGCCATAGCTTGCTGTCAGCATGCACTCTCAGAAATGTCATTTTTAAATATGAATACCGCTCAAGCGTCTCAACTGCCGCATCCAGCAAGACTATGGCATCCCCAATTTCTTATTCAGATCTGGTTACTATCTGGCTAATGCCACTAAAGCAACGTTTCAATTCTGAATAGAGTATTTACCACTTTAGAATGTGCCACAAAAATACTATTCCTATATTATTTATACATATAACTTATATTTAATTTATTTATCCACGCTGGGTTTTGATCTCATAAACCTTTGGATCCGTAGCCAAGGATCTTAACCGATCAGCCATGTAGGTCATTTTCACATAGTTAACTCTACAGGTGGCCAAAGGAGGAACTAAAGGTGTGATTTTTTTTGTTATTCATCTGTCAAAATAAGCATGTTCATTTTGGGTTTCTTCAAATTTTAGTTTTTATTATACAAATGGGCAGACTTATGAAAAGTTACGCACGGAATGTGAAAACCCATCAACAGCCCCGATAATTCCAATATTAGGTCAAGTTGCTGCCAGTTGAAGTTGTGTTGTTAGCTTTGCAGTCAAGTATTACCTATGAGAATAGTCTATTATTATTATTAATTCAAGTTTTGTTACTGTATTTTAATAAACTTTTATATTTATAATGATGATGTGCAATGGATAACATTAATGCATTTTAATATTTCCATTATAATATTTAATTTTGTCAAAAGTTTTGTAAAGTCTAATAAAGCACAAGTACAGGGATTTATTTAACACATAAACATAAAAAGAATGAAATCACAATGTAATGTCATTTTCTGTTAACAGGTTAAAATGTCCGTACTGTCCTCTAGAGCAAGGGCAAAACGAAGCTAAACTCATCTACTTCTGAAGAGTGAGTGCCCTACTGTACTGCAAATATCGCCTACCTACACCCACCTACAATTCTGAATCATTCTTCGATTGTTCTCTTAATATCCCCCATGCAAGAATAATGATGGTCGACAGCAATCCATCTGCCTGTGTGAATCACACTTGTCCACTTTCCAGGAGTGAATGGCATTTGAAGATGACTTACGCAGTGATGGTTTGCCGTCGACCATATCTGTTCAAGTCTTATTTTTTATTAGCTTTCCATTTAATGCTGAATGTGAAAATTATTTTGTACCTACACTAACATGACAACTGTAATAAGCAATATTAATGCAGCATTCATAAGTATTCTATCTGAAAAAAGTGTTAGGTTAAAAAGGTGAACTTGGAAGAAGTAATTGTCCTGATAAATTTTATTTTAATAAATTTTCCTTGTGTAATTTTTTTAATTGTAAAATTATGAAAGGACCTAAATATTTGTATACTGGGTTGCTATAAACCCCGGAAAACCAGGAATTATGTATATAGGTACTGTCGGGAGTTTTAAAAAGTTTTTAGTTAATTCAAAATTTTATATAATTTCATCCCATTTGGTAACCTAGGTTCTTTAGAACATCCCTAATGTTTGCATGGTTAAAAGCCAGTTTCTCTACCCTGTAATACCATAATTCATGTTCAAATTGGATTGTTAGTTTGTAACTATGATCCAAATTTTTCATCGTAAAATCAGGGCTAAGTTGTTGAATAAAATTATTTCATTCTTAAATTTTTTCAAAGATATATAATATGTTACATTTATTTTAGATAATGGTTTAAAAAAATATATCAAGAAGCTATAAACCCAAAGATTTATAGTACAAACTAAATCCAAGGCCCACAGGCTAAAAAAGTGGCCCGCAAAGGAATTCAGTTTAATTTAGTAACGAAAGGCCCACGGTCAGCTTGCATATTAATTAAATAGTTCAATTGTCAAAATAGTTCAGCCCAAAAGTAATATGTTTATGATAATTAAATCATTTAAAAAAAAATTATTTAGATAACTAGTCTTGTTACGTTTCGTGACATCTTCAGGGCAAGTGGAATAATCAAGGTGTTATTATTAAAGTGGAAAATGATGTGGTAAATATACTCCCATAGCCCGCACAGATGATTTTCATCAGTATTTATTGACATCAGATCAGAGGCGGCTCAGGGATCCAGAAGTAGAAGGTCAATTGAAAGAAACATGTGTATATAGCTAATCCTTATTAAATATAATAAAAAATATCAATATATTGAATTTGTCAGTACTCACCAATACTTGAGGCAGGTAGCACAATATTGTTTTATTCAATGTTATTTATCTTATTACTAATTAACCATTTATAACTTTTGTTTGTTTTGACATTGATTGAGCGGCAATTACTATGAATGCAGAGTTCCGCTTGGCGTTGGGAAAAAGTTCAAAGTTTTATGAACGCTTCAGGAACTGCTAGTTCTTTAAAACGAACTCTTCACGGTGAACACTTCAATTGAAGTACCACTGAAATCCTGATTTCGAATCAGCCCAAGCTTTATACGAGTATAAACCTGTTACAAGCAGCCTTATGAGATTTGCAAACTATACTAACGCCATCTAAGAGGGAAATGTAAAAGTATAACAATTATTATTAATAAATAATTTTATTATTATAAAAGTTTAAAAATGGAAAATTATTATTAAAAAAAAAAATAATTATATTATGATCAAAACAACACTCGGAAAAACTATTGTCCCACGCCAGACAAAACAAGCAAAGAAATCAAAGTTTGTAATTCTTCAAATTCGTTGCATATTTTTGGGGATCAATGTTCAAATGACCCTAAGGAGCGGCCACCACTGCATCAGATTTAAAAACAAATTGCGTGAGTACAATATGTTGTGAGTTAGTTATAGTGAAGTTGGCAAAGCAAGAAACTGCACACAATGGGACTTTGCACACTTTTATCTGAAGTAGTTTATTGGTAAAATACATAATTAAAATAATCTAAAGGTAAATTGAGATTGTACGTTTTTGCAGACATAATATCTGTACTAAAATTTGGAAATCCATGTTTCATTAAATCATTCGTCCAATCCCTTGTTCTGTAATTGTACATATGTTAGTGGAACCCTTTGGACAGATGTATCTTCAACAGCGACTACTTCCTGTTGGGGCGTGTATTCTTGCGGGAGCAGTCCAGTTCAACTGCAGCCATAGAATCCTCCAGCACAGTTGTAGTAACACAACACCTTCAATACGATCCAACTGACGATTTATATATCGGCTCTAAAATCTTTTTCTAGACATTCTACGATGTTGAAATAAATCTTTACATTCATCTTCTGATAAATATAAAATCAAACAGCCCACTCCCCCAACGGGCTATGGTATTATTTTTACCACATACTTTAAATTGTTACAAATGAGCAAGTATTAGACGACATCGCATATTTTTAACATATTTCAATAAAAACTATAAATAAAAAAACTAATACCTACGGATTTTTTAGACATTCTGGGGCATTTTTAGTAAAAATACACAATCTATAACAAAATCAATACAGTGACGTGCGTGTTTTGTTTGAAAGGTCCTGCCAAAAAGTGGGGGCATAAAATTACATTTTATAATGTGTTCTATGCCATGAGTAACAATTTATGGAAAGAGAGCTAATTCTTTTTACCCAACCTATACAAATTTGTGATAAATCACTTTCTCCGGTATTTTACGTCATACACCATGAGAAAGAAAGAGGCAGCAAAATTTCCCAAATTATCACACCGCTTTAAAGTATTGTAAGGATGTTCTTCGTGTCCCGCGTCTCCGTTGACTCCGCCCACACGTTTTGATGTGTGACATAAATGGACTTAAATCAACGGTTTTTTAGGTTATATCCTATGTTTTTGTTTATAACAATACTGTGAAAAAGTGGTTATACAAATAAAATAAAAACATTATGTCGGCATGTGCTATGAATGGATGTATAAATACCCTAGCCCTGGTCCTAGCCACGCCCAGGTCTAGCCGAGTCCGGCAAAACTGACTACAGCAGCGCTCTGTCTTGTATATTATTGCTCTGAGGTTCTATGGTAGATATGTTCATAGACAATAGATTCTAAACATACTTCTGCTGCCTGTCCGTGGATCCCGAATTTTTCTTTGGTAAGTATTCTCCCACAACCTTCCAAATGACAAAAAAATAAAATTTTAATGACAAAGTGATTTAATTATCATAAATATGAACATTCACAAATCTAGTATCCTACAAAGTAATAGATTATGTATTTATAATAGAAAAGCTAAACTCAATTGGTTTTCTATGACCACAGTTTACCTGACATTCAGTCACACCCTTTCGTACACAATAACAAAAATCTAGAATTAGTGACAAATACATGCATGCAAGTATGTATACATAAAGAGTATGATAACATATTGTTAAAAGTAATCCATCACTGCGTAAATCATATTTGGCCGCTTTATTTGTAGGACAACATTGAACAAATTCTGTTTTTTGACCACATTTTGTTTATTGCCGTCTGACATTCGCATACGCCGTAATGGTTTAAATTTTACTAAATGGGGCAAAAACCTGCATGTTCTAAATAAAAATATGTTATGCCAGATTAGTATGGCATTAAAGGTCAGCAGCCCGGATCGGTCTGGGGGCACACCTTAATGCTTTCCGTGGTCATGTCCGTTTTCGGACTTCGGAACAGAGATAGTATCCTCAAAGTAATAGATGACTGCGATGAATGGTGCAGTCAATGCTCGGATGCAGTTGAACACATATTTGAAAGTAAAAAATTCGCTTTGCAGATCAGTAGGCTGGCAACATTGATGGCAGCAAGCGTTCATATTTGGCCGCTTTCCATTTTATTTCCACTGATGTATGTTTATTGCCGTCAGACCCAGACCCGGCGACTCACTAGCAAACACCCCCACTGAAAAGTTAGCTCCGTAGCTCTTCAAAATGTGTGGATATGTACCCTCTGGTTGGAAAAAAGTGGTCATTCATCCTATTCCCGAGAAGGGTGACCGCTCCAACCCGGCCCACCACCGCCCCATAGCGATCACATCAGCTCTATCCTAGGTGAAGATAAAAAAGCATTATAAAAACGCACAGAAAATCGAAAGGTTCTTGCTGCGATCAGAATTCAAAGTCAGAACCTTCCACTTACCGGTGGGTGCTCTACTTGACTACTTGACCTCGGCCTGCATGAAGAGACTAGAGCCAAAACAACATTCCTCAACAGGCCTCATGCCCGGGAGCCGACCAAAGTCTCTTCTAGGTTTGAATCCTCGCTGTTTTGTGTACGACCAAGCAACAGAGACTAAATTTGTTTGTAAAATTTTCCCATTCATATCTGCAGCGAAATCTCTAGAAATATATTCGATAAAACTTTTTGTTTATCTTGTGTAAGAATTTCCAGTAACCGAGACAGATTTTCCAGGTCGTTCTAATCACCCGCGCTGTTGCAAACGGCCAGTTGGTGCGCAGTTGTATTAGACAATTTATTCAATATTGGTAGTCGCTGCTTTTTAGTTATGTCTATTAGGAAACCGTTTTTCAGCATTATTAATATCATAATGGCATAATTGGTGTACATATTAACTTTCTTGTAAAAACTCTCTTTTGTTTACCATAGAACACCAATGCAAATAATGTATATTATAGTTAAGGTTTGAAAAGGAATAGAAAACTCTCTGAAATAATATACCCATGTGTTTTAATTAATTCAAAATTATTTGATATGTTATCAAATAATATTTATTTTAAGTTTTCGTGAATAAATGTAACTACCAAAGTACAAATTAAAATATGTTTTTTTTCACCCTTGAGCACAGTCGCAGGCGATATTTTCCTAGATAAAATTTTTGTTTTTTTTTTAAATATAGTCTATTGTTAACAGGGTTAGAGCTGGTCGATATTTCTCTCCCTGTTACTTTGTCGTGGTGACTTTACGGTCCCTGGAATCGTCAATATTATTTCTCCGGGGAACCGGTTATTATTGGAACTGGATCGCAGAAATTGTTTTAAGGTTTTTTTTAACAATAAAAATTAAAACAGGTTCGTTAAATTGCAATGACATGTGAAATTACAAGTTTATTGGTTTCATTATGAATACGACGGATTATATTTCAAAACAAGAAAAGATTATTTTTAAAGAAACATCGTTTAATATACCTCTATGATGCCCAAAGAGTTTTAAAAAAGTTATATCGTCGATGCATATCAAATATGGGGTATGCGACTTTGAGTAAATTCTGAGATAATCGATAAAAACTGTTAAAAAATAACTAAACTGTATATTAAAATATTTTTTAACGTATTGTACGGAATACCTTTAGATATTTTTTTAAAACGTCATTTTCTGTTCTTCGATCATTTTTGGAGAATAATTAAATCTTTTATCATAATTCCGGTAGATTTTTTGTTTGGTCGATTTTATTTAACTGTTTTTTGCGTTTTTTTTCTTCAATCGTTTGACTCTCACACGATTTTTACTGTTTGTACTCTTATAAGGTATTTGTGGGTAACAATTATCCACAAATGTACTAATAATTAATGTTAGTAAAAAAAAAAAAAAAAAATTTATAATTTTACCACCTTGACTAAAGTCAGCGAAATTTTTGACCTTTTTGATAGTAAATTCGCCTTCCAGAGGGTAGTACCAACCTGTTGCTTAGTCACACAAATCCATAAGTGAATTAATTTGCCATTATTTTTTTTAAAACACCTGCCTTATTCTAAAGCAGTGGATGCACTTTACCGACGGGTTTTAACGTCAATAATGTTTTTCAATGAGAAATTATTTAAATTCCTTTATGTATTGCTAAACTCATAGTATTTCTCAATGTCTGCTAAAATACACCATATAATATAGGTCTCCTTGTCCAGTTTCGAAATTTAATTTTTAATTTTATCATTTTTTAAACACTTCGTGGACTCCAGATTTAAAAAGTTCAAACTCGTTCGTACTCACGGAACAATAGCCACCTTTGTGCAGGAGGTTTTTGAAAAAATTTATAATACATTTGGTGACTCATCTCATCCTGTATTAATTGTCCGGACAGTACTTCGTTCCGAGAAAATAATCACATTAAGGGTTTATAACAAGGGCGGTAATGCGGATTCACCGATGAACGTAATAATATTTAGAGTTTTGTGGGTATTAGCGATTGTTAATGTTTGGAAACTAATCAATTAGTAAAAGATTCCCAGTAACACCTGAATTTATTGTTATTGTTAAATTATTTTGAATTAGTATAGGACAGTTTGCATTTTGAGGAAATTTTGGATTCATTTTGACCTCCAATTAGTGTAATGGTCAGAAGAGTACATATTTTTTGGAAAAACCGATATGCTCACAGTAAGGATGCTAATTAATGTGAATATAGGTAGGTACCCGTGGATTTATTTGTGTTACGGGTATTTGATTCAGTCGTTAAGAAATATTATGTTCACGACTTAAAAAGTATTACCACATGTATGATTCAACCGAAGACCTAAGCTATAGAGCAATATTGTATATAAAAAAGAAATACAGCTCTGCTACCCTAACACGAATACATTTTTATTTTGATTCTATTTCTTGTTCGATGAATAACTTACAATGAAAATGTTATTTCAGTAGGCTCTCCGAGGTAGCCGCGATATATTAAGATGTTCATTGATAGGTATTTAGAAAGCATGAATCAAATTAATCAAAAGACGAACATTGAAAATCGAAAAGAAATGCATTTATGTTAGGATAGCAAAGGTGCAGTTTCGATTGACAGCTCAGATCTTCACTTGGTTTCGTAATACTTTCACGATATTTAAACGCTAGTGTGGAGGGCCCTTAATGTCATATAATTCACGTAAAATCAGATAATTTTTCTATAAAATAATAAAATATTCAGACGTGTTTGGTGACCAAAGCTGAATAACCAGGGTACTTTTCCAGATTCCTCTCCCCATCTCCTTTCCTCACATAGTCTCACTGGCCCAGGGCAGTCCGGCAGCAGTTTGGGACCCTCATGCGGTATCCGAATAAAAAAACGAAGGGTGAAGAATGATGACAGCTAACCTCCGATAGGGGAGAGCATCAGAAGAAGTAAAAGAAGAAGACGTGAAAATTGCTGTTTTAAGTTAGATTTATTTAATTGGGTAGTATTTTTTTATGTAGGTACGAGTTTTCAGACACCGCATGTGTTTGTGCCAATACAGAGTTTAATGATAATTTAATGTTAGTTTTTAATTATTATCATATAGTATACAAATCATATTTGTTTAATCGTCTACTGACCCTTAATCTAATATTTGTATTCCATAGACAAGTGCTATGTTTTTAGGATTTCTTCTTTCTGAAATTACGAGAATCGTTAAATCCGTAATCATTTTTAGAAATACTAATATGTATTTTTAATGTGTTTCCACTCAAGAGTCTCGGAGCCAGTGGGATTATGACTTCCCCGATTTGGGGAAAGTGAGGATGAAATAAATCAAAATAGAGAAAACAAAAAAAAAATCGCCTGTATTCATTTAATTGATTTTCGTTCATTGTTTCATGTTATTAGTTCGAATATTTATTTATTTGAAGCACTAAATGTAGGTAATGATTAAATATTACATGTATATTTTATTCTAAATTATATACCCCTTATAAAAACGTTTTTCAATTTTTTAAATTTCAAAACCGCACCAGATTCCTAGCTCCCCGGGGCCAATTGGACTATTTCATCATTAATTGGGAAGTGTTGTGCGGCTGAAGTCAGCGAAGAGGGATGGAGATGAAAAATACGAAGATTAGGAAGTACCTGGCTATTCATATCTGGTCACTCAAAGTTGAGTGGTGGTCTGGACCAGGTCGATACTGTAAGTATCTACCACTCTGAGTGGGTAGTATGAAACGCTATTTATTTTCGTAGAAGTAATCTTTTTAAAGCGAGCCAATACGCAAAGTATTAACAATACCGATCTCATTACCGAACCTTGCGGTACACCAAGAATATTGTATGCTTTTAACAGGATTGGCATTGGCCGATGTAATTTTCTGTTACATTAATGGTGAAAGAAAACAGTTGTTCAAAAATGTGACTGATAAGTAATGTCAGTAAGTATGTAAAAAAGTAATTTATAAAAACCTTGACTAGAGTCAACGTTACATTTGAGCCTGTTGATAGAAAATATGTTTTTCGAAGTGGACCAAACTGTGGCATAGTCACACAAATCTACGAGTATATCTGAATTTAATTACTATTACACCCTTAGAGTAACAATGTATGGAGAGAGAGCTAATTATTTTTACCCAACCTATACAGACTTGCGATAAATCACTTTCTCCGGATTTTACGTCAAACACCATGAGAGAGAAAGAGACAAAAAATATAATACCCCGCTTCTATGTACTGTCATAATGACCTTGGGCTCCTGGGTCACTGCGGGACTCCGACCACATTTTTATTATGCCACTAAACTTGACACAACTAAACGGTTTTTTAGGTTGGATGCTATATTTTTGTTGGTAACAATACTGTGAAAAAGTGGTTACACGAATAAACAAAAACATTATATCGATATGTGCAATGAATAGATGTATAAATACCCTAGCCTTAGTTTTAGCCACGCCCAGGTCCGTAATTATCACCAAAAACTGACTACACTGCCTTGGATGGGTACCACTCTATATACTCTAAGATTACACCTTTGTTTAACCCTTATGTGACTGAAGAAAACTACACCTTTTTAAAATTGATATGAAGGTTTCTTTTACAGAGTATAATTTGCTGAAGTTTGCTGGACCACTTTTATGACGTAATACATTTCGACTCAGTTTCTAGACTCGGGAAAGTGGATAGGAATTTCACCCAGTACAATCTTTTCTTGGGGGTTTTTAATTCGGTAGGTGATTAAAAATAGTATTAAAGATACAGGTGATGTACTTTGAACACAACAGTACATCATATTTATCATTTAAAATAAGATAAAATAATTAATAAATATGGACAAGCTTCAAATTCCACATAAAACACACGAGGGTACTCGGGTATCCTTTCTGTCATCAGGTGTAAATTATTTAAGTGTTTTCCGCTCACACACCACCCTCCACATATCCAACAGTTATGTTTAATTGTTTATTTTCACTATTATGGAGAAGTCACTAAGTTTCAGCCGGTTAGACTTACTGGAATATTTAAAAAAAAATCTATGATGAAAACCGAAAATGGTACCCTTTCAGTCACATAAAGGTTAAACACCTAGTTAATTATGCGTGAGTTTTGGTGTTTTTCTAAAATATATTATTATTAGAAATGTTTACTTTTTAAGGTTATTAGTATTACCATTAAAATCCATGTTTGCCAGTGGAGAGACCGACTATGTGTTGAATAATAGTACCTTCACCTTAATTGTTATTTAATGTGTACTTGACGATAGCTAATGGCTCTTGGCCGTTGTTTATATTTAGTAACCCTTTTCTAATAAATTGAAATTGACTAAGAAAATATATCCTAATCATTTTTACTAAGAATTTTTCCACCGATAATGTCTTTAGTATTCCTAATAAATAACACACACATTAACCCTTCGCAATTGTAAATCGTATTTAAAAACCCATCAAACAGCAAATGTACTTTACCGACGGGTATTAACGCCTATTATATGTTTCCAATGAGTAATTGAAATTCCTATATTACCATGGGTCGCCGTATTTTTAAAACATTTTGATTCGCTTACGCCTATAAGCGTAATGAAACTCCTAAGCTATAAAATAAACCGACATGCTGACTTTTTAATTCAAATTCCTTTGCCTGTCCATCCACTCTACATGTTTATTTATTTTTATTTTTATAGTGAATACTGCACAAAAGTCCCAACTTCTCCCAATAGTCCAGAGCCGGTGGGACTATGGCAACCCCAATCGGGGTATGTTGTGAGGCTGAAGGTAGTGGGGAGGGGAATGAGATGGAGAAGAGGAAGATTGGGAAGTAACTGGCTATTCAGATCTAGTCACTAAACATGGCTAAAGCCATTTCAAACAACGTTTCGATTCTGAATGGTGATTTTTTCACCAGAGCAATAATTAGAGTATCTATCACTCTGGAACGTGCCGCAAACAATCTTTAAATATTTAATATGATTTTATTGTGTTATGACACATATTAATTAAATAAAAGATATTCGCGCACGCCGGGTTTGAATCCGCAACCTTTGGATTCGTAGTCGAGCGTCTTACCACTCGACCATGGAGGCCGTTAAATGTCCATCCTCCATTCATCGAAGCGTTCGATTAAATACGTTTCCACCATCTTTCCATTCTTATCGGAACTCCGCATTCGTGATACGGTCGTGACTTTATCATAAATTTGCCGATTCGTATAAAAATAAAAAGAGGACAAAAAACAATCATCAAATAGTAAATACATTTAAAATGGTGGAGATGTTTAGTTTGTGGGAGGATGGTGGGATTGAAAATTTGTACATACTCATTTCGATTTAATTGCAGATTTAAAATATTGTTTAAAGGTGCTTCCCGAAACAACAGCTCATGATTTTTTTGTGAATGGAATGAGATGTCGAAGGCTCGAAATAAAATTACAGGGAAGAAGAACTCCAATTTAAGAGGATTTAAAAATAAGTATTTGCATTTAAAACGCCGAATGTGCGAGGCCTGTTCAAAAGAAAAGATAAATTTTGAATTTTCGCGGACTGTGTACATTCGATTATCGTTTATCATATGTTAGCATTATCAGCAATTTTGGATTAGTGGTTTGTTTTTGACAACTGGAAAGGTTAGTCACGTTTTTGTGTGTTTTTCGATTTTTTACTTTTCACCTTTTCTTTTGAACAGGCCATGTGTGTCAAAACATAATCAAAGATGTTTTGATTGGTGTCTCACACTAAAAAGAATCTTTCTTTTTTACAAAAGATGCATTTGAGAAATGTGGGTGTTTTAAGCTTTCATTTGTGGTCTACATTTATATTCATACAATATTCCCTGGACTAATTTACAGAAAATTTTGTTCCGATGATGAGCCCGTCTGCCCCGATGATGGACACTGCGAGGCTGTCTGAAACGATGGCTAAAGGACGAAGAAGCGCAAAACTACATTATTGAAAAAAAAAAATCGTAGTGAAGAGTTCTTCTAAGACTATTGGAATATAAAATTATCCTATTTTTGTCATCGCTTCATTTATTATTATGTACGTGCTATTCCTTCTCTGTTGCCCATTTTTATTTTGTGTTTTATGTCTTTTTGTAATTGGACTTTAGTCCGTTAATTTATAAATAAATAAATCTTTTTTATCATTCATTTTCTAGAATATCTATTTGCAACAGACTTTTTAACCTTTTTTTAAAACCAAAAATAATTGAAGTATTGATCCATCAAGATATCTATAGACATACGCCGTTAATTTCACCGTTAATGTAGCATATACTCGTATGTTTCCATGAAAAAATCCACGAACATTGAAAATATATATTATATTCCAACGTATGATTTATTGAGATAGTTTGGTTTTCATATTTCTTCGTGACTCTTGAGAAACATATAAAAAATAATTTATTAACCCAGCAAATATGTTTTTTGGTTAATAAAACTAATTTTTCGATTTAAAAGTTTATAAGATATACACAGAGATATAAATAAGTAAAATCTCCTGATCAAAAAAATACACACTAAAGCCAATCTCCATGCTCAATTGAGGGAATACATATTCATACGCAATGCGCAATTGATTGAATGCGCACTTTTGCGCACTTGAGGTGAAATATCACAAAACTGCGCTATACAAGTTCACTGTTATTATTATTATTAATGACCAGTGAAAAATCACGGGATGTAACTTGACTTGCCAAAAAAACATAAGTTTCTTGAATTCACTCATTTCAATTTAGAATTTTGTCTGATAAAAAACATCATACGTAGGTATTTTATTATGTAGGTAGGGATTTGAAAATATTATTTTATAAATATGATCATTTTCAGAACACAATTATCCATTCCAAAATCTAAATGAAAAAAGGGCAATTGGTTATCTTTGTAGAAGGATAATTTGGTAGATAATTGGAAGCCTTTTTTATACTTTTTAGAAATTAACTGCAGATTCAATAGGTAGGTGTTTTCCAATTTGATTAAAATATTAGGGAGAATTTAAATAAAGCAAATTAGCAAAAAAAATATTTTCAGTGATCATTTTATTTATGTTACAGAGTAAAATATTTTGCAAAACACGACAAGTTTGGGAGGATTATTTCATTTAAAAATAATTTGTATGTTCAATAACATGTTTATTGGAACATAACCCAAGGTAATTTTGTTCTTAATGGCTTTAGAAGTGCCACAGTTCCACTGGCTTCAGGCGGTGGAGAGCAGTTGATACTCTAAAGCTGGATTCACAACAACGTCCGGATCCGCTCAGTGACGATATTGTTCCGCATGAGAGCTTATTGATATGGTATGAATATCAATCAAGGAGTATGTGCCAAGACAAAGTTATGTGGCAGTATATCCTTCTGCCACCCTTGAGATATTTAACTACTTAGTTAGTTAAATAATTATTTTGATGTGTAAAAATACTTATATCGCAGATTTTTTTTTATTAAAATCTTTTTTTTATCACTAAATAATATTTTTAATAATTAATAATTAATAAATTAGTAATTATTAAAAATGTTATTAAGTGATAAAAGAGTGGTTTTTAAAAAAAAAAACTGCGATTTAAGTATTTTTACACATCAAAATAATTATTTAACTAACTAAGTAGTTAAATATCACAAGGGTGGGCAGAAGGATATACTGCCACACAACTTTGTCTTGGCACATACTCCTTGATTGATATTCATACCATATCAATAAGCTCTCTTGTGGAACAATATCGTCACTGAGCGGATCCGGACGTTGGTGTAAATCCAGCTTAAGGCAGCATTTTTTTATTATTAATTTAATACATTGATTCATCTGGATTTCTACACTTTTAAAAAGGTCACATTCCAACGTACGTATCTCCTGAGATGATATGCTATACTAATTTCTTTTTATTTCTTGAATTGCATTATGAGCTTGGAAAGCACGCGGCACAGAAATACTAAATTTAACCAACATAGAAAGATTAAGCATACAAATGAAGTTGATGGATTAAAAAAATAACTGCACTTATAAAAATGACAATTACGCATAGAGAAAGTTAATTATCCCTTGAAACATTATTTAATACGATCAAGGACTTTCGTTTCTAGCCGCTAGGGTCGCCACTTTGTCCGGGGGAGGGGGGAAGGGTTAGGGCGAGGGCGGAGCTTAGGTTGAGTATATAAACCCTTATTTGACATTCTTGATACCATTCTTGCTTGATATTTCATATCGAACGAACAGTATAAAATTACATCACCGTGTTAATCAATCATCATCCCGTGCCAAAAAGACGATTATTAATCACAATAATCCCGGTTTAAAAGTGACAGTAAATATTCAGAAAATTGTGTTCATCTAATGTTGGTTATTATGTTGAAAAAGTCTATCGTCAAAAGTCCACCCTCCAAAATGGACAATCACATCAGTATGGGCATCATTGCTTCCGACCACTACTGGGCTCGCCTGGCCATGGATTGGGAATCCCATGCAATCGACATCCAAGACGAGATCCTGCACTCCCAAATCCTCGACAACTACCCAAACCAAAAGGCTCTGGTAGATTACTACCTCGACTACCGAAAGCAGAGGAGGAGCAATGCTGATCGTCCAAACAGTGCTGATGTCCAGGGGAGTGGGAAAAGACCCGCCGGGAAATATGTCAGCATTCATCCGAGCGTGTCGCAGGAGAAGAGGAGAAGGATGTTTGCAGAGATGATCAATAGGCCACCGTCATTGAGGTCTTTAACCCGATCCGCCGTCGAGGATGACACGGTGACACTCTCCATCATCACCTTCTGATTCTACTGGGAGCTCTTCTGATTTCTTTAACACCGCTTGTGAAGCCTTAAAAGACTTTCTCGTGCAGAATCCCGAAGGAGCAAGACCAAGGTTGAATATCATCGACACCGATGAAGACGAAGCGTATGACTCTGAAGAAGAACTCCGAATATTCGAAGAAAATGAGGCAAAAGCAAGCGCTGATAGCGAGTCCAGTGAAGAGGAGGAACCCGAAGAGGACGTTGAAGACGAGATCCTACATCGTCAGTTTCTGGACAATTACCCGAGTCAAAATGCGATGGCAGAATTTTATGAAAACTTTCCCCACCAGACGAGAAGCTGCCCCGATCTTCTAAATTTACCTTTTGGAAACCAGCGGATGGGGAAATATGAAAGCATTCATCCGAACGCGTCACAAGGGAAGAGGAGAATGGTATTCGCGGAGATGGTCGATGGGCCGCCGTCATTCAGGTCCTCGAACCATCCCGTCATCGAGGACGAGATTCAGAAACTGCCACCTGCAGCATCTACCCAGACACGTAGCCATTTCTTTACCACTGTCTGTAAAGCCTTGAACGATTTCCTCACCCACCATCCCGAGAGGGCGATGCGCACCAGTATCTGCCCCGAAGATTGGACGGATCACAAAGACGACGCAGGTGACTCGGAAGACGAGCTCAGGATATTTGAGGAAATCGAAGCAAAAGCAAACACCGATTCGGACAGCGAGGCCGACAATGAAGACCGCATAGAAAACCTTTGCCGATATTTGAACCTTCTTACAGCAAACCGAAAATGATATCCAGTTTCATATTTTATTAAACTTCTATGCAATCTATTTATAAAATAATTAAATATTTTCATTAATTTAAAAAACCTTATGTTTTTCAAATAACACATTTTAGTATTTTTTTTAATCTGTAAATATAAAATATTATATATGAGTACCCAACACGTATATTTTTTTACGTTTTTACATGTAAGTATTATGTTGTCTATTATCTTATTAAAAATATTTAACTAATAATCTCTTTTCATTAGATCACAACTTTTTTTTGTAGTAAGCTATTGATGCTTAACTCCATATATAACCATGTCGGTTGATGAAGCTTTCTTGAATCGGTGAATAAGGCTGAAGTATTGGGCGGCTAGAATAGTACAGAGCTGGTCTCCTGCGTACCTATATGCTCGATACATATGTCGTTGTACCCTGGAGTCTTACCTAGGGCGGTTTGCTCAATCGCGACTGCAACCATTTCAAGTGACATTCATGACGAGCTCATCATTAGCCGCAGGTGGACATGCTATTCTAGAAGGTTTCGTGGTATTTCCCTGATCCTCGTTTAGAAAAAATAAGTCTCTTCATACTTTGGCTATGTTTTCATCCCCCGTGATGTTATTGCCGGATTTTTGGATTTTACTTTTTTTGCCAAAATTTTCTGAAGTCTTAGTTATATGAAGATGTAGCTATGCTATTCATTCCTGCTTCGTTTTCAGACAGTTGGCATTTGCGGAGAGAAATTTTGAAAGATTCCTTACTCGTTTTCCTTTCATCTGCAATACGACCTCCCGTAAACTGTCCAGCTTACTAAAAGCTTAATAACTTTCCAGCTTAATAAAAATGATGGTCTTAAAACGTTTCAATAATTTAGTTTTTGATGTAAAATCAAAACTTTTACCGTCAAATTGAACCAATTTGGTCGAGATAAAGTAGATGTTTTCTCAGGCTATATCTAAGCAAAGGAACAGAAATTTTGGTTTCCAATTTAAAATTATGGTCTTAAAACGTTTCGATAATTTAGTTTTTGTTGCAAAATCATAATTTTTAAACGGAAAATTGAACCAATTTGGGTCGAGATAAAGTAGATGTTTTCTCAGGCTATATCTAACCAAAGGAATGGAAATTTCGGTTTGCAATTAAAAATTATGGTCTTTAAGATCATCATTTTTAAACATTCGATAGCAAAATCAAGCATATTAAGTTTTTTGTTGTAAAATCATCATTATTACCGGCAAATTGAAACAATTTGGGTAGAGATAAAAGTAGATGTTTTTTCAGGTTATGTCTAACCAAAGGAATGAAAATTTCGGTTTCCAATTAAAAATTATGGTCTTTAAGACCATCATTTTTAAACATTCGATAACAAAATCAAGCATATTAAGTTTTTTGTAGTAAAATCATCATTGTTACCGGCAAATTGAAACAATTTCGGTTGAGAAAAAGTAGATGTTTTCTCACCAAATGATTTAAAATTATAGTTTTCAGCTGAAAATGATATTCCTAAAACGATTCGATAAAAAAAAATCAAGAATATTTCGTTCGTAAACCGGAAAATTTAACAATTAGGGTCGAGATAAAGTATTTGTTTTCTTACTAAAAATAAAAAAAATACTTTCAGCTAGAATTGAAGATCTTAATACGATTTGAGGAAAAAATTTGATTATATTATGTTTTTGTAGAAAAATCACAATTTAACGGGCAAAATGTGACACTTGGGGTCGAGAATGAATATTTGTTTTCTCAGAGTATGCCTTTTCAAAATAATGGAAATTTCGGTTTTCAATTAAAAGTTATGGATTTTTTTGTATTTTATGGATTCTTTCTTAATCCTCTGGTAACTAGCTGGGGCTTAACCCCTCATAATGACTATCTAACTAGTACTACGGCTCATTAGGCCTAATTACTATCACCATCTGATGCATTTAATTGACTGGATAAAAAACCCTAGAAAAGTTATAGTCTTAAAACGTTTCGATAAAAAAATCAATCATGTTTCGTTTTTGTTGTAAAATCATCATTTTAATTGGCAAATTGTAACAATTTGGGTCGAGATGAAGTACTTGTTTTCTCAGGCTATATCCAACCAAATGAATTACAATTTAGGTTTTCCATTAGATATGATGTCTCAATCAATGCCATTTCGCTTAAGAAAGGAAATCACATCTTCAAAAGTTGTAGTATCTGCAGTCTTGTTACAAGAGCATATTTCGATCTCTGCAAACCTTTGATTTCAGTGCCCAAGAAATTTGTGATTTTAGGGTGCAGCTTGTGAATATTTGGTCTTTTCTTTTATTGAAATTCTCCCTGATTCATTATTTCCTGAAAAATCAAAACTCATGACAGCTGCAAGGGATTTTGAGCATTTCACAAATTAATTTTTTGGTCGCAAGTGGGTGATCTGATTTTGGACTTGTCTCCATAGATGGCGTTAAAATATCTGCCTTTAACGTAGAAGTGGTGGTTTTGGGTGAACGTTCATAGATGGTACTGCACTATCAACATTAAGGATTTTATTTGTTTTTGTCATATCATTGGCAGCACATTTTATACGGTTTATCTCGGAAGTTAGCAAGATTTGTTCTTTAATCGCCAAGTTTTTATGATGGTCGGATTCATCCTGTAGGTTCTGGATGTCGCTCTTAATAATAATAGGATCTCGCGAAACACAGTTGCGTCAATGTTATCGAATGTGACCGGCGGCAGTTCACTAATGTTTAAAACCGCATTGCAAGCAATATTCTTAAATTTGCGGTTGCTTGGGAAAATGATATATTATTTTTGTTGGAAATATATACTTTATATTGTGTTTGGTTACTCCCGTATATACAAAATAATGACTTAAGCTTCCAATGTAGATTTAAGTGTTTAAAAATAAGATAACAAATAAACAACAAAAAAAAAAAACGTAAATGGTGTGGATAAAATTATTTAATAGAATTAATATAAAACAGACAAGATTATAATGCTAAAATAAATGTTTTATATTGAAATAAATGAAATTGGATATCACTGATTAGTGTTTGGGGAGCTGCGGGTGTCGAGAAGGTTGAAGGAGTGGCAAAGGTTTTCTACGAGGACCTCCGCGCCGGACTCGCTGTCTGCAGGTGGTGACGCGAGACTCGGACTCTCGTTAGTGGCGATGGGATGATTCAAGGACCTGAATGACGGCGGCCCATGAACCATCTCTGCAAATATCATTCTCCGCTTCTCTTGTGACACGTTCGGATGAATGCTTTCATATTTCCCCATCCGCTGGTTTCCAAGAGGTGAATTCAAAAGATTGGGGCAGCTTCTTGTCTGGTTGCGATAGTTTTCATAAAATGCTGCCATCGCATTTTGATTTGGGTAATTTTTGAGGATCTGACGATGGAGAATCTTGTCTTGAACGTCGTTAAAATCCGGTTCCCGGTGCATTTTCCGGCAGGCCTTCTCTTTACCGGACTCGCTATCGGCGTTTTCTTCGACTATTTGTAAATCTTCTTCAGAGTCGTACGCTTCGTCTACATCTGTGTCCGTCGTCACGTTCAATCTCGCCCTCTCAGGATGATGCATAATAAAGTGATCCGAGGTTTCACAGGCTGTGTTGAAGAAGTCTGAAGTGCTCCCAGTAGAATCAGAAGGTGATGATGGAAGTGTCACCGTGTTATCCTCGACGGTGGATTGAGTTAAAGACCTTAATGACGGTGGCCCATTGATCATCTCTGCAAACATCCTTCTCCTCTTCTCCTGCGACACGCTCGGATGAATGCTGACATATTTCCCCACGGGCGTTTTCCCACTCCCCTGGACATCAGCACTGTTTGGACGATCAGCATTGCTCCTCCTCTGCTTTTGGTAGTCGAGGTAGTAATCTACCAGAGCCTTTTGGTTTGGGTAGTTGTCGAGGATTTGGGAGTGCAGGATCTCGTCTTGGATGTCGATTGTATGGGGTTCCCAATCCATGGCCAGGCGAGCCCAGTAGTGGTCGGAAGCAATGATGTCCATACTGATGTGATTGTCCATTTTGGAAGGTCAACTTTTGACGATAGAATTTAAAAACAAATTAACACAATTTTATGAATAATAACTTCACTTTTAGAACGGGATTGTGACTATTTTTATTAATAATCGTCCTTTTTGCCCCAGGGTGGTGGTTAATTCGCACAAGGATGTAATTATACACTGCTCTTTCGATATGAAATATCAAACAAGAATGGTATGGAGAATGCCGAATAAGGGCTTATATAGTCAACAGGAGCCCCTCCCCCGCACCCGCCCCCGTTCCGCCCTTTCCCCCTCCACAACGCAGCGGTTAGTGATGGATCCAGCGCGAAGGTAATGAATCATGCGTCAAGGGATAATTGTTTTCCCTCGAGCGTAAGGGTTATATTTTTTTGTTTGACAGGTTTGATTATTTCTTATTTTCAGACATATCTCAGAAAATTTTAACAATAAAACAGGTTTTTTCAACGCCAAAACAAATCTTTCTTGACTTAAAATAAAATAAATAAATTTTATGCTTTTCGAAAAAGCATTTGGCACCAATTGAATATTCTAGTAAGTTAATGTTGAAAATACAAGATTAAAGATATTTATCAACATTCTCGAAAAAAATCTAACCTGTCGCATATACCGTTATTATATAAATAAATATATTTTTTTTATATATATATATATATATATAAATATATTGTGTGCAACACGCTGCTTAGTTACAAATTTATATATCAGGATACGATCATTAAAATGAACAATCCGTCATTGACCCGGTTTGCAATTAAAAATTATGGTCTTTAAGATCATCATTTTTAAACATTCGATAGCAAAATCAAGCATATGCAAGTTTTTTGTTGTAAAATCATCATTATTACCGGCAAATTGAAACAATTTGGGTAGAGAAAAGTAGATTTTTTCAGGTTATGTCTAACAAGGAATGAAAATTTCGGTTTCCAATTAAAAATTATGGTCTTTAAGACCATCATTTTAAAACAATCGATAGCAAAATCAAGCATATTAAGTTTTTGTAGTAAAATCATCATTGTTACCGGCAAATTGAAACAATTTCGGTTGAGAAAAAAGTAGATGTTTTCTCACCAAATGATTTTAAAATTATAGTTTTCAGCTGAAAATGATATTCCTAAAACGACTCGATAAAAAAATCAAGAATATTTCGTTCGTAAACCGGAAAATTTAACAATTAAGGGTCGAGATAAAGTATTTGTTTTCTTACTAAAAGAATAAAAAAAAATACTTTCAGCTAGAATTGAAGATCTTAATACGATTTGAGGGAAAAAATTGATTAAATTATGTTTTTGTAGAAAAATCACAATTTAACGGGCAAAATGTGACACTTGGGGTCGAGAATGAATATTTGTTTTCTCAGGGTATGCCTTTCCAAAATAATGGAAATTTTGGTTTTCAATTAAAAGTTATGGATTTTTTTTGTATTTTATGGATCTTTCTAATCCTCTGGTAACTAGTCAGCTTAACCCCATAATGACTATTCAACTTAGTACTACGGCTCATTCAGGCCTAATTACTATCACCATCTGCATTTAATTTTTTAGGATTTAATTGAGTTTATAGGGGATGGAAAAAACCCTAGAAAAGTTATGGTCTTAAAACGTTTCGATAAAAAATCAATCATGTTTCGTTTTGTTGTAAAATCATCATTTTAATTGGCAATTAAACAATTTGGGTCGAGATGAAGTACTTGTTTTCTTGTGCCATATCCAACCAAATGAATTAAAAATTCCAGTTTTCCAATAGATATGATGTCTCAATCAATTTATTCTGCTTAAGAAAGGAAATCTACATCTCTTCAAAAGTTGTAGTATCTGCAGTCTTGTTACAAGAGCATTTTAGGGTGCAGCTTAAAGTGCCCAAGAAATTTGTGATTTTAGGGTGCAGCCTGAATATTTTTTTTCTTTTTTATTGAAATTCTCCCTGATTCATTATTTCCTGAAAAAATCAAAAACTCATGACAGCTGCAAGGGATTTTTGGTTTTGCCAAATTGATTTTTGGTCGCAAGTGGGTGATCTGATTTTGGACTTGTTCCATAGATGGCGTTAAAATATCTGCCTTTAACGTAGAAGTGGTGGTTTTGGGTGAACGTTCATAGATGGTACTGCACCTATCAACATTAAGGATTTTTTATTTGTTTTTGTCATATCATTGGCAGCACATTTTATACGGTTTATCTCGGAAGTTAGCAAGATTTGCTCCTTTAATCGCCAAGTTTTTATGATGGTCGGATTCATCCTGTGCTCCTGGATGTCGCCTTACACAAGATCTCGCGAAACACAAAGTTGCGTCAATGTTATCGAACGTGACCGGCGGCAGTTCACTAATGTTTAAAACCGCATTGCAAGCAATATTCTTAAACTTGCGGTTGCTGGGAAAAATGGATATATTATTTTTGTTGAAAATATATACTTTATATTGTGTTTGGTTACTCCCTGTATATACAAAATAATGACTTAAGCTTCCAATGTAGATTTAAGTGTTTAAAAAATAAGATAACAAACAACAAAAAAAAACGTAAATGGTGTGGATAAAATTATGTTTAATAGAATTAATAATATAAAAACAGACAAGATTATAATGCTAAATAAATGTTTTATATTGAAATAAATGAAATTGGATATCACTGATTAGTGTTTGGGGAGCTGCGTGTCGGCGAGAAGGTTGGCTGAGTGGCAAAGGTTTTCTTACGAGGACCCTCCGCGCCGACTCCGCGGGTGTGTGGTGACGCGAGACTCCGGACTCGTTAGTGGCGATGGGATGATTCAAGGACCTGAATGACGGCGGCCATGAACCATCTGCAAATATCATTCTCCGCTTCTCTTGGTGACACGTTCGGGATGAAAGCTTTCATATTTCCCCCATCCGCTGGTTTCCAAGAGGTGAATTCAAAAAAGATTGGGGCAGCTTCTTGTCTGGTTGCGATAGTTTTCATAAAAATGCTGCCATCGCATTTTGATTTGGGTAATTTTTGAGGATCTGACGATGGAGAATCTTGTCTTGAACGTCGTTAAAATCCGGTTCCCGGTGCATTTTTCCGGCAGGCCTTCTCTTTACCGGACTCGCTATCGGCGTTTTCTTCGACTATTTGTAAATCTTCTTCAGAGTCGTACGCTTCGTCTACATCTGTGTCCGTCGTCACGTTCAATCTCGCCCTCTCAGGATGATGCATAATAAAGTGATCCGAGGTTTCACAGGCTGTGTTGAAGAAGTCTGAAGTGCTCCCAGTAGAATCAGAAGGTGATGATGGAAGTGTCACCGTGTTATCCTCGACGGTGGATTGAGTTAAAGACCTTAATGACGGTGGCCCATTGATCATCTCTGCAAACATCCTTCTCCTCTTCTCCTGCGACACGCTCGGATGAATGCTGACATATTTCCCCACGGGCGTTTTCCCACTCCCCTGGACATCAGCACTGTTTGGACGATCAGCATTGCTCCTCCTCTGCTTTTGGTAGTCGAGGTAGTAATCTACCAGAGCCTTTTGGTTTGGGTAGTTGTCGAGGATTTGGGAGTGCAGGATCTCGTCTTGGATGTCGATTGTATGGGGTTCCCAATTCATGGCTAGGCGAGCCCAGTAGTGGTCGGAAGCAATGATGTCCATACTGATGTGATTGTCCATTTTGGAAGGTCAACTTTTGACGATAGAATTTTAAAACAAATTAACACAATTTTATGAATAATAACTTCACTTTTAGAACGGGATTGTGACTATTTTTTATTAATAATCGTCCTTTTTGCCCCAGGGTGGTGGTTAATTCGCACAAGGATGTAATTATACACTGCTCTTTCGATATGAAATATCAAACAAGAATGGTATGGAAAATGCCGAATAAGGGCTTATATAGTCAACAGGAGCCCCGCCCCCGCACCCGCCCCCGTTCCGCCCTTTCCCCCTCCACAACGCAGCGGTTAGTGATGGATCCAGCGCGAAGGTAATGAATCATGCGTCAAGGGATAATTGTTTTCCCTCGAGCGTAAGGGTTATATTTTATTATTTGACAGGTTTGATTATTTCTTATTTTCAGACATATCTCAGAAAATTTTAACAATAAAACAGGTTTTTTCAACGCCAAAACAAATCTTTCTTGACTTAAAATAAAATAAATAAATTTTATGCTTTTCGAAAAGCACGAGTAAATGATTGCAATGTAAACAGAACATTATCGTGACCAATTTTTCTACAATACAACAATTTAGAAATTAGTATAAATATAAATAAATATAATATAAATATTTTAGCAAATATAAATAAAATAATAAATAAACATTTGAGATTTTTATCTCGAAGTCAGCAATTCCATGTGTTATTCAATCGCCAAGTTCTTATGATGGTTGGATTTATCTTAGGGTTTTTGGATGTTGCTATTTATAATAATAAGATCTCTTAGAAATGCTCTTAATATTCTGGGTGGAGTCGCGGTTCATATATATATATTTCAATATATCGTCGATGCACTTCAAATATGGGCTATGTGACGTTTCGTACATTCTGAGATAATCGATAAAAACTGTTTTAAAAAATAACTAAACGGAAAATAATACTTCTGTTTATGGACAAAGTAGGAAAAGAATATTGCATTCAATAAAATAATACATTCATTGCAAATTTTAAATATTTTAAACCAAAAAATCGCATTTTACTGCGATTTTTGCACATAACTCATATTCTATGCACAGTTTTCGTCACATAGCCCATATTTTACACTAGCTCTCACAATATTTCATTCATTTTTCTTTTTTTAATTCTGTCCATTAGACACTAGTCTAGTAATAGTAAGATGGGATTATATTATCACTAAATATATGTGAATGATACGCGCATACCGTGACAGTGAAATGACGCTTAGATGATTTGCAGAGGATGGACGGCATTTTGGAATGTACGTTAATTTTATACTGTTTCGGCAAATGTTTATTTGAATAATACTTTTTTTCAACATTTTCAAGTATTAATACTTATCTTTGAGTCGTCACAACACCCAGACTTGCAGCACCCACATTTATACAGATTTTTTTAAATATTGTTATGAATAGACCGATCAGTACTTAATTATTTTATTAGTAATTGGCGCTGCAGCAGTGTGATTAAACGCGCAACCGTTATTTAAATTTCTAATCATACAAACATGAAACAAACAAATAATAATAAATATAAATAGCAAACTCAACGTAACAACGTTCCTTATACATTGACATTGTCAAGGAACACAATTCACAATATGAAAAAAACTAAATTAATGATTTTGCTTCGTATAATTCTTTCTAAATAATGTAAGGGAATCATCAAAAGTCAACGATGATGATTTGGCTATCACCAGTAAAAAATTGTTGGAACAACTCTAACCAATCCTTTACCGAAAATTTTTCAAAACAATGTCCCCGACGGTAAGAAATTTCAGAATCCTGAACTCTGTGACAGCAGGATGCCCTGACGCAGATTGAGGTTTTTGAGGTGCTGCAGCACCGAATGGACATTATTGACTTCTATCACAGTATGATGAAGCTATTCTCCAGAAATATTCGTTCTACTGTGACTGATGATATTTTCGATCACTCGAACTACTCGCCAGTATTCGGTTCCGATTTAGGTAATCATAATCATCAGGAAATTAATATGATCTCATTATATTGACGTGGCAAGTTCTATAAATAGTTCATAATGCAACTTTTTAACTCGTTGGCGGTCACACATCCATCTGCTTCATGCCACTCGTTCACGTCCACATCATTGAACATGTAAAGTGAAATCAATTGTGGAGTTGAGGTTTCTGTTTGTAGTAAATACCAATTTAGGACATAATAACATTGGCACATTGTTTTTAGTGTACTAAATATTGAAGACTGATAGCATGTTGAGTCAATAAAAAAGACGATTCGACATTTTTATCGTCTATTTGAGGTAGAACGATTATGATTTGGAACAAGTAGTAGAAGATTTAACCACTTTTCACTTCATCATCACGTGTTGCCAGAAAGCTCAGAAAATGCGCTTTTTCTTCTAGACCAATTTTCCATTTCAAAAACGATTAATCATGAAAAGGCGATGTCATTTTCCGTCATTTTCCCGACAATAAAAATAATGTTTCTGGGCCACCTTAATAAAGATCGGTGTGAACATCTTATAGACTTTGATGACTTCAATTGGCTTTTGTTCATGTTATTTACCGCAATACTTTTTATGTAGAAACATACCCTTTCCACCAAGATTCTCCGTTTCTGTTTTATTTTTATTTTCCGATTAGAACAACTGAAATATCAGGAATTCATTGGTAAAGAAATATCCATATCAATTTGTGGGATTGCTCTCCAGTTAATCACACAATTCTGTTTACAGTGATATCTTTTGTTTGGTGTAGGGCCAATGGTGGCGATAGTTTTGGAATACATTTTTAGTCACAGGACATAACATCACACTGTCATACATTTGATTCTCTGTTTCTACATCTCCAACATTCACAACCACTGATACAGAACTGTGCATCGTATTTAAATGTACAATCTCTCCTGTGCGATTTCGGTACATTCTCGAACAAAATCAAAATTGAAAACATAATTCAATAATTTTCGTACTGATTTCATTGCAGTAATACAAATATGAATTCACTTGAAACTTGTTTGAATTTGTCAGCGAACAGTGTTAATTCCTTTACACTTTTGCTCTTGGTTATTCTCAAAGAAATTCTTTCCTGGAAGAGAAAATTTACAGAATGAAATATAACTTTCAAAGCACACAAAACTATAACAATAATAAAGTAAAATGTTGTTAAAAGTTAGATAAATACTTGCAGATTTCAGAGCCAAATGATGTGTAATGCTTGGTTGAAAGTGATGTGTTTCTTCCTTTTTTGGAGTTAAATTTTTAGTATTAAGCCTTTCTTCAAACATTAAAAAATACATTAACTTCAATAAGTTTCCACAAAGTGCAGATATGTTAGGCTAATCACAATATTAAACTCAAATTACGACCATTCAAAGGGCAGTCATTTTTCATAAATTCTAAATAAAATTTTTGTCAATATTCTTAAGAAAAATAGATAAAATTTATTAGAAAAAAACATAATCACTTACCGTTACTTTACAAACCAAATGGTAACGTGCTATTAGGTGGAATTTCTATATTTAAAAGTCAAAAACAGTTACCGCGTACTACGGCGGGAACAAGTTTCGAGAACTGTCTGCTGTAGAATATGGGCTATGTGACACAGGCGCGGTATTAAATATGAGCTATGTGCGCAGTACGATCACATAGCCCATATTTAAAAATGCAACATTTTGGCTGTTGGCACATGGTTCGTTTTTCTATCTCCTTGGAATCTATTTGTTTATTATCACGTGGTTCTTATTTCAGAAGGTGGAGAAAAAAAAAAAGAAATAAAACTGTATATTTAACTCATTTTCGTAAAAACCGTCACATAGCCCATATTTGATGTGCATCGACGATATATATATATATATTTAAAAATATATATATTGTTGAAAAAAAACCTGTTTTATTGTTCAAATTTCTGAAGAAAAGAAATAAGTAAACCTGCTGAATGAAAAATTATAACCCTTACTCTCCATTATTGATGGGAAACAATTATCCCTCGACGAATGATTCATTACGTTCGCACTGGATCCATCACTAACCGCTGCGTTGGGGTGGGGGAAAAGGGCGGGACGGGGGCGGGTGCGGGGGCGGAGTTTCTGTTAACTATATAAGCCCTTATTTGGTATTCTCCATACCATTCTTGTTTGATATTCCATATCGAAAGAACAGTATATAATTACATCATCGTGCAAATCACCATCCGGAGCAAAAAAGGACGATTATCAATTAAAATAGTCACAATCCCGTTCTAAAAGTGAAGTAATTATTCATAAAATTGTGTTTATTTGTAATTAGTTTTCAAATTCTATCGTCAAAAGACCCCCCTCCAAAATTGACAATTACATCGGCATGGACATCATTGCTTCCGACCACTACTGGGCTCGCCTGGCCATGGATTGGGAACCCCATGCAATCGACATCCAAGACGAGATCCTGCACTCCCAAATCCTCGACAACTACCCAAAACAAAAGGCTCTGGTAGATTACTATCGCGACTGCCAAAAGCTGAGGAGGAGCAATGCTGATCGCCCAAACAGTGCTGATGTCCAGGGGCGTGGGAAAACGCCCGTGGGGAAATATGTCAGCATTCATCCGAGCGTGTCGCAGGAGAAGAGGAGAAGGATATTTGCAGAGATGATCAATGGGCCACCGTCATTGAGGTCTTTAACTCAATCTGCCGTCGAGGATGACACGGCGACATTTCCATCATCACCTTCTGATAATAGGGAGTTCTTTAGATATCTTCAACACCGCCTGTGAAACCTCGGATCACTGTATTATACACCATCCCGAGAGGACGAAATTGGACGTGACGACGGACACAGGTGTAGACGAAGCGTACGACGCTGGGAAAGTTACTGCAGAGTCCGGTAAAGATGAGGCCTGCCGACAAATGCATCGGAAACCCGATTTTGACGAGGTTCAAGACAAGATTCTCCATTGTCAGATCCTTAAAAATTACCCAAATCAAAATGCGATGGCAGCATTTTATGAAAACTATCGCAACCAGACAAGAAACTGCCCCGATCTTTTGAATTCACCTCTTGGAAACCAGCGGATGGGGAAATATGAAACCATTCATCCGAACGTGTCACAAGAGAAGCGGAGAATTATATTTGCAGAGATGGTTCATGGGCCGCCGTCATTCAGGTCCTTGAATCATCCCATCGCCACTGACGAGAGTCCGAGTCTCGCGTCACCACCTGCAGACAGCGAGTCCGGCGCGGACGTCCTCGTAGAAAACCTTTGCCACTCCTTCAAGCTTCTCGACACCCGCAGCTCCTCAAACATTCGAAAGTGACATCCGATTTCATATTTGAATACATTTCCATATAAAATATATATTTTAGCATATAATCTTATCTGTTATATATTAATTCTAATTAAAAAACTTTTACAACACAATTTGCGCTATTTTTTTGTTATTTTCTTTTTTTACTTTAATAAACATTATTTATCAGTTTTCTGATAAACTGGGGAAAATCCACATGGGAAACCTAAGCTATTAATTTTGAATATATAGGAGTAGGCAAGCACCCTATTTTATGTCGTGGTTCTTCATTCATAACATACTGAAAAAAAAACAAAATGAGATAAAGAAGATTGTGATTAGTATTTAAACCTTTAGAGCACCTTCTGAATGAGACATTAAAAAAAAACAACAATGTAGGAACAATATTAACGAAACACAAAACAAATTATTGAAACTATTACAATAATTTTTAAAGAAATATGAAATGACACAAAAAAATAAATGGGTTGCCACTGAGACTCAAACGCGGAACCTTCACTTGATCTGGGGATTAGGTGAGCTGCCCTCTTAAACAAGATACCTCAAACATCCGGTTCCTTTACGTTTGTATTATTATAATATGAATTCTATGAAATACTTAACTTTTTTATTTTAGCTAAATTAAGTAATTATAAAAGGGTGTCTCTTAATAGTCGATGTGTCATATTAAAATTTATCAAAACACAAAATATGTGCCATGTTTTTATTTTAGTTTTTATGAAGAGACTCTCTTTTCCCATGACTAAGTAACGTACTATGAACAAAACTATTAAAAAGCTAGGAAAAATCTACATGGTAAACCTAAGCCATTATTCTGAATACATAGGAGTAGGCAAGCACCCCTATATATTATATGTCATGGTTCTGCATTCATAACTTACCGAAAAAAAAAACAAAATGAGATAAAGAAGATTGTGATTAAGTATTTAAACGTTTAGAGCGCCTTCTGAATGAGATATTGAAAAAAACAACAAAATGTTAGGACTGTATCAACAAAACATTAAAATACAATATTATTAAACATTTGGAATCCAAATAAATTATGGAAACTATATTTGTGACAGAAAATAAATAGGTTGCCACTGAGACTCAAACGCGGAACCTTCGCTATATCTGGGAATTAGGTGAGCTACCGATTTAAAAAAATGGAAACAAACTATTATTTTAACTAATCAAATTTGTTTTACCCGTCTTATTTTATGCCCTTCATATGATCGATGAATTATTTTAAAGTTTATCAAAACACAAAATATGTCCCAAGAAGCAGGTTTCTATTTTTGTTTAGTTTTTAAGGAAGAGTCTCTCGTTCCGTATGACCACGTAACGTACTATGAACAAAAATTTCTTTACTGGGAAAATGAATGTTTTAAATTAAGTTAAAATTAGAGTAAAACACATTGAAAATATGAAAAATTTTAACGCTTCTATGTATAAATGAGAAAATACAATATTTACTTTGGTTTAAAAAAAAAGAGAAAATGTAAAAATAATATTTCATTTAATATTCTAGAGGGAGTCGCGACAACAACACGTATTCCGCAGAATAAAACAAAATAACTTAGTAATAATACAAACAATTACCGAGGATGCCTTATAACGGAGACTGCCAGGGCGGGATTATCATCAACGAGATTCTTGCGTTCAACAAAAGATTGACGTGATGGACGAACAGACGATGCAAATAATTTGCGAAAAAACGTTCAATGATTAAGAAATCGAATTAGTAAGAAGTGTTTTGTTAAAATGAGTTCCAGAAAAAAAGTTTTGTCAGGAGAGTTGGTGAAGGTAAGAAAAAACGAATTATCACTTATATAATAAAGGTTCTGAGAGATACTGACCCAAACACCATTCCTACATTGGTGGTTTTGAACATGAGTAAACTACCGCGGGTCATGTTCGATTAAATTGAAGCAACTGCATTTCATAGAGGTGTTATTATTATAAAGAGCGACATCCAAAAACCCAAAGATAAATCCGACCATCATAAGAACTTGCCGATTGAAGAACAAATGGAATTGCTGACTTCCGAGATAACAATCTCAAATGTACGGTCGATTATAAAAACTATAACAAAAATAAACAAAATCCTTCATGTTGATAGTGCAGTACCATCAATAAAAGTTCACTCAAAACCGCATATTAAGGCCACTCCTATGTAAAGGTCAAACCGCACTAGCGCGTCGCTGCGCGTCAGCGGCGCTGCGCGTCACTTTTCTGTTCGCCGTGCCGCGCAGTGCAGCGCCGCTCTGGTGCGGTTTGCTTCATGCAAAACAGTGAAAACATATTTCGCGGTGAAGCGACGCGCCGCGCAGTGCAGCGCCGCTTACTCGCTAGTGCGGTTTGACCTTTAAAGGCAGATATTGTTACGCCATCTATGGAAACAAGTACAAACCTTATTGCCGACTACCGAACGAAAAACAGGGTGGAATTCTGTAAGAAAAAAAATCATAAATCATAAAATTAGAACCCCCGACTCAGGATACGATAAACTTAAATTTGCGAATATTATTACCAAATTTTTTGGTTGTGAGAAAATACATTGACCGAACGCCGAAAACCGTTTTTTTCAATGGATTACTAGTCATAAAATAGTTTTAGTGAATTAATTTTAGCTGGAAATCGAGATTCCCATAGATCTGGGAACATATAGCCTAAGAAAACAAATATTCATTCTCGACCCAAGTGTAACATTTTGTTCTTACAAAAACTACATACGCTTAATTTTGTTCATCGAATCGTATAAAAAGATCATCATTTCTAGCTGGAAACCAAAATTTGCATACATCTAGTAAGATATAACCTCAGAAAACAAATGTTCATTCTCGACCCCAAGTGTAACATTTTGCCCGTAAAACTGATAATCTTTCTACAAAAACGAAATATGCTTGATTTTTTTATCCGAATCGTATTTGGATAATCATTTCTATCTGTAAAACAACATTTCCGTTAATTTGGTAACATATAGGCCTGAGAAAGCAAATACTTATTCTCGACCCCAAGTGTAACCTTTTGCCCGTCAAACTGATGATCTTTCTACAATAACGAAATATGCTTGATTTTTTCATTGAATATGATTATGATCATATTATGATCATCTTTTCCAGCTAGGAACTGTATTTTCCATACATCTGGTAAGATATAGCCTTAGAGAACAAATATTCATTTTCGACCCCAAGTGTAACATTTTGCCCGTAAAATTGGTGTTTGTTCTACAAAAACTAAATATGCTTGATTTTTTCATCGGAATCGTATAAAGATCATCATTTCTATCTGGAAGCCATTTTTTTTTACATCTGAGAAGATATGGCCTTGGAGAACGAATATTCATTCTCAACCCCAAGTGTGACATTTTGCCCGTAAAACTGATAATCTTTCAAAAAAAACGAAATATGCTTTATTTTTTCATTGAATGGTATTATGATCATCTTTTCAAGCTGGGAACTGTATTTTCCATACATCTAGTAAGATATGGCCTGAGAAAATCAATATTCGTTCTCGACCCCAAGTGAAGCATTTTTCCCCGTAAAATTGATGTTTTTTGTACAAAAACTAACTATGCTAGAGATTTTTTTATCGAATCGTTTTCAGATCATCATTTCTAACTGGAAACCGAAATTTCCATACATCTGGTAAGATATAGCCTTAGAGAACTAATATTCTTTTTCGACCCCAAGTGTAAAATTTTGCCTATATTCACATTAAACCTATATTCATTATAATTAGCATCATTATTCTGAGCATATCGGATCCGAAGTAATATCATAAGCAGGAAACCCTTAATATTATTACTTTTCTAGATGAATCCACATCGCCGCCCTTATTATTTACCCTTAAAGTGATTATTTTCTCGGAATAAAGTGCTGTCCGGACAATTAGTACGAGATTAGATGAGTCACCAAATTTACTATAAAATTTCCTGAAAACGTCCTACCCAAAGATGGCTAGTATTCCTAATTATAAATAATATCCTTTTGTGAGTTCGTACGAGTGTGAACTTTTTAAATCTGGAACCCACGGATGTGTTTAGAAAATTATCAAATTTAAAAATAATCTTTTCAATTGTAGACAAGCAGCTACCTATATAATATAGTTATTTTAGTAGACATAATGAAATAATGTGGCTATAGCAATACATAAAGGAATTTCAATATTTTTTTCATTGAAAGACATTATCGACGCTAGTACCCGTCGGTAAAGTGCATTCACTGCCTTGAACAAAAAATGTGTAATGGCAATAAAATTCAGATACGGATTTTTACCACAGATTACTATGAAAATGCTTGAGAATTTCGCTGAATATAGTCAAGGTAGTTAAACAACAAATTATTTATAATCTTACTACCATGCATTATCAGTCAACTGTTTTCTTTTACCATCAATGTAACAGAAAATGACAACGGCTAATGCCAATCCTGTTTCGTATTTGAAACATTCCAGGGTTGCCGCAAGGTTCAGTAATGATACCATTTTTGTTTACTTTGCGGATTGGCAGAATGAATTTTTTTTTAAATACACACTAATAACACACTGGTCAACACGATTATCCACTTAGTGTAGATATCTGATTTTGATGCGATTTTGTTGTGCTTAATTCGAACATGCTATCATATTTTTTGTAGCTCGTCAGGTTTTGGGGGGATTTGGATTTTTATTTTGTAATATATTACAATATTAAGAAGAAAAAAAAAACATTATAACCCTGTTTTTATTATTTGCACTGATAACACTTCACCAATACGTCAAATTTGTCATTTTTAATTGCGTCTTCTATAGCAAGTACCGTGTTGAACGTATTTTTGTGAAAAAATACCTAAAATTAGTATAAAAAATGCCTAGAACGAATGGAAATAATTATTAACTTTCTCCATCATCGCAAAAATAAACAATGACATCCCTGTAGAAAAAAGCATACGAACTGTATTTAAAGTGCAAAGTAGGTAATCAGGATAAACCATGGGCACATCACATTTGTTGTGTTCGATGCACACGGACTCTCGGAGGATGGTTAAAAAGATCGCGAAAATCAATGCCCTTTGCGATTCCAATGATTTGGAGAGAGCCAAAGGATCAAATCAATGATTGCTATTTTTGCCTAACTAATATATCTGGAGTATCAAAAAAGAAAAATAAACATGTTGATTATCCTTACATCTAGTTGGCCATGCGGCCTGTGTCTCGAAGCTATACCAGTTCCAACGCCATCAGTGAAACTGGAGTTCGGGGAAAAAAATGTTAAGACTATAAAAGTTTACGATAGTCAATTATACTAAAATAAAAGTGTTAATCTTTGCAGGACCGAAAATAAGTGAGATTTTGAACGATAAACAGTTTACATGACGATAAAAGCCATAGAACTAACTGCACGGTCAGTTGTCAGCCGTAGAAAATTTTCTGGGAAACAAAAAAAAAGATTAGATCAATATTTTCACCGATTTAATTAAGAAATCTTACGAAAACATGGAGTGCCAAATATCTCTTAAAATTCATTTTTACACTCCCATTTGGATTTTTTCTCGGATGATTTGGGTGGTTTTAATGTGTTTTTAATTTTGAAAAAAGATATTTGATCAATCTAATTTGGTTTTAGGAGAGGTTTTATGAAATTGGAAAGGTTTTGGCTTTCGAAGTTTATAATTTGATATGTATTTACACGATAAAAAATTAGCGTAGTCAAGTTGACAAACTAATTCAATCATTCTGACTCACTATGAAAAGAATATAATATTGGTCAATGGCGGATTTTTCATTTTAACTATCGTTTCCTTATGTATGAATTAGTATCGAAGCCGCGTGTTGTAACTGCTTACCATTTATAATTTATATATGTTTACATTGCAATCATTTCTTTGTGCTTCTCGCAAAGCATAAAACGATTTTTTATTTAAATCTAGAAAAAAAAATTTGGTGTTGAAAAAACCTGTTTTATTGTTCAAATTTCTGAAGAAAAGAATTAAGCAAACCTGCTGAATAAAAAATTATAACCCTTACTCCCCATTATTGATGGAAAACAATTATCCCTCGACGCATGATTCATTACGTTCGCACTGGATCCATCACTAACCGCTGCGTTGGGGAGGGGGAAAAGGGCGGGACGGGGGCGGGTGCAGGGGCGGAGTTTCTGTTAACTATATAAGCCCTTATTCGGCATTCTCCATACCATTCTTGTTTGATATTCCATATCGAAAGAACAGTATATAATTACATCATCGTGCGAATCACCATCTGGAGCAAAAAAGGACGATTATCAATAAAAATAGTCACAATCCCGTTCTAAAAGTAAAGTAATTATTCATAAAATTGTGTTTATTTGTAATAAGTTCAAATTCTATCGTCAAAAGACCACCCTCCAAAATAGACAATTACATCGGTATGGACATCATTGCTTCCGACCACTACTGGGCTCGCCTGGCCATGGATTGGGAACCCCATGCAATCGACATCCAAGACGAGATCCTGCACTCCCAAATCCTCGACAACTACCCAAACCAAAAGGCTCTGGTAGATTACTATCGCGACTACCAAAAGCTGAGGAGGAGCAATGCTGATCGTCCAAACAGTGCTAATGTCCAGGGGCGTGGGAAAACGCCCGTGGGGAAATATGTCAGCATTCATCCGAGCGTGTCGCAGGAGAAGAGGAGAAGGATTTTTGCAGAGATGATCAATGGGCCACCGTCATTGAGGTCTTTAACTCAATCTGCCGTCGAGGATGACACGGCGACATTTCCATCATCACCTTCTGATAATACAGGGAGCTCTGTAGATAAAGTCTAAAAGTCCGGTAAAGAGGAGGCCGGCCGGCAAATGCATCGGGAACCTGATTTTGACGAGGTTCAAGACAAGATTCTCCATCGTCAGATCCTCAAAAATTACCCAAATCAAAATGCGATGTCAGCATTTTATGAAAACTATCGCAACCAGACAAGAAGCTGCCCCGATCTTTTGAATTCACCTCTTGGAAACCAGCGGATGGGGAAATATGAAACCATTCATCCGAACGTGTCACAAGAGAAGCGGAGAATGATATTTGCAGAAATGGTTCATGGGCCGCCGTCATTCAGGTCCTTGAATCATCCCATCGCCACTGACGAGAGTCCGAGTCTCGCGTCACCACCTGCAGACAGCGAGTCCGGCGCGGACGTCCTTGTAGAAAACCTTTGCCACCCCTTCAAGCTTTTCGACACCCGCAACTCCTCAAACATTCGAAAGTGACATCCGATTTCATGTTTGATTACATTTGCATATAAAATATTTATTTTAGCATATAATCTTATCTGTTACATATTAATTCTAATTAAAAACTTTTACAACACAATTATTGCTATTTTTTGTTATTTTCTTTTTTTACTCTAATAAACATTATTTATCAGTTTTCTGATAAACTGGGAAAAAGTCTAAATGGGAAACCCAAGCCATTAATTTGAATATATAGGAGTAGGCAAGCACCCCTTTATTATATGTCGTGGTCCTTCATTCATAACATGACAAAATGAGATAAAGAAGATTGTGATTAGTATTTAAACCTTTAGAGCGCCTTCTGAATGAGATATTAAAAAAAAACAACAACAATGAAGGAACAATATTAACGAAACACAAAATAAATTATTGAAAATATTACAATAATTTTCAAAGAAATGTGAAATGACACAAAAAAATAAATGGGTTGCCACTGAGACTCAAACGCGGAACCTTCACTTGATCTGGGGATTAGGTGAGCTGCCCTCTTAAACAAGATACCTCAAACATCCGGTTCCTTTACGTTTGTATTATTATAATACGAATTCTATAAAATACTTAACTTTTTTATATTAGCTTAATTAAGTATATCAAATATAAAAGGCTGTCTTTATAGTCGATGTATCATATTTAAATTTATCAAAACACAAAATATGTGCCAAGTTTTTATTTTAGTTTTTATGAAGAGACTCTCTTTTCCTATGACTAAGTAACGTACTATGAACAAAACTTTCTTTACTGGGAAAATGGCTATTTTAAATTAAGTTAAAATGAGAATAATAATTTTTGAAAATATGTCAAATCTAAACGCTTCTATTTATAAAAAGGAAAATAAAATATTTACTTTGGTTGAAAAAAAATGTCAAAATAACATATTTAATATTCTAGGTGCAGTCGCGACAACAACACGTATACCGCAGACTAAAAAAAAATAACTTAGTAATAATCCAAACAATAACCGAGGACTGGATTATCATCAACGAGATTCTTGCGTTCATCCAACAAAAGGTCGACGTGATGGACGAACAAACAATGCATATAATTTGCGAAAAAATGTTCAATGATGAGGACAAAACTTTTTTGAGGAGAGTTGTTGAAGGTAAGAAAAAACGTATTATCACTGATATAATCTACATTTGGGGTTTTAAACATCAGTAAACTACCGCGGGACATTTTCGATTAAATTGAAGCAACTGCATTTCTAAGAGATCTTATTATTATACATAGCGAAATCCAAAACCCCAAAGATGAATCCGACCATCATAAGAACTTGGCGATTGTAGAACAAATGGAATTGCTGACTTCCGAGACAAAAATCTCAAATGTACAGTCGATTATAAAAAATTAACAAAAATAAACAATATCCTTCATGTTGATAGTGCAGTACCATCTATAAAAGTTCACCCGAAGCCGCATATCAAGTCAACTCCTACGTATTAGACAGATATTGTAACGCCATCTATGGAAACAAGTCCAAAACCAGATCGCCAACTACCGACCGAAAAACAAATTCATTCATTCAATCGTATTCATCCTTTACAGCTGTCGGGAGTAACCATTTTTCAGTAAATAATGAAAAACATAGTGAACCAGGGTGAATTTCAATAAAGAAAAAAAAAACACACGTTAAAAATCATAAAATTAGAACCTCAAGTGTAGCGTTTTGCCCGTAAAATTGATGATTTTTCTACAAAAACAAAATTTATTTGATTTTTTTATAGAATCGTTTTAAGATCATAAATTATAGCTGGAAACCGAATTTTTTTATACATCTGGTAAGATATAACCTCAGGAAACAAATATTCATTCTCGACCCCAAGTGTAACATTTTGCCGTAATAATGGTGATTGTTCTACAAAAACTAAGTATATGCTAATAATGATTGTTTTATGATTTTTTATTTATTTTAAATTTTGATTAGACTCACAGTTTTATATTGCAGCTGTCTTATAATCGAACATGGTGTTCAGAATATCATAGTCAAAACGACACACCGGTGATTCATTTACCATATGTGATGTACATTTAAATTGTAGAACAATCGTCAATTTTACGGGCAAAAGGCTACTACTTGAGGTCGAGAATGAATATTGGTCTTCTGATGTTATTTCTTACCAAATGTACTTAAATTTCGGTTTCCAGGTAGAAATGATGATCTTAATACGATTCGAAGAAAAAATCAAGCATATTTCATTGTTGTAGAACAATCAATATTACGGGAAAAATGTTACACTTGGGGTCGAAATTAATATTTGTTTTCTGAGGTTATATCTTACCAGATGTATAAAAAAAATCGGTTTCCCGCTTGAAATGATGATCTTAAATACGATTTTATGAAAAAATCAAATATATGTTGATTTTGTAGAAAAATCATCAATTTTACGGGCAAAATGTTACACTTGGGGTTGAGAATGAATATTTGTTTTTTGAGGTTATATCTTACCAGATGTACGGAAATTTCGGTTTCCAGCTAGAAATGATGATCTTAATACGATTCGATGAAAAAATCAAGAATATTTTTTTGTAGAACAATTACCAATTTTACGGGTAAACTGTCACACTTGGGGTCGAAATTAATATTTTTTTTCTGAGGTTATATCCTACCAGATGTACGTAAATTTCGGTTTTCAGCTAGAAATGATGATCTCAATACGATGCTATGAAAAAATCAAGCATATTTCTTAGTAACATTTTGCCCGTAAAATTGATGACGGCCTCCATGGTCGAGTGGTAAGACGCTCGACTACGAATCCAAAGGTCGCGGGTTCAAACCCGGCGTGCGCCAATAACTTTTATTTAATTAATATGTGTCATAACACATTTAATTCATATGAAAATAATAACAAGTATATTTGCGGCACGTTCCAGAGTGGTAGATACTCTAAGTATCGCCCTGGTGAAAGACCACCATTCAGAATCGAAACGTTGCTTGAAATGGCTTAAGCCGTGTTTGGTGACCAGATCTGAATAGCCAGGTACTTCCCAACCTTCCTCTTCCCGATCTCCTTCCCCTCCCTACTACCTTCAGCCTCACAACATACCCAATTTGGGGATGCCATAGTCTCACTGGCTCTAGACGGTTGGGAGCAGTTGAGACTCTTGTGCGGTATTCATGTAAAAAAAAAAAAAAAATTTCGGTCGAGATTGGATATTTGTTTCCTCAGGCCTATATGTTATTAAACTGACGGAAATGTCATTTTACAGATAGAAATGATTATCCATATACGATTCAATAAAAAAAATCAAACATATTTCGTTTTTGTTGAAAGATCATCAGTTTGACGGGCAAAATGTTACGCCCGGAGTAGAGAATGAATATTTGTTTCCTGAGGTTATATCTTACCAGATGTATGGAAAATACGGTTTCCAGCTGGATATGATGATCTTTATGCGATTAGAAAAATAAAATCAAGCATATTTAGTTTTTGTAAACCAATCACCATTATTACGGCAAAATGTCACACTTGAGGTCGAGAATGAATATTTGTTTTCTGAGGTTATATCTTACTAGATGTATAAAAAAAATCGGTTTCCCGCTTGAAATGATGATCTTAATACGATTCTATGAAAAAATTAAATATATTTTGATTTTGTAGAAAAATCATCAATTTTACGGGCAAAATGTTACACTTAGGGTCGAGAATAAGTATTTGTTTTCTCAGGCCTATATGTTACGAAATTGACGAAAATGTCAATTTACAGATACAAATGATTATCCATATACGATTCGATAAAAAAAATCAAGCATATTTCGTTTTTGTAAAAAGATCATCAGTTTTACGGGCAAAATGTTACACCCGGGGTAGAGAATGAATATTTGTTTCCTGAGGTTATATCTTACCAGATGCAAGGAAAATACGGTTGCCAGCTGGATATGATGATCTTCATGCGATTAGATGCAAAAATCAAGCATATTTAGTTTTTGTAGAACAATCACCATTATTACGGCAAAATGTTACACTTGGGGTCGAGAATGAATATTTGTTTTCTGAAGTTATATCTTACCAGATGTATAAAAAATTCGGTTTCCAGCTATGATTTATGATCTTAAAACGATTCTATGAAAAAATCAAATATATTTTGTTTTTGTAGAAAAATCATCAATTTTACGGGCAAAATGCTACACTTGAGGTTCCAATTTTATGATTTTTAACGTGTGTTTTTTTTTTCTTTATTGAAATTCACCCTGGTTCATTATGTTTTTCATTATTTACTGAAAAATGGTTACTCCCGACAGCTGTAAAGGATGAATACGATTGAATGAATGAATTTTTTTTTCGGTCGGTAGTTGGCGATCTGGTTTTGGACTTGTTTCCATAGATGGCGTTACAATATCTGCCTTTTACGTAGGAGTTGACTTGATATGCGGTTTCGGGTGAACTTTTATAGATGGTACTGCACTATCAACATGAAGGATTTTGTTTATTTTTGTAATATTTTTTATAATCGACTGTACATTTGAGATTTTTGTCTCGGAAGTCAGCAATTCCATTTGTTCTACAATCGCCAAGTTCTTATGATGGTCGGATTCATCTTTGGGGTTTTGGATTTCGCTATGTATAATAATAAGATCTCTTAGAAATGCAGTTGCTTCAATTTAATCGAAAATGTCCCGCGGTAGTTTACTGATGTTTAAAACCCCAAATGTAGATTATATCAGTGATAATACGTTTTTTCTTACCTTTACCAACTCTCCTGAAAAAAGTTTTGTCCTCATCATTGAACATTTTTTCGCAAATTATATGCATTGTTTGTTCATCCATCACGTCGACCTTTTGTTGGATGAACGCAAGAATCTCGTTGATGATAATCCAGTCCTCGGTTATTGTTTGGATTATTACTAAGTTATTTTTTTTTAGTCTGCGGTATACGTGTTGTTGTCGCGACTGCACCTAGAATATTAAATGTTATTTTGACATTTTTTTTCAACCAAAGTAAATATTTTATTTTCCTTTTTATAAATAGAAGCGTTTAGATTTGACATATTTTCAAAAATTATTATTCTCATTTTAACTTAATTTAAAATAGCCATTTTCCCAGTAAAGAAAGTTTTGTTCATAGTACGTTACTTAGTCATAGGAAAAGAGAGTCTCTTCATAAAAACTAAAATAAAAACATGGCACATATTTTGTGTTTTGATAAATTTTAATATGATACATCGACTATTAAGAGACACCCTTTTATAATTACTTAATTTAGCCAAAATAAAAAATTTAAGTATTTCATAGAATTCGTATTATAATAATACAAACGTAAAGGAACCGGATGTTTGAGGTATCTTGTTTAAGAGGGCAGCTCACCTAATCCCCAGATCAAGTGAAGGTTCCGCGTTTGAGTCTCAGTGGCAAACCATTTATTTTTTTGTGTCATTTCATATTTCTTTAAAAATTATTGTAATAGTTTCAATAATTTGTTTTGTGTTTCGTTGATATTGTTCCTACATTGTTGTTTTTTTTAATGTCTCATTCAGAATGTGTTCTAAAGGTTTAAATACTAATCACAATCTTCTTTATCTCATTTTGTTTTTTTTTTCAGTATGTTATGAATGAAGAACCACGACATATAATAGGGTGCTTGCCTACTCCTATATATTCAAATTAATAGCTTAGGTTTTCCATGTGGATTTTCCCCAGTTTATCAGAAAACTGATAAATAATGTTTATTAAAGTAAAAAAAGAAAATAACAAAAAAATAGCGCAAATTGTGTTGTAAAAGTTTTTTAATTAGAATTAATATATAACAGATAAGATTATATGCTAAAATATATATTTTATTTGGAAATGTATTCAAATATGAAATCGGATGTCACTTTCGAATGTTTGAGAAGCTGCGGGTGTCGAGAAGCTTGAAGGAGTGGCAAAGGTTTTCTACGAGGACGTCCGCGCCGGACTCGCTGTCTGCAGGTGGTGACGCGAGACTCGGACTCTCGTCAGTAGCGATGGGATGATTCAAGGACCTGAATGACGGCGGCCCATGAACCATCTCTGCAAATATCATTCTCCGCTTCTCTTGTGACACGTTCGGATGAATGGTGAATGAATTCACAAGATCGGGGCAGTTTCTTGTCTGGTTGCGATAGTTTTCATAAAATGCTGCCATCGCATTTTGATTTGGGTAATTTTTAAGGATCTGACAATGGAGAATCTTGTCTTGAACCTCGTCAAAATCAGGTTTCCGATGCATTTGTCGGCAGGCCTCATCTTTACCGGACTCTGCAGTAACTTTCCCAGCGTCGTACGCTTCGTCTACACCTGTGTCCGTCGTCACGTCCAATTTCGTCCTCTCGGGATGGTGTATAATAAAGTGATCCGAGGTTTCACAGGGGGTGTTGAAGATATCTAAAGAGCTCCCTGTATTATCAGAAGGTGATGATGGAAATGTCACCGTTTCATTCTCGACGGCAGATTGAGTTAAAGACCTCAATGACGGTGGCCCATTGATCATCTCTGCAAAAATCCTTCTCCTCTTCTCCTGCGACACGCTCGAATGAATGCTGACATATTTCCCCACGGGCGTTTTCCCACGCCCCTGGACATCAGCGCTGTTTGGACTATCAGCATTGCTCCTCCTCAGCTTTTGGTAGTCGCGATAGTAATCTACCAGAGCCTTTTGGTTTGGGTAGTTGTCGAGGATTTGGGAGTGCAGGATCTCGTCTTGGATGTCGATTGCATGGGGTTCCCAATCCATGGTCAGGCGAGCCCAGTAGTGGTCGGAAGCAATGATGCGCATACTGATGTGATTGTCCATTTTGGAAGGTCGACTTTTGACGATAGAATTTGAAAACCAATTACAAATAAACACAATTTTATGAATATTCACTTCACTTTTAGAACGGGATTGTGACTCTTTTTTATTAATAATCGTCCTTTTTGGCTCAGGATGGAGGTTAATTCGCACGTGGAAGTAATTATATACTGCTCTTTCGATATGAAATATCAAACAAGAATGGTATGGAGAATGCCGAATAAGGGCTTATATGGTCAACAGGAGCCCCGCCTCCGCCCCCGCACCGTCCCTGTCCCGCCCTTCCCCCCCCCCAACGCAGCGGTTAGTGATGGATCCAGCGCGAACGTAATGAATCATGCGTCAAGGGATAATGGTTTTCCCTCAATAATAGAGCGTAAGGGTTATATGTTTTTATTCGGCAGGTTTGGTTATTTTAAGGCATATCTCAGAAAATTTGAAAAATCAAATAGTTTTTTTAACGCCAAAACAAATCAAACTTTTATGCTTTTCGAGAAGCACGAGGAAATGATTGCAATGTAAACAGAACATTATCATGACCGGTTTCTCTGCAATATAACAATTTAGAATTTAGTATTAATGGTAAGCACTTGGTTCCAATTGAATATTCTAGTAAGTTAATGTTGTAAATACAAGATTGAAAATATTTATCAACATTCTCCAAAAAAATCTAACATGTCTTATATACCGTTATTATATATTTTTTTGTGTGCAACACGCGGCTTAGATACTAATTTATATATAAGCATACGATAGTTAAAAAGTAAAATCCGCCGTTGACCAATATTATATTCTTTTCATAGTGAGTCAGAAGTGATTGAATTAATTTGTAAACTTGACTACGCTAATTTTTTATCGTATTTTGAAATACATAAAGCTGAAATTCTTTTAAAATACATATAAAATCACGAACCTCGAAAGCCAAAACCATCCAATTCCATACAACCTCTAATAAAACAAATTTATTTATTATTTATTATTCTAACCAGTAAGATCCCTCAGGCGTATACGCAGCAAAACCATGTAAGTATATAATACGAATGTGGTTATACGAAACTAATACAAGGCTGATGGATGCGCATTTAATAAGATTTTGACGGCCTCCATGGTCGAGTGGTAAGACACTCGACTACGAATCCAAAGGTCGCGGGTTCAAACCCGGCGTGCGCCAATAACTTTTATTTAATTAATATGTGTCATAACACATTTAATTCATATAAAAATAATAACAAGTATATTTGCGGCACGTTCCAGAGTGGTAGATACTCTAAGTATCGCCCTGGTGAAAGACCACCATTCAGAATCGAAACGTTGCTTGAAATGGCTTAAGCCGTGTTTGGTGACCAGATCTGAATAGCCAGGTACTTCCGACCTTCCTCTTCCCGATCTCCTTCCCCTCCCCACTACCTTCAGCCTCACAACATACCCAATTTGGGGATGCCATAGTCTCACTGGCTCTAGGCGGTTGGGAGCAGTTGAGACTCTTGTGCGGTTTTCATGTAAAAAAAAAAAAAAGTAAGGACGCTTGGATGGTTTGAACACGTTGAATGGACGGAAAGAGAGTGGAATGTCCGGAGATTATATGACACGAAAGCGAATGGATAAAAATATGTCGGGACGTCCGAAGAATAAATGTAACATAAAAATCGTACCTTCAACAGTTTAAACCTTTTGATATTTTTTATTGTTACACACCGATGAAACTTTTCGTTACTTGTTCATAATTCAAATATTATTATCCTAAATCAGTGATTTAAATAAAAATGCTATGTCAAACCCTTTTGAAGAAATTTCGATAACTCACTAAAAAAATAATTGGTGTTAATGCACTGTGTTTTTTAAATACGATTATGAATTGATATGCAATTGGGAATATCAAACACTCTAATCGGTATAAAAACCTTTATTTTAAATTGTTCGAATGTGCCTTCTTAGTCATCGTTTAGTTATTAGAAAAGGATTACTGAATATTAATAATTGCTATGAGTCATTAGTTTCCGTCTAATTCACATTAAATAACAATTAAGGTGAAGCTACCATTGGTCAACAGATAGTTGATTTGTCCAATGGGACAGCGTGGACGGCAATGGTGATCGCCTTTCAGAGAAACAATCCAATTAAAAATCAGTTTTACCGAAAATCCTTAGTTAATAACTATTTATTTTAGAAAAATCCCAGAAATTACACCTCACTTAATATATAAGCTATAGCTAGGTATAGTGACGACGAACTGCAGATTGTGGTTTTTGAGGTCAAGCCACAGTTTTTTATGCAACAACAGTTTTACTCCCTCTTAGATGATGAAAGTATAATATAAAACTTTTTAATAGTTTGTATCTATTTTTGTTAGTATTTTATATATATTTAAAGAGTTGAGAACATTTGAAAAGTCTCAGTCTGTAACTAAAAATAAATACCGCTGAGAAAAACAAATCTAATAACGATTGTTTTATGATTTTTTTTATTTATTCTAAATTTTGATTAGACTCACAGTTTTATATTGCAGCTGTCTTATTATCGTCCATGGTGTTCGGAATATCATAGTCAAAATGACAAAATGGTGATTCCATTTACCATATTTGATGTACATTTAAATTGTAGAACAATCTTCAATTTTAGGGGGAAAATGTTACACTTGGGGCCGAAAAAGAATAGTTGTTCTCTAAGGCTAAATCTTACCAGATGTACGGAAAATACAGTTTCCCGCTAGAAATGATGATCATAATACGATTCGATGAAAAAATCAAGCATATTTTTAGTTTTTGTAGAACAATCACCAATTTTACGGACAAAATGTCACACCTGGGGTCAAGATTGAATACTTGTTTTTTGAGGTCGTATCCTACCAGATAAATGGAAATTTTGGTTTCCAGCTTGAATTGATAATTTTAATACGATTCTATGAAAAAAACTAGCATATTTCGTTTTTCGGTCGAGAATGGATATTTGATTTCTCAGGCTAAATATTACCAAACTAACGGAAATGTCGATTTACATATATATAAATGATTATCCATTTACGATTCGATAAAAAAATCAAGCATATTTCGTTTTTGTAGAAGGATCATCAGTTTTCAAATCAAATTTAGTTTTTAAAGAACCATCACCAATTTTACGGGCAAAATGTCACACTTGGGGTCGAGAATGAATATTTATTTTCTGAGCTTATATCTTACCAGATATATAAAAAAAATTCGGTTTCCTGCTAGAAATGATAATCTTAATATGATTCTATGAAAAAATCAAATATATTTTGATTTTGTAGAAAAATTATCAATTTTACGGTAAAATATTACACTTGAGGTCAAGAATGACTATTGGTTTTCTCAGGCTATATCTTACCAGATGTAAGAAAAATATAGTTTTCAGCTGGATATGATGATTTTAATACGATTCTATGAAAAAATCAAATATGTTTTGATTTTGTAGAAAAATCATCAATTTTACGGGCAAAATGTTACACTTGGGATTGAGAATGAATAATTGTTTTCTGAGGTTATATCTTACCAGATGTATAGAAAATACAGTTTCCAGCTGGAAATGATGATATTAATACGGTTCGATGAAAAAATCAGGCATATTATGTTTTTGTAGAAAGATCATCAGTTTAACGGGCAAAATGTTACACTTGGGGTCTAGAATGAACATTTGATTTCTGAGGTTATATCTTATCAGATGTACGAAAATTTCGGTTTCCAGCTAGAAATGATGATCTTAATACGATTCGATGAAAACATCAAGAATATTTTTAGTTTTTGTAGAAAAATTACCAATTTTACGGGCGAAATGTCACACTTGGGGTCGAGAATGAATATTTGTTTTTTGAGGTTTTATTTTACCAGATGTATGGAAATTTAGTTTTTTTTTTAGCTATAGATGATCTTAATACGATGCTATGAAAAAATTAGGCATATTTCGTTTTTCGGTCGAGAATGGATATATTTTTCCTCAGGGTAAATCTTTCCTTTTGTCGATTTACACATAGAAATTATAATCCAAAAACGCGATTTGATAAAGAAATCAAACATATTTCGTTTTCGTCTAGATCATCAGTTTTACGGGCAAAATGTAACATTTCCGGTCGACCATAAATATTCGGTTTCTCACGCTTTATCTTCCTTAATAAATTTAAATTTCTTATTCCGGCTAGAAATTATGATTTTAATAGGATTCGATGAAAAAATCAAGTATATTTAGTTTTTGTAGAAAAATCTTCAGTTTTTCGGGCAAAATGTTACACTTGCGGTCGAGAAATATTATTTGTTTTTTCAGGCTATGTCTTACCAGATGTATGAAAAATTCGATTTCCAGCTAGAAATAATGATCTTAATACGATTTCATGAAAAAATCAAGCATTTTTTGTTTATTTAGAAAGGAGCAAAATGTTTGGTCAAAATTACACTTGGGGTCATACATAATTAATATTTGTGCCTTTTATCATTTATTTATGTAATATTGTAACATTCATAAGGAAGGACTCCTTCAGCGAATTCACGTACAATTCAATAAGCTTTTTTAATGGCTTATAATCCATTGAAAAAAACGGTTTTCGGCGTTAGGTCAATATTACAATTTTTGTCATATATTCGCAAATATAAGTTTATCGTATCCCGAATCAGGGGTTCCATTTTTATGATTTTTAATATGTTTTTATTTTATTTTTTTATAGTAATCCACCCTGGTTCATTAAGTTTTTTTTTTATTATTTCCTAGAATGGTTACTCCCGACAGTCGTAAAGGATCCGAGCAATGAATTTATTTTTCGGTCGGTAGTTGGCGATCTGGTTTGTACTTGTTGGCGTGTCAATATCTGCCTTTTACGTAGTCACGTTTTTTTTTCAGCAAGTTATTAATTAAAAACCACGACATATAATAAAAGGGTGCTCGCCTACTCCTATATATTCAAATTACTGGCTAAGGTTTCCCATGTAAATTTTTTCCAGTTTTTCAGAAAACACAAACTGACAAATAATGTTTATTAAAGTAAAAAAAAGAAAATAACAAAAAAATAAACAGCGTAAATTGTATTGTAAAAGTTTTTTATTAGAATTAATATAAAACAGACATGATTGTATGCTAAGATAATTTTTTTATATTGAAATGTATTCAAATATGAAATCGGATGTCACTTTAGAATGTTTGAGGAGCTGCGGGTGTCGAGAAGCTTGAAGGAGTGGCAAAGGTTTTCTACGAGGACCTCCGCGCCGGACTGGCTGTCTGCAGGTGGTGACGCGAGACTCGGACTCTCGTCAGTGGCGATGGGCTGATTCAAGGACCTGAATGACGGCGGCCCATGAACCATCTCTGCAAATATCATTCTCCGCTTCTCTTGTGACACGTTTGGATGAATGCTTTCATATTTCCCCATCCGCTGGATTCCAAGAGGTGAATTCAAAAGAGCGGGGCAGCTTCTTGTCTGGTTGCGATAGTTTTCATAAAATGCTGCCATCGTATTTTGATTTGGGTAATTTTTGAGGATCTGACGATGGAGAATCTTGTCTTGAACCTCGTCAAAATCAGGTTCCCGATGCATTTGCCGGCAGGCGTCCTCTTTACCGGCGTTAGTTTTTGTCTCGTTTTCTTCGACTATTTGGAGATCTTCTTCAGAGGCGTACGCTTCGTCTACATTTGTGTCCGCCGTCACGTTTAATCTCGCCTTCTCGGGATGGTGCATAATAAAGTGATCCAAGGTTTCACAGGCGGTGTTGAAGAAATCTGAAGAGCTCCCAGTAGAATCAGAAGGTGATGATGGAAATGTCACCGTGTCATCATCGACGGCGGATTGAGTTAAAGACCTCAATGACGGTGGCCCATTGATCATCTCTGCAAATATCCTTCTCCTCTTCTCCTGCGACACGCTCGTATGAATGCTGACATATTTCCCGGCGGGCGTTTTCCAACTCCCCTGGACATCAGCACTGTTTGGACGATCAGCATTGCTCCTCCTCTGCTTTTGGTAGTCGCGATAGTAATCTACCAGAGCCTTTTGGTTTGGGTAGTTGTCGAGGATTTGGGAGTGCAGGATCTCGTCTTGGATGTCGATTGCATGGGGTTCCCAATCCATGGCCAGGCGAGCCCAGTAGTGGTCGGAAGCAATGATGCGCATACTGATGTGATTGTCCATTTGGAGGAAGGACTTTTGACGATAGAATTTGAAAACCAATAACAAATTAACACAATTCGATGAATATTTACTTCAGTTTTAGAAAAGGATTGTGACTATTTTTATTAATAATCGTCCTTTTTGGCTCAGGATGGTGGTAAATTCGCACGTTGGTGTAATTATATACTGTCCTCTCGATATGAAATATCAAACAAGAATGGTATGGAGAATGCCGAATAAGGGCTTATATAGTCAACAGAAACTCCGCCCCCGCACCCGCCTCCGTCCCAGCCCTTTCCCCCTCCCCAACGCAGCGGTTAGTGATGCATCCAGCGCGAACGTAATGAATCATGCGTCAAGGGATAATGGTTTTCCCTCAATAATAGAGCGTAAGGGTTATATGTTTTTATTCGGCAGGTTTGGTTATTTTAAGGCATATCTCAGAAAATTTGAAAAATCAAATAGTTTTTTTAACGCCAAAACAAATCAAACTTTTATGCTTTTCGAGAAGCACGAGGAAATGATTGCAATGTAAACAGAACATTGTCATGACCGGTTTCTCTGCAATATAACAATTAAGAATTTAGTATAAATTGTAAGCACTTGGTTCCAATTGAATATTCTAGTAAGTTAATGTTGTAAATACAAGATTGAAAATATTTATCAACATTCTCCAAAAAAATCTAACATGTCTTATATACCGTTATTATATATTTTTTTGTGTGCAACACGCGGCTTAGATACTAATTTATATATAAGCATACGATAGTTAAAAAGTAAAATCCGCCGTTGACCAATATTATATTCTTTTCATAGTGAGTCAGAAGTGATTGAATTAATTTGTAAACTTGACTACGCTAATTTTTTATCGTATTTTGAAATACATAAAGCTAAAATTCTTTTAAAATACATATAAAATCACGAACCTCGAAAGCCAAAACCATCCAATTCCATACAACCTCTAATAAAACAAATTTATTTATTATTCTAACCAGTAAGATCCCTCAGGCGTATACGCAGCAAAACCATGTAAGTATATAATACGAATGTGGTTATACGAAACTAATACAAGGCTGATGGATGCGCATTTAATAAGATTTTGACGGCCTCCATGGTCGAGTGGTAAGACGCTCGACTACGAATCCAAAGGTCGCGGGTTCAAACCCGGCGTGCGCCAATAACTTTTATTTAATTAATATGTGTCATAACACATTTAATTCATATAAAAATAATAACAAGTATATTTGCGGCACGTTCCAGAGTGGTAGATACTCTAAGTATCGCCCTGGTGAAAGACCACCATTCAGAATCGAAACGTTGCTTGAAATGGCTTAAGCCGTGTTTGGTGACCAGATCTGAATAGCCAGGTACTTCCGACCTTCCTCTTACCGATCTCCTTCCCCTCCCCACTACCTTCAGCCTCACAAAATACCCAATTTTGGGATGCCATAGTCTCACTGGCTCTAGGCGGTTGGGAGCAGTTGAGACTCTTGTGCGGTATTCATGTAAAAAAAAAAAAAAGTAAGGACGCTTGGATGGTTTGAACACGTTGAATGGACGGACAGAGAGTGGAATGTCCGGAGATTATATGACACGAAAGCGAATGGATAAAAATATGTCGGGACGTCCGAAGAATAAATGTTACTTAAAAATCGTACCTTCAACAGTTTAAACCTTTTGATATTTTTTATTGTTACACACCAATGAAACTTTTCGTTACTTGTTCATAATTCAAATATTCATATCCTAAATCAGTGATTTAAATAAAAATGCTATGACAAACCCTTTTGAAGAAATTTCGATAACTCACTGAAAAAAAAAAATGGTGTTAATGCACTGTGTTTTTAAATACGATTATGAATTGATATGCAATTGGGAATATCAAACACTCTAATCGCACTCTCGGTATAAAAACCTTTATTTTAAAATAATTAGTCATCGTTTAGTTATTAGAAAAGGATTACTGAATATTAATAATTGCTATGAGTCATTAGTTTCCGTCTAATTCACATTAAATAACAATTAAGGTGAAGCTACCATTGGTCAACAGATAGTTGATTTGTCCAATGGGACAGCGTGGACGGCAATGGTGATCGCCTTTCAGAGAAACAATCCAATTAAAAATCAGTTTTACCGAAAATCTTAGTTAATAACTATTTATTTTAGAAAAATCCCAGAAATTACACCTCACTTAATATATAAGCTATAGCTAGGTATAGTGACGACGAACTGCAGATTGTGGTTTTTGAGGTCAAGCCACAGTTTTTTATGCAACAGCAGTTTTACTCCCTCTTAGATGATGAAAGTATAATATAAAGCTTTTTAATAGTTTGTATCTATTTTTGTAAGTATTTTATCCATATTTAAAGAGTTAAGGACATTTGAAACTGTAACTAAAAATAAATACCGCTGAGAAAAAAAATCTAATAACGATTGTTTTATGATTTTTTATTTATTCTAAATTTTGATTAGACTCACAGTTTTATATTGCAGCTGTCTTATTATCGTCCATGGTGTTCGGAATATCATAGTCAAAATGACAAAATGGTGATTCCATTTACCATATTTGATGTACATTTAAATTGTAGAACAATCTTCAATTTTAGGGGGAAAATGTTACACTTGGGGCCGAAAAAGAATATTTGTTCTCTAAGGCTAAATCTTACCAGATGTACGGAAAATACAGTTTCCCGCTAGAAATGATGATCATATTACGATTCGATGAAAAAATCAAGCATATTTTTAGTTTTTGTAGAACAATCACCAATTTTACGGACAAAATGTCACACCTGGGGTCAAGATTGAATACTTGTTTTCTGAGGTCGTATCCTACCAGATAAATGGAAATTTTGGTTTCCAGCTTGAATTGATAATTTTAATACGATTCTATGAAAAAAACTAGCATATTTCGTTTTTCGGTCGAGAATGGATATTTGATTTCTCAGGCTAAATCTTACCAAACTAACGGAAATGTCGATTAACACGTAGAAATGATAATCCATATGCGATTCGATACAAAAATCAAGCATATTTCGTTTTTGTAGAAGGATCATCAGTTTTCAAATCAAATTTAGTTTTTGTAGTACAATCACCAATTTTACGGGCAAAATGTCACACTAGGGGTCGTGAATGAATATTTGTTTTCTGAGCTTATATCTTACCAGATATATAAATAAATCGGTTTTCTGCTAGAAATGATAATCTTAATACGATTCTACAAAAAAATCAAATATATTTTGATTTTGTAGAAAAATTATCAATTTTACGGGCAAAATGTTACACTTGGGGTCGAGAATGACTATTGGATTTCTCAGGCTATATCTTACCGAATGTAAGAAAAATACAGTTTCCAGCTGGATATGATGATTTTAATACGATTCTATGAAAAAATCAAATATAGTTTGATTTTGTAGAAAAATCATCAATTTTACGGGCAAAATGTTACACTTGGGGTTGAGAATGAATAATTGTTTTCTGAGGTTATATCTTACCAGATGTATGGAAAATACAGTTTCCAGCTGGAAATGATGATCTTAATACGATTCGATGAAAAAATCAAGCGTATTAGGTTTTTATAGAAAGATCATCAGTTTTAGGGCAAAATGTTACACTTGGGGTCGAGAATGAGTAATGGTTTTCTGAGGTTATATTTTACCAGATGTATGGAAATGTCTTTTTTCAGCTAGAAATGATGATCTTAATACGATTCGATAAAAAAATCAAGCATATTTCTTTTTTGTAGAACAATCATCAATTTTACGGGCAAAATGTTACACTTGGGGTCGAGAACAAGTATTTGTTTTCTTAGGCCCATATGTTACCAATTAGACGGAAATGTCGATTTACAGATAGAAATGCTTATCCATATACGATTTGATAAAATCAAGCATATTTCGTTTTTGTAGATAGATCATCTGTTATACGGGCAAAATGTTACATTTCCGATCGACCATAAATATTCGGTTTCGCATGCTTTATCTTACTCAATTAATTTAAATTTGTTATTCCGGCTAGAAATGATGATTTTAATAGGATTCGATGAAAAAATCAGGTATATTTAGTTTTTGTAGAAAAATCTTCAGTTTTTCGGGCAATATGTTACACTTGCGGTCGAGAATTAATATTTGTTTTTTCAGGCTATATCTTACCAGATGTATGAAAAATTCGATTTCCAGCTAGAAATAATTATCTTAATACGATTTGATGCAAAAATCAAGCATTTTTTGTTTATTTAGAAAGTGGCGAAATGTTTGGACAAAATTACACTTGGGGTCATACATAATTAATATTTTTGCTTACTTTATCATTTATTTATGTAGTCCTCCCTTCAGCGGATTCACGTACAATTCAATAAGCCTTTTTAATGGTTTATAATCCATTGAAAAAAAAACGGTTTTCGGCGTTAGGTCAATGTATTTTCTCACAACCGATAAATTTTGTCATATATTCGCAAATATAAGTTTATCGTATCCCGAATCAGGGGTTCCATTTTTATAATTTTTAAAATGTTATTATTTTATTTTTTTATAGTAATCCCTAACCCTGGTTCATTACGTCTTTTTATTATTTCCTGAAGAATGGTTACTCCCGACAGTTGTGAAGGATCCGAGCACTGAATTTATTTTTCGGTTTGTACTTGTTTCCATAGATGGCGTGTCAATATCTGCATTTTACGTAGTCACGTTTTTTTTTCAGCAAGTAATGAATGAAAAACCACGACATATAATAAAAGGGTGCTTGCCTACTCCTATATATTCAAATTAATGGCTTAGGTTTCCTATGTAGATATTTTCCAATTTATCAGAAAACACAAACTGATAAATAATTTTTATTAAAGTAAAAAAAGAAAATGACAAAAAATAAATAGCGCTAATTGTATTGTAAAAGTTTTTTATTAGAATTAATGTAAAACAGACAAGATTATATGCTAAAATAAATATTTTAAATGGAAATGTATTTAAATATGAATTCGAATGTCACTTTCGAATGTTTGAGGAGCTGCGGGTGTCGAGAAGCTTGAAGGAGTGGCAAAGGTTTTCTACGAGGACCTCCGCGCCGGACTCGCTGTCTGCAGGTGGTGACGCGAGACTCTCGTCAGTGGCGATGGGATGATTCAAGGACCTGAATGACGGCGGCCCATGAACCATCTCTGCAAATATCATTCTTCGCTTCTCTTGTGACACGTTCGGATGAATGCTTTCATATTTCCCCATCCGCTGGATTCCAAGAGGTGAATTCAGAAGAGCGGGGCAGCTTCTTGTCTGGCTGCGATAGTTTTCATAAAATGCTGCCATCGCATTTTGATTTGGGTAACTGTCGAGGATCTGACAATGGAGAATCTTATCTTGAACCTCGTTAAAATCAGGTTCCCGATGCATTTGCCGGCAGGCCTTCTCTTTACCAGACTCTGCAGTAACTTTCCCAGAGTCGTACGCTTCGTCTACACTTGTGTCCGTCGTCACGTTCAATCTTGCCCTCTCAGGATGCTGCATAATAAAGTGATCCGAGGTTTCACAGGCGGTGTTGAAGATATCTGAAGAGCTCCCCGTATTATCAGAAGGTGATGATGGAAGTGTCGCCGTGTCATCCTCGACGGTAGATTGAGTTAAAGACCTTAATGACGGTGGCCCATTGATCATCTCTTCAAATATTCTTCTCCTCTTCTCCTGCGACACGCTCGGATGAATGCTGACATATTTCCCGGCGGGCGTTTTCGCACTCCCCTGGACATCATCACTGTTTGGACGATCAGCATTGCTCCTTTTCTGGTTTTGATAGGCATGGTAGTAATCTACCAGAGCCTTTTGGTTTGGGTAGTTGTCGAGGATTTGGGAGTGCAGGATCTCGTCTTGGATGTCGATTGCATGGGGTTCCCAATCCATGGTCAGGCGAGCCCAGTAGTGGTCGGAAGCAATGATGCCCATACTGATGTGACTGTCCATTTTGGAGGGTAGACTTTTGACGATAGATTTCAAAAACCAATAACAAATTAACACAATTTTCTGAATATTTGCACTTATTAACACTTTTAAACTGGAATATCGCCCTTTTTGTCTCGGAATGTTGATTAATTCGCACGATAATATATACTGTCCTTTCGATATGAAATATCAAACAAGAATGGTATGGAGAATGCCGAATAAGGGCTTATATAGTCAACAGAAACTCCGCCCCCGGACCCGCCTCCGTCCCAGCCCTTTCCCCCCCTCCAACGCAGCGGTTAGTGATGGATCCAGAGCGAACGTAATGAATTATTTTTAGAAGGGTTAATTATTTTTCCTTAATAATTGAGCGTAAGGGTTATATTTTCTAAAGGTTATATTTTTCAGGCTTGCTTATTTCTTGTCTTCAGCAATATCTCAGAATATTTAAATTAGAAAAGAGTTTTTTTCAACGAACAACAAACCTTTTTTAGATTAAAAATATAATGCTTTTAGAGAAGCACGAGGAAATGATTGTCACATAAACATAACATTATCACGACCATTTTTTCTTCAGTACAACTATTTAAAAATTAGTATAAATGTCAAGCATAGAGAGCTAAGAATTTTGGTCCGAAGACATTTCCATAAAAAAAGTCCAACTTAAATTTAAATAAAATAGTAACATATATTAGTAAAATCGCATTTGGGTTGGAATTTAAACCAGTCGACTCCCATTTATATATTTTCAAGGTACAGTAAAAAATTTCAACATTTCCATACGATTTGACTTCGTTTGTATAGAGCAATAAGAACAAACTGATAATTACTAAAGCGATAGATAGATGTTTTACAATTCATTTATTTTATATTACAAAGTATCTGCTATATCTAGCAGAATAAGTGTGTATGGTATGGGTAAGGGATTTGAAATATGTTTAATAAAACCCCAATTGTTTATAGACTTTTAATATGTTCAATATGATTCTTAAAACGCATTTTAGAATCCAAGCTATAATCAAATAGTTGGTCGTTCTACTCACAAAGATCATGCCTGGGCTATAATGTATTACTCATAAGTTTTATTCAACGATTGTTTCAAATACGCAGAACACAAATAATTCAAGAGTGTGTAAAATTTCCACCATTCATACAATATTCCCTTCAATATACAGCTGTCCAAACCATTAGCGAAGATTTTTTTCTGAGAAGACACTGCTGTTGGTAGCTGTGGAAAGCAGAATTTATTAAACAATTAAATGTCCAAACACTGTTGCTAGGGAAATCATAAACGCGACGAAATTGATGAGCTTCATGGTAGCGCGGTAAGCTCCTTGACTCGGCAAGTCGCGGGTTCCAAATACGGTGTGAGCTAACAACGATAAATACGAAAATAACAATATATCGAGTAAGATTCTCATGACCAAAATTTTATTAATTTTCTAGGTAATGGGAAAGCATTTAAACATTTGCTCTGATGACGGACACTGCAAGGCTTTCCGAAACGCTAGCTAGAAAAGGAGGAAGAAGCCAAAAACCACTTATATTATTACGTTCATCGGTGTATCCAAATCACCGCCCTTATTGTGAACCCTTAATGTGATTATTTTCTCGGAACAAAGTACTGTCCGGACAATTAACCACAGGATTAGATGAGTCACCAAATTTTCCTGAAAACATCTCCACACAAAGGTGGCTATTACTCCTAATTATAAATAATTAACCTACGAGTGTGAGTTTTAAAAATCTGAAACCCACGGATGTGTTCAGAAAATTATTAAATTTAAGAGTAATATTTTCAAATCTAGACAAGTAGCAACCTATGGATAGTGTATTTTTGCAGACATCGTGAAATACTGTGACTAAAGCAATAAATAAAGGAATATCAAAATTTTCTCATTGAAAACATTATTGTAATACCCGTCGGTAAAGTGCATTCATTGCTTGAGAACAAAAGCTATTTAAAAAAAATTTGTAATGGCAATTACGAGTAAATTAGGATATAGGTTTATGTGAATAAGCCACAGGTTGGTACACCCTGAAAGATGAATTTACTATCAAAAGGCTCAAAAATTTCGTGAACTGTTTTCAAGGTGGTTAAATTACAAATTATTTATATTCTTACTACCATTTATTATCAGTACATTTGTGGTTGACTTTCCTATTTTTACCATCAATGTAACACGAAATCCCAACGGCCAATGCCAATCCTGTAAAAAACATTTGAAATATTCTAGGGTTGCCGCAAGGTTCAGCAATGATTTCAACATTGTTTGTACTTTGCGTATTGAAAGCATGAAATTTGAAAAAAATAATACACACTAATAATTGCTCTCAATGAACTAAGATTCCAAAAATAATATAATAAATGTTTCATACCCCCTACTCAGAGTGGTAGACACCTATAGGATCGCCCTGGTGAAAGACCATCACTCGAAAAGTCACAAACGTCGCTTGAAATGGTTTTAGTCACTAGATATGAGTAGCCAGGTACTTCCCAGCTTTCCTCTTCCCCATCTTCTTCTCCGCTTCGCTCTCGCCAGCCTCACAACATCGCCCATTTGATAATGCCATAGTACCTCTTCCAGCTCCAGGCACTGAGGATATTGCAAAAATAAAAAAATGAAAAATAATGAATACCAAAAAAATAATAAATATTTATGTATACTTTAAATATAACCAAAAATCCCACCATAGGCAAAGCCAATGTTTTAACGAGCTCTGTTGCATATCGTCAACAGATATTTTAAGAGTTTTAGTTTCTTTTCGCATTTCTTCTATCCTTGCATCATTTCTTTTTTGGTGATCTTTTGTTATTTTAGTTATTTTTTTAAATCATCAATTTTGATAGAGCGGAATACTGCCTCTTAACTAAATCCAAGAAGATTTCTCTCTTAATGTCTAAAAATAATTTATTAATATCATCTCTTATAAATGTTGTTGGTTGATGGTCTTTTTCTCTTTGCTTATTATTTGAATCAATTGTTCTTTGAAACTTAAAAATAAAATGCTCCATTATAGTTTCACTTTTAACTGTTTTTTTTTTTAAATTATGATTTTTTATTAGTATTTGAATTATTTAAAGATTACTATATAAGCCGGGGTGACTTCTATTAACCAAATTTTATTATTATTTTCAAATGACGGGGCACAGTAGTCGACTACTAAAAGTTTTTGTGGTAAATCGCTAGATGGGGTTTTATACAAAAACCTTGAGGGTGTGATATTTTTTTATATTGAATTAATAAGGTTATCATAATAGTAAAAGAGTCGAAGGTTGAATATAACTCAATTGCTTTTAAAAAATGCTTTTTTATATCACTTTAAGCTGACTACTTGAAGTAAGCACTTAAAGTACACTACTTAAAACAGAGATGGCATTGTCAAAAAAAATAGTTCAGGAGATAAATATTATTTATTGTATAACTGAGAATGTAAAAAATAGTTAATAACATGAAATATACTTTTAAACCACGCTGGGATTCATTATTCCTATAATTTTACTGTTATATATCACTTACGAATTAAAAAAAAATAAAAAATATATCGGAGATATTTTTGACAGTTGAACATAGCAAAATTAGGCAGGTTCTTAATCGTATTTTTAAATAATTACTGTAAGATAAGTCGGCGAACGCTTGAAGAATAAATGGCACTTAAAAATCGTACCTTTAACAGTTTAAACCTATTGATATGTATATATTTTTATTGTTACACACCAATTAAGTTTTTGGTTGCTTGTTCATTATTTTAATATTATGGTTAATGGTTTTTCAAAATGCAATGACAAGCAGCATTAAATAAATTCCAATTTCTCATTGGAAAAACCTGATTGGTGTTAAGATCCGTCGGTAAAGTGCACCCACTGCATAATGTGTTTGCAAAATACGATTAAGAATTATAAAGCGTTTTCACCAATTAGGAATATCAAACACGCCAATCGAATTCCTGGAATAAAAACATTTGTTTAAAATTATCCGAATGTGCTTTTTTAGTCATCGTGCAGTTATTAGAAAAGGATTACTAATTATGAACGACTGCTATGAATCATTGGCTTTCGGTCGACCTAATTTTTATTTGTATTGTTATTTTGAAAGGCGATTACCATTACCGTCCGCGTTGTCCCATTGGACAAATCAACTATCTGTTGACCAATGGTAGCTTCACCTTAATTGTTATTTAATGTGAATTAGACGGAAGCTAATGACTCATAGCAATTATTTATATTCAGTAATCCTTTTCTAATAACCGAACGATGACTAAGAAGGCATATTATAATGTATTTGATATTCATAATAACATACACATTAACCCTTTGTTATTCTAAATAACATTTTCAAAACACATTAAGCAATGGATAAATTTTACCGATGGGTATTTACGCCAATATTATTTTTCCAATGAGTCATCGAAATTTCTTTATTGCCACAGGTAACCATTTTTTTTTAAATATCAATTAATTGACGCCAAATAATATTGTTACTTTGAAAACGTTCTGAAACTGGCAATATTTTGAAAATAAACTTAATAAAAATCATTAGCTATAAAAAGACCCATTTCCCGTCTTTTTCATTAATTTATTTCACATTCATCAATCTAAGTACTCATAGCAGCAGCATTCATCCGAAAGTGTCACAAGAGAAGAGGAGAATGGTATTTGTAGAGATGGTCAATGATTCATTGATTCATTCGGTCATCGAGGACTAAATTCGAAAACTGCCAAGAGCGCCACCTGCAGCAACTACCCAGAAAATTTGCCATTTCTTTACCGCTGCCTGTAAAGCCTTGAAAGCTTTCTTCACTCGCCATCCCGAGAGGGCAATGCGCAACAGTATCTACCCCGAAGATTGGGCGAGTCACGAATACGAAGTTTGTGACTCGGAAGACGAGCTCAGGATATTTGAGGAAATTGAAGCAAAAGCATGCGACGATACGGATAGCGAAGCCAACAATCAGAACCACATTGAAAACCTCTGCCAATACTTTTACCTTCTTACCACAAACGGATATAATAAGCATGTATTCCTCTATATGCTTTATAAAGCTAAAATTGTTGATTTTATTACGGAGTATTTTTGGATTTTTAATTTGCCCAGATGATGACACAACGTTGACGAATCTAGTAGGTGATTTAATAATAAATGTAAAGGGGTGAAAAGTAAATGCAACATAAAAAATATTTATTAAAAATATGAAAATTCACAAAGAAAATCACATTCTGACGGTTTTTTAATATGCAAAAAGGAACTTACTATGAAATAGATATAGAGGTAGGCACATATCACTACGCATTGTATAGCGCGAAAAACACCGAAATCTTACGATAACGCCCATAATAATTTTATAGAAAAAATGTTAATAGTATTTAAGAAAATCTACATGCACTTTTTAATATATTTAACTAATCGAATGATTCAACGAAATATTGAAAATCGGACACAAACCCGAGAAAAAATCACTAGGGGACTAGTCAATTATTCTACCCTCAATTTTTTCTTATGGATATTTGCGAAAAAAAAACCACCAAATGATTTGTCTGAATATGTATTGAAATCTAACCTGAGAAGCGAGTCAAATTTTTGATATTTTGTTCATTTTAATGAAATATAATTTTTATATTTCCGTACTTGTATTCCACTTTTTATATATACTTGAAGCGTCAAAATCGCATGTTTTTTACTATTAATTATTCCCATTTGAAACATACATCAATAAGATTTTCCCAATATGAGGAAAAAATGGTTTCATAATACGATGTATATTAAGAACAAAAAATCTATTTCTAAAAAATAAAACCAAAATGGAAACCTTCTTTATGACATGTACTCTGCATTTTTTAAAAATGAATGATAAATTGATTGGTTTTACAGAACCGTTGTAAACATGAATTAATGTCGGACTTCGAGGCTCATAATTTGTCCATAAATTGAAGATCTTACAACAAATCTGAATTTATACCAATTTTTGAGTGGAATGGTCAAGGTATACATTTTAGAAAGTTTTCATCGAATCATCTTCGAAGCCATTATTCTTAGCGCAAAACGAACATTTCAGTCCGTTCAGTTCCACAGGACCTGAGAAAACGGGGATTCATTTCTGACCCTAAACCTCGCATTTTGTAAATTTGACGAATTGGCAAAAAAAAAATTTTTTGTAATTTTTCAATGAACCATCAAGTTCTTCCCAAATCTAAATGTTATTTTATTTGGTTGCCTGTAAACACTGAAAGATAAGTCGGTGGGTTGTAGTTCCAAGTCAAAGCAAATTTTCACATCAATTTTAACGTTTTTTCATAATAATTTGGGATTTTTTTTCATAAAATCGTCTGCGGACCATTATTTTTAGCATAAATCTAAAACTTCTGATCATTCAGTTCCATAGATCCTGAGATCAGGGTTTAATTCCTTACGCTAAGGCTCGCAGTCAGTCCATAAATTAGACAATTTTGAAACAAATGTTAATTTTGGTGGGTTTTTTCATCATATTGTCAATTCTTAGCCCAATTCTAAAATTTCTGTTCGTTCAGTTCCATAGATCCCGGGTAAACAAAGTTTACTTTCCACACTCAAGTCGGCGTTCGGTCCATAAATTGGACAATTTTGAAAGAATTTTTATTTTTTAACTGAAATGGTGGCTGGACAATAAAATTCTGAGTTTTTGATGATTTTTAATCGAACTCATTATTCTTAGCGCAAAATAATTACTTCAGTCTGTTTGCTTCCCATATTTTAAATCATATATTGAAATAAAAACCGTCTGAAGTCGGTTCGCCTCCATAGTGCCCGATCGAATGGAATACCATTTGTAAGGCCACTAGGTATCGTAAAGCCTGAGCAACTGAGAACTATATCTTGATTTTGACCCCCAGGTAGGGATACAAACATGACTTTGCATATGAATCAAATGATTTTTCAAAATATGTTAGATTTAAAGGTTTTTTTCATCGAATCATCTTCGCATCTCTAACAGAAATCCGAAATTCTACTACCTTTGTATAAATAAGTTCTATAGAGCCTGACTTAACAAGACGTAATTCCGACCCCTACGCATTTTTCAACTAATGTTAGTTTTTGAGAATTTGTTCAGCGAATCGTCTTTGGGCCTGACGGCTTACAATAGCTTACAACAAGCTTATAACAATGATTTTTTTTATTAAAATATACTTTTCGGTTTTATTGAGCCCAATTGGGGTAAATTAACTCCATTTAGTCAATGGCGTCAAATTTCAAGGTTCCAACCTCATGGCTTAATTTTGACTCATTAAACGTTATGTTTTAAATCGAATCGTAGCCATCATTTTAGTATTTTTGCAACTGAACTTTTTCGATTTAAGCTTAGAATTAATGTCCGAAGATGATTTGATGAAAAAATCCTTTTAATTTTAAATTAAAACTAATTCGACATATTTTTATATTATGTCGGAGCTTCACAGAATAAAACAGTAAAAAGCTTTTCGTTTTTTTCATAAATCTAAACGACCAGCGTAAGATATGTATAACTTTTTTAGTTTCTGGGCTGAGGGGTTTATAAATAATTCTACCAGTAGCATAAATGTTAACATACATAATCCTTTATTTTTAGTTGTTTACATAAAAATCAATGAAATATTTAATTTACACCTCCAACAACATAAACAATGAACTTTAACAATCATTAAAAAATGTGATCTTTACATAAAAATAAATAAGGTTTTTCAAATTGTGAGATATAGGAATAATAATACCGAAACCTAAAGTATTTATTATTAAACCTTATGTGATTTCATTTTTTCTTAGGACATTAATAAAATTTCATTTTGCTTTATTGCGATGTTTTATGGCTTATTTCAATTTTTAAATCGCCTTTTGTGTGGTTTTTGCATTTTCTTATATGATTTGCCGTATGGTGAAGTTTCATTGTCTTTCGCGGTTTCGTTGTAATTTTGCGAAGACTTGTTTTTTATGTCTAATGACTTTACAGTGATTTTGAATAGCCTTCTAATGTCTGTATTGTTTTTTTACAGCCTTATCGTGATGCTTTGTAATGATTATTCTGGTGTTTTTTGAACTTCAAATGATTAAGTCTTATTTCACGATTTCACTTAGCCTTCGTTTGGGCATTATAATTAATTCTGGCATTGACAACTAGCAATGAGTTTAAAATAAGCAATGCAGACTATAAAAAAATACGTAATAAGTAATCATGTTTTTAAATGTTACGTCTTCACAGAAGATTATTAAAAAAAATCTAAACATAATGTTAAACATTTATTTCAATTAATTTCCTATTTTTAAGCATAAAAATGCAAGAATACGGTGGCTGGTAATTTTGCAAGTCATTCGCTGCATTCAGCCCACAAAATAGTATATGGGATCAAAAGCATTTATTTATAATCTCCAAATCTTTCCTATATCTCTGGGAAGTAACAAAACACACAATCAACAAAATAAAGAAAATATAGAATAAATAAAATAAAACCTAACACTTTCAAAGACAATTGGAATAAAAATTGTAAAACGTGTTTCCAAAAAGGGCTTCAGAAATAAAGCTTCATATAAACAGCGTCTTAGTGAATAAAGTTTCTTACATATTTAAATAACTGAGTGATGAATAATTTTCATTGCTTTATGAATGTATGTACTAAAAGGTTTATTTTCTTTCATTATTAAATTTTAAAATTAAAAGATTTGTCCTTCCAAAAAACATGAAGATGATGTAAATAATCGCCCTGTGATTTTTTAACTGATTTCTGAGATATTCCAGAACAGAAAAAAAATTGTTCTTAATTTTGTAATCGTTTTTTTTTTATTTGATAATATTTTTTTGTAGCGGAATTATTAGTTTGTTTTCAAATATTTTTATTAATTGAAATAACGTGCTGGTAAAAAAATGTCATTGAAAATCGATTTAAAAAAGACAATACCAAAATACACATTGTACATTATGTATGGTAATTAATTTATTGTAAGAAAATCTAAATAGAAAGTACAATAAAAAAAAATTGATCTAAATGTCCATAAAGATTTTAAAACATTTTATTAGTTTCAAAAGGGTTGTGTATCTACTGCTTTGGAATATAAGAATTATGCACACCTCATTTTTTATTTAATTATTGCCATAGTTATGAAAAAAACAGTTTTCAAAATTATTTTAAAATTACAAATATTTTATTTGGTAAAATTTTCAAATACATTTTTTTAAAACAATCCAAAAATCAAACGGTTCGATGAGATATCAGATGTCGGGTGTTATTATTTCCAAGAAGTTGCAGAAGTGAAGAACTTTAAATAAATATGGAGGTACATATGAGAACACAAATATTTAAAAAAAAAAACATTTCTTGAAAACTGATAAAGCGACAAAGATAAGATAATTTTATATGATTTGTGATAAAATAATTTCATTATTTTATCAAAACATTACATATTATTAAATTGAATTTACAAAAGGCCATACAATTACACATTAAAAAGAGTTTTCAATTCACATAATATTATTATTATGGTTAGCAAAAAGATGTAAGTTAGTTTTAGTTACACTCAGAAGTATTATATAAAACAGTAAATGTAAATACGTAAAGTGTGCTTAGTGAATATAAGTGCAAAAAAGAACGACAATATCCATCAAAAGGCTTAGAACGAAAAGATTTTCTAAAAAACACACAAGCTCCAGTTATGAAACAGTCAGACCTGATTCGTTATAGCAGGTATAGTAATAACTAGCACTCCGCGTCAGAGTTTTGAAACCAACCCTAGCGTTTGGCAGTGAGGCATGGAATCGTGAAAATTGGTTAAATAATGTTTAAAAAATACAGTTTTATGAAACACTTTAACCTTGAGCACAACTGTGCCTTCTTCAGAGTAAGTTATATTTGCCCTAACTAAGGTACTGCTACGCCAAAACCGGTTTCCGGGCTTATAAAAATAAAGCAGTATACACAAAGTTACAGTCGTGCATTGAAAAATTCACAATGGAAAATTGTTACAAATTTCCAAAAAGAAAATGTCTACTGAGGTGTGTATTTACCTGTCAAACCACGACTCGACTATAATAATCTGATGATAGGAAAGCTTTCGTGAGGATGCGGGAATCGGAAGTCCCAGGAAGACGTGACACGGTCAAGTAAAACAAAGACCGGTCAATTGTCGAGTTATCCAATGGGTCAGGTTGCCACTTCCCACCCAGGCGTCGTGGGTTCAATCTTGTGCTGGGTAAGCCTTCCACCGCTGCACAAGTTCTCCGCCTACAGTGATAATAGTACAGGTCACGCAATTAGAGTTGACCCAAACAGCACGCAGTTAGAATTATGTGTATTGGTGCATATGTATAGACTGCCGACAGTAATGTCCTTGCCAAACGTCCCTGAGAAGCAGCCTTTTGTATTGCTTACGCTTATTTATTGTTTTAGCTCGAAAGGCACAAGTGTGTACGTTGTTCAAATTGAAATATTCTAAAAAAAGTTACAGTTATTTGAAAATTTTTACATTGTGATCATTTTATTTTGAACTTTGTTTCAAATTCACTGGAAGTTTCTTTTCTGATGTCGGATAATAAGTTTTAAACATGCTGTATGTAAGCATTGCATCTGTGTGATTATTATTGTGTTCGTGTCAACTCTGGCCGCCATACATGTGGGAGGGATTCAAATGATTAGGTTGTTCGTAACCTGAAAAGGTTTCTTTCTTAAAAAAAAAACCTGAAACACGAGTCTGAAAATAATGCGAGTGTAAATGAATGTTGTATGAAGTAAGAAGTCCGCTAGGACTGAGGCGCTCCGCAGTCTACCCTCCCTGCCTACCCCTGCGTGGTGGTTGTTTAGTGTGTTTTATTTATCTTGTTAACTTAGACAGTGTTTCATAACTTGAACCAAAAATAATTGCATACATCTTGTATCACGAGTCAACAGTTGATTGATTGAACGCTAACAATATAAATGATCAACTTGTTTACCATCAATTTAATTTCCGAAGAAATGCCTTTCACATTATTTGTTTATATCCTCTTAAAGATTAAATGTTTCATCGTTTATGAGCAAACAACAATATTTTTATAATCTTTTTAAGGTACATAATAATATATTTATAACCTTTTACAATAGTACTGGATATTATATTGGTATTACATTTTTACCTTTTATTAATAATATACGCATCCAAATTTCAAGAAGTATTGCGAAGCCTTAAACATATTTGGAGGCATTATACACACCACAAAAAGCCTAAATAAAATAAAATTTATCGAAGAATTAATGAATATATTTGTAACATTTTATGAGTAATTTCACTTTTCGATCGTACTATTCTACTTTATTTTATGTATAATATTTAAAAATTAAATGCTTTTTTTATTCTCACACAAATTATAAAATTAAATTGACATCCAAAGTAAAAAATATGATACAAAAGTGCATCAAAATATAAAGGATTCATACAGTTGTATTTTCATAAAACGCTATTTTTTTTCAAATGTGTGTCTCTCAAGCATCTATATATATATATACATACAAATAGAGTAAGTAGCCCATACAGATGGAGACTTGAAACCGTGTTTCATTTAGTTCGGGGGAGGTGTGTGCTGCGGGGGGGAGACTCTCGCGTTCGACATTTGAACGATGCTCACGGACCATGCCGACATTAGCCGAACGCACAAGACGATGCAACGCCATGTGCAAGTTGTTGTGTTTTCCGAACTTCAAATTTTAAGCAAAAAACTTATTTTCGCAAATATTTTTGGCGTTGTTTTTGCAGTAACGCAACGCACAGCATAAAGGCATTTCGTTATAAGCATACGTCAAACTTCGACGATGATTGTAGTTCGACTAAAGTAGGTGGATGTAACAACCTCCAACAAAGTGGAGCCACTATTTTTGGCAAAGTGTCTCGACTTGCAATGCTTTCAAGCAAGTCCGTTTGTAAATAGTTAGTCTGGAGGATTGTTGCAAAATTGATATTTATTGTGTATTATGAAAAAAATATTGGGTTTTAGGAGTTGACCTTATTTTACCGTACTCTAAAATGTATACACATACACACATCTAATTGCACTGGTTACCAGATTTATCAAATTTAATTCAGCTTTGCGAGCATTTTTCTTCAATTCTAACTGTACTGATAATAGTGTAAAATGAACAAAATAATTTTATATAAAAATGAAATAATAATTTTGTAAAAGACCACAAATTTTATTTTATTTTAAATGACTGACCGGTTTCACTTAGCCTACATACATGCAGAGGGAGAACACAATATGAAATAAAATATAAAAGAGAACAGTAAGAAAACAAAATACTAACATTTAAATTAAAACAAAAGAACAGAGCGAAAGAGACAGATATTATGAAATAAATGAGACGAAACGTCAACTGAGAACGTGATAAAAGAATAATAAGAATTTTGAGAAATTTTATGAGTTTACGGGAAATGTACCTCATATAGAAACTACTGGACAAGTGGACAAATCAATTGATTATTAAGAATATGACTATTATTTTTTATGGTTTTCTTTATTTCTTTGTGAGTGTATATAACCACACTCTATGTATTTTTTGTTAAGTTTCATTTTGTACCCCGACGATGCTTAGACTAAGCGAAACCGGTCGGTCATAAAAAAAAAAAAAATCTGTGGTCTTATATAAAGTTTTTATTTCATTTTCATTAAATATGTCAAACCACAAAGTGATTGCTTTCTACGAAAATATAATTTAACCTGATTTAAATTCATTCGAAAAATTAGTATTTAATTGCGCTTCCCTAGAAGCCATTTAATTTTATTGGTATTTTGATGTGCACAACGCAATGTGGCAATTTGTCAAATTATATAAAGTTTGTATTTGTTATCTGATTGTATTATTTGATGGCACACATTTGAGCACAGTCGAGCGTTTTTAATCTGGTTAAATAAAAAAAATACCACCACATAACCCCATCATAAGAATGTGTGTCGAACCAGTCTATTTTATGCGGTGAATCAATTATACAATGGCCGCACGTGTATCTTCCGTCTTTATTGCAATTGTATGTAAAAAAAATTATAGTCACAAGCTGACCAGTAGGGTGGGGCGACATTCTAAAAATCAAGTCAGTATTTTAATAACTGTAAAAAGTTCAAATAAACAAAAATAATTTTAAAAGCAAACTGTTGTCAGACATTTTTAACAATTTCCCAAGGAGTTTGTGAAAAACATCCAAAATCATACTTTTTGCAATATTTAAAATCTATGGGTAGGTGTGATATAGATTTTTTTGAGTATTTTTGTAAGGGTGTAAATCAAAAATGAAAACTTTAGCAGTTATCATAATATGAAAATACATAAAAATCCTGTACAAAGTCTCTCCACCCTTATAATTATGACAAAAGTTGGCTATTTTTTATAGCGCCGTTTTCGTTAAAGAAAATCACCTCAAGGGCGCTACTGACCAGTATACCTATACTGGGTGACATTAGTTCAACATGCAATCAATCTCAATCAACAATTTATAGACTGGTTCGGCAAATTTATTTTAGCAGTAAACAAACCGAGAAAAAAACTTTGTTAATTTTCTTTACTTTCAGTGTGACATAAATATATTTTTATTCGCAAATGAGTCAAGAGTCACTAAAGAGTCAAGTAGTGTTAACATCAAAGGCTCGGAAATAGGTCAATAAGGGTAAAACGGGTAAATGCGTCCATGGGGAAATTTTTAAAATTCAAGCTCCTTCAATCATCACTCAAAAAAAAAACCAGTATAATCACAGTTGTATCAAAGTTTCTTTACATTTGACATCGCCGCAATTCAAAGCTATCGCCATTTTGTTTTAAAAAAAAAAAATTTGAATCGTCTCCATTATACGTCAATTCTATGCCCGTTTCACTTCTTGAACAAATTATTATCAGTTGAAAAGCATGACAACATGACCGTAATGTTTTTAAGCTGATCAAAAATTGTTTAAAAGCTGTAATCGGCGTTTAACGGAAATCGTTTGAAAGAAGAAAAAAAAACAAATGGCGTTAATCATTGGATTGTGATGACGTTAAATGTGACGAAAGTTTGAAACAACTCTCATAAAAGTTCTGATCACTTTTTAACACCCGTTTAAAAAATGTATACTACGATGGTTAGTTTCGTTACTATCATAACAGCATCAGAGAAATACAAATAATAAAAAATAAAATCAAAATTTTCCAATTTCGAACATAAGTACAGTAAAAACTAATATTTTAAAAGACTCCATCTTTCAATATTTACTATGTAGGTAGGTAGATGGAAATTTTCACAATTATTTTTAATAAAATTTCTTACTTTCGATCACTTTCTTATTTTCATTTTTTTAATTATCTTTGAAACTGTCGCATAAATACTTTGAATTATTAATATTTAATTTATTTTTAAATAAAACGAAGTAATTGTTTTTTAATATAACTAGTGTTACCCATGAAAAATCACGTAATGTGATCTTGACTTGCCAAGAAAAAATATGAGTTGCTTTAATCCACATTTCAGATACAGAGTTATAAAAAATAAACCGATATTACTGTGACATCAACTCATATGGAATTTAAATCAAAGTTTAATGGTTTTGAGTAGCAAACGGCGTCTGCTAAAATACATTCTAGGTAGCTAGCAATTTTTAAAACTTCAAACTGGTTCGTACGTACTCACAAACAAAATATATTAGTTGCTTGAAGGAGCATGCATTGATGTATTAACCCCATGGATTCATTTACTCCAACTAACCTTATCGGGAAAGCTATTGTCTACAGTTTTATAATGTACTAATTGATATGCTAGTCATTTCAATTTAGTCAGGTTTATAACATTTTTACATGGACATTTGGACTAGCTATGTTGATACATCGTTATCGTTGGACAAACTATCTAACGTCAGTTATCCCAATGGTGCTACGAAATATTCAGCAAACAATTTAATAATACACGTTCGTAATGAGCAGCCCAATTAGGGATTGCCATTACTGGAATAGATATAAAAAATAAAATATTTAATTTAATTTTGGGATTAAAACACTATTTTATTTTATTTAATCTAATTCAATAATAAATAAACAAAATAAAGTTATAGGTTAACCAATAAAGTGGTTCTTAACTTTTAGATTGAAAACTCATCTATTTTAAGTAATACATTGTAGGTATTACGACACGCAAAAGCTCTTCATTTTAGTGTCACAATTATTTTATACCTAAAATAAATCTGATATTATAGCATTTTTGCAGCAAAAACACATAAAAAACATGTTTACAACCACCAAATACAGCAATGAAGAATCTTCAGAATTCTTAGAACAACAAAGCTATTAAAACTGAATGATTTCATTCAATCTCTCTCAAAAGAAGCAATAACAAATGTATGACCATTATTTTTAAAGGTAAGGTTTATGAATGTAGGTACAACGAAGTATTAGGTATCTAGAAGCAAGCACCATCGAAGACTCCAACTAAAATTATCAACTTACATAACAATTAAAATACGTATAAATAATTGGTACAAGGTTCTCTATAAATAAGTCATAACTAGTGGAGAAAACAGGGACTAGTTAGTTAGAGGTTATAAAATAACTAATTACATTACCACCTCTAGTAGGGACAAGCTTATAACCGCACAATTAACCTTATTAACAATATGTTTGGTGAGCTATTAATTACAGAAGGTCGTTGCTAATGAATGAAGAGTGGGTTGTATAAAAAAACAGTACGAACACGTGGTGTTATATTACTACTTGATATGTCTGCCTTACACTGTGGGCGAGACTTTCCCGGGACGAGGGAGAACGAGTGCCACCTCTACACCCTCGTAACGCGCAATTGTGGCTTAAACTGACGTCAGTGGTGTTGTTGCTGCGTTCGCCCATCACAATGACCCTTTGTACAGATATGACGAGTGCCGATGAGTAAACACGTAGAGAAAGACGAAGCGAGGCGACAGTAGTTAACTACGTTCGCGCTCAGTTTCCTCTTCGGGTAGTCTCGCCCAACATGTAAAGCAAACATTACAATTGCTGAGTTTTGATTGACAAAGGTTCATGATACAATCATTGACGAGGAACCTCAGTCAATTGTTTGTTTCCTAGCAGATTCCATAAGAAATTCCCTAGAGTCAGGATCCAGTTTGTTTTCAAAACGTCACTTAGCGAATTTAATATAATAGCACTTGATAAAATGGGTTATCGTTTTTTTCCAAAAGTCACCACTAGCGGGGAAATACTGAATAATAACAGGTCAGGGTAAGCACTTGGTGTCTAAAGGATCAATACCGCTTGGTGGGGTATCGTTATTGTGCGGATAGGTACGGTGGACGAGGGGTTATGGAGGTGGGATGTGGATGGTAGAACCAGTCATCCCTGTTCCTCAGTGGCGCCGGGGGGCAGGGGCGCAGTCGTTGGGCGAGCCACTTGACGAGGAATGATCGCCATCCTGGAATGCAACAATAACAGTTATATTATTTTGTTTGAACAACTATAAAAAACTGCCTGCTGTTGCAGCGATACACTGTGTAATTGAGGAGAAAATAAAATGAAAAATTGCATTTTAGAAACTTATAAGAAAAACAGTACAAAAATATACACATTGAGTGGGTTTATTGGAAGTATTATCTTATTGAGCAAGGCTGGGTAAACTACGGCTCAAGGACTGCACTCGGCCTGCCATTTTTTTCTATATTACTCGTAGCCTAATGAGTAAATTTATTTATGAATCAATCGGTTATCTGAAACATTTTTTCAACCAAAGTCCAATTAAACAAAAATGAAGGATTGATCCTAGTAGATCATTCATATCGCCGCCCACAAGACAAACAGGCGTATCTCATAAAACCTCAAAAAAATAGATCAGTACCAAAATGATTCAATATTCATCCTTTATGCTGTTGCTATCCGGCACATCTCTAATATTTCATAACATCAATCCTTTGGCGAAAAATATAATAAAATGTATTAGAATCCGGAAAAAAACAGTTTTTGGCTTTCCTGGAAAGTAGTTACATATAATATACTTATTTTAGTGAGCTTCACTTTGCACACTTTCTAGACACAGTTACAAATGTCGTAGTGTAGTGTGAGTTTTACTCGTATTTTGATTTACAATACTGTGGACCTTATAAGGTTAAAAATAATTATTAATCACCCAAATAATATCAATAATCTAAAACACAAATATGGAACAGAAAAAAAACAAAAAATAAAAAGACAATGGTCACAACCGAGACTCGAACTCGGATCTTCTATTTTATCCGGGAGTAACGATTAACCAATTCGGCCATTAGGACCTTATTAGAAAGTGGCATTTTAATCGATCTCATATTTTCATTGAACATTAATTGATATTTTCTTTTTATTTTCTGATTTTTTCTGTTTCATATTGGTTTTTAGATTATTGATATAAGTTTAATATTTAAGAAACATAAGCATTAACGTTTTAGAGTTATTTCCAATTTAAATATTTGTAATATCATTTAAAGGCTGGACTCGAGATGGTTGATATTTGAAATGGGTTGTCACTACGGTTTCAGTTACCGGAGACCAAAATGGAGCTGGTTCCTTTTCCAGTTATTAGTATCAGACGTTCTAGTATGTTGAACTTCTGAATTTTCCATATGTACCTTATGAAACCAAGATTTTCGCGTTTCCGGGGATTTTTTTTTGAGGGAAAGGGGTGCAAGCCGACACTGATTGCAAAGGCATCAAAAACTTCTCTGAAATCTGGATATTTTTTGATTCCGTTGCTAGGGAGTTTCAACTTTTTTGGCAAAACTGATCTCTAAGAACTCTCCCGCCATCGAAACACTGAAATCGAAAAATCTTTGATAGAAGTCGTATTGTCTAATATACTAATAAATTTAAATCCTCCCCCCCCCTCAATGTAAGCTATAAAGGTTGTATAATTGGACAGAGAGGGTTGGTTTTTTACCTGTGACACGACGCTAGACCTGTTGCTGCTGGCTTCAGAGTCGTTTCCTTTGAAAACTTTCCTCGCGTGGTGCGCCGCTCCCGACTCGTGGCTGCAGCTCGAGGAATCACTGAAAACAACAAAAAACCATTCAATATTTAAAAATATTACTGTTATTTTCTTTTAAAGAATGGCCACCTCTGATATTGAGCACTTAAGATCCTAGGCTATGAATCCGAAGAGCAATGGTTCAAATCACTTAATACTTAAATTATTTATTTAAAGACTTTTTATACAAATACCAACATTTTTTTAAACAATGTACTCATAAAGAGTGCAAAAATACTGTAAAAAAAAGAATAACAGGTGATCCGGAGTTAAATAGTTTCTATAGTTAATTTAACTCTACTAGATAAAAAAAACACTGTACTAATGTACAGTGGCGGCTCGTGAGTTCTTAGTATGCTGGAGTACTAAGATTGAAAACAACGACATTGTTAGTGTTGTTGTAGCCGAAAATATATATATATTTTTTCAAGATTTTATTTTTTGTATGAAAATTTTCAGGATTTTTCAGTTTTGGTGGTGCACTGCACGGATTTCTAAAAAATCTTTAAGCAAAAAGTCAAAATTTCGAAAAAAAATAAAAAATGATTTCGGCTACAACAACATCAATGATGACCTTTTTTTCAATCTTACCACTCTAGCACACTAAAAAGTCACGAGCCGCCACTGCTAATGTATACTTATATTGTGATATTGACGTACTAAATTTATCAACAACATCAGAGTGTTTGTTTCCCAGATGTTGAATTCGTCACATAGGAGTGTAATATTGCGGAGGTTGGAGTAAAATTGTCATAATTAATATGGTAGGTACTGTCTTGTAACCTCTTGTAACTGTCCGGCCAGTAACATGAAATGCAATTAAATATTAATATAATGTATAGTATGTTTTTGACAAGTTCCAGAGTGGTAGATTTTAAGTATCGCCCTGATTAAAATTCACTATCTTGAAAGTATAGATTTACCATAATTATTTGAGCCACTTTGCAAAAAAAATATAACTTTGTAGGTTGTTACATCCACCTACTATCTCACCACTCAAGTCGACCTACAAATGTAACCATCGTCGTTTGAGGTATGCTCTGTGATAATGTAATGCCCTTGGAAAAACAATGTATGGAGAGAGAGCTAATTATTTTTACCCAACCGATACAAACTTGCGATAAATCACTTTCTTCGGGTTTTTACGTCGTACACCATGAGAGATAAAGAGACATTAAATATAATACTCCGCTTCTACGTACTGTCACAATGATCTTGGGCTCCTGGGTCATCGCGGGACTCCGCCCACATTTTTTTATTATGCCACTAAATTTGACACAACTAAACGGTTTTTTAGGTTATATGCTATATTTTTGTTTACGACAATACTGGGAAAAGGTGGTTATACGAATAAACAAAAACATTATGTCGATATGTGATATGAATGGATGTATAAATACCCTAGCTTTAGTCTTAGCCACGCCCAGGTCCACCGAGTCAGGTAAAAATCATCAAAAACTGACTACACTGCCTTGGATTGATACCACTCTATATACTCTAAGGTAATGCCTTTGTACTGTGAGTTGCGCTACTGCAAAACAACGCCAAAATGATAGGTAAAAGCCAAAAAAAAAAAATTATGTTTTGCAAATTTGCGGCACGTTCCAGAGGGGTGTAGATGCTATGTATCGCCCTGGTGAAAGACCACCATTCAGAAAAAGAACATTGCTTGTAATGGCCATAGCCGTGTTTATTGACCAGATCTGAATAGCTAGATACTTCCCCATCTGCTTCCCCTCCCCACTCTCTTCAGCCTCGCAAAACACCCCAATCAGGGATGCCATAGTTATACTTTTTTGACGGCTTCCGTGGTCGAGTGGTAAGGTGCTCGACTATGAATCCAAAGCCCGCGGGTTCAAACCCGGCGTGCGCCTATAACATTTATTTAATTAATATGTGTCATAAAACATTTAATTCTCATAAAATAATATAAAGTATATTTGCACGTTCCAGAGTGGTAGATACTCGAAGAAACGCCCTGGTGAAAGACCACCATTCAGAATCGAAACGTTGCTTGAAATGGCTTTAGCCGTGTTTGGTGACCAGATCTGAATAGCCAGGTACTTCCCAACCTTCCTCTTACCATCTACTTTCCTTTCCCACTACCTTCAGTCTCACAACATACCCCAATTGCGTATAGTTTCGCTGGCTCTGGACGGTTGGGAGCAGTTGGGACTCTTGTGCGGTATTCACTATAAAAAAATAAATTTAAAAAAGACGGTTCACATTTAAAAAAAGTACACATTTTCGGCAAAAATATATTTCAGTAGATACCAGTCACCCCCATAATCGAAAATGCCTACATAGCAGTTTTGTCCCAGAATCCATTCGCCGTGATATCTCAATTCTCAATAAACTTATCCCATTGTATTTCTTGCGATCGCTTTTCGCAAACCTATAGATTCCCATTACTAACGATTGTAATAAAAGATTTGTCGTTGCAAACCGCTCTGGTAAATACGGTAACAATTGGTATCGTTGACTGTATTTTTCTACGATGCAATAAATCCTCTCCAATAATGATGATTGAAAAATCAACAAATTTAAAAAGTAATTCTGAAGTGAAATCTGAACTATCATTATTAATTATACGGCTGATGTGTGCTATATTTAACCCTGTTAAGTAGACTCTTAAAAACTTTGCCACGTCAGTAATTTTGTATACTTAGTGTGAATTATTTCAAACTTTTGTTGAAATTCGTTGATCGGCACCATTTTGTTTTTCTTTTACATTTAAATGGTTCACGTTGAACGCCCATTTTCGGCCCGCTTCAGCGTTTGATCAAATGTTGATCATCCGTCAAGCACATAGAACAGCCATACCGTTATGCTTAACGGCTAAACGAGTTGAGAATCGGCCGTCAAAGGGAACCACTAACATATGAAATAAAAATGAAGCTAACCGTCGATTAATTGTGACGGGGCTTAAAAGAACTCAACCTAAGAAACGGAATTGAAAAGAAGAATGCAAAATATAATATTTTAGGTAACACAAAGAATGTACTCCTCCGATAATTTTCTCATGAGCATTTTATTTGTGTGGAAAATACACTGAATACATGAACCGAGAGAAGTGTATTATGGGCGTGTCTGGTGTACATACCTAAAGTAGACCCAGTTTTCCCCCAATTATGGTTAAAAAGATCACACTTTTTCGAATAACGATTTTTTTTCTTCAACAAATAATGAATCTTAAGCCGAAAGGCCGTACGTCAATTGGCGACATCATTTTTTAATCAAAAAGGTATAGATCACACTTCTAGAGATCTGTTCAGCGAATGGACAACAGAGCGTAGTACCTATCAATCTATCGATTCACGATAATCAAGGAATTCAAAAGGCTGCCGACCACTGATAAAAATTCCAAGCGAAATCTTTTTTCTCAGAAATGGAATATTTAGGTCACGGGGGACAAAGGTCACCAGAGTTTAATTATCACCATTGAATAGTGAGCCTATTCAATATACATATCTATGTTTCTATGCCAATATGATTTAATAATATAACTAATTCTAACTACATTACGCTGCAATAACATACATTCACTCAACTTACTAACTTCTTTGAAATTTATTATGTTATGTATTTTATACATATTAAACTCTTTTGTGAAATATACTATGATAATATAACTAATCGTAAAACCTACGCTATATTTATAATCTTGCGTTTTACGGCCTCCATGGTCAAGTGGTAAGACGCTCGACTACGAATCCAAAGGTCGCGGGTTCACACTCGGCGTGCGCCAAAAACTTTTATTTAATTAATATGGGTCATAACACATTTAATTCATACAAAAATAGTAAAAAGTATATTTGCGGCACGTTCCAGAGTGGTAGATACTCCAAGTATCGCCCTGGTGAAAGACCACCATTCAGAATCGAAACGTTGCTTGAAATGGCTTTAGCCGTGTTTGGTGACCAGATATGAATAGCCAGGTACTTCCCAACCTTCCTCTTCCCCATCTTCTTCCCATTCCCACTACCTTCAGCCTCACAACATACCCTATTTGGGGATGCCATAGTCTCACTGGCTCTAGACGGTTGGGAGCAGTTGAGACTCTTGTGCGGTATTCATATAATTTAAAAAAAAAAACATGCTCACTTTTTTTTTTAGAAATAATGTAGGCGTAATGAATAAGATTAAAAAAGGGACACTTAGATGATTTGGGTATAAATAGCGGGTGAAAAAGCGACCACACAGTATCAAGTATAAGGCGAAAGGCGTGGGTTTTTGTTTCGTATCGTTCGATTGTCGTCCATGAATAGTACGGTTCTTTAAATGTTTATTTATAGTTTTTGTTCAAATAATTTACAGGCCCTGGTTATGTATTCCTTTTATGGAATTTTTACTCCGACACAGTTATTTTTTGTTTTTTTTTTAGTAATCATGTATTACTTTATTGTTGTACGCATCGAGTCAGGTAAATAAAGTCTTGTATGTTGTCGCTGCAGCGCGTCTTTAAATTTATTATAAAGTTTGATAAAAATATTTTTTAAAGATATTTGCTCAGAATTTCACATACTTTTTTTATGATTTCCATTCGTAGTAGATGTTAAAACTTTTTTTCTGTTTGTTCAGACAGAATACGAGTAATAAATTATCACCCCCTAAAAATTCGCGGTTTGAGCGTAAAATACGCTGTATGTAAGATTGGTGTTTGCAAACTCTTTCGACTTTCTGAACTCCCGTGGCCCATATTAATTTATCGTCAAAAATTTGCCATCTTCACCAAATATCTGTGTCATTGTCAAATTTCAAACTGTTTTTTTTTCTTTGTTCAAAAAACGAGTTTTAGGTACAGAAATAAAGCGTCGTTTTCTCAGACTACAATGAAATTGAATTAACTAAAGCTTTTGGTTTGTGCTGAGAATGATGAACTGCAGCAGATTTAATGAAAATATCCACTGATTAATGACTAATAATCATTAATTTTATGGACAAAATGCGAAACTTGGGGTCGGAAATTAGATGCTGTTTTCTCAGGCTCTATCGGACCGAATAAAATTAAACTTTGGAAATGATAAACTAATGACGATTAAATTTTAAAAATCCTCCAAAAGAAACATATGTTTTAAAAACATTTTGCGGGCAAATTGCGAACCTTGGGGTCAGAAATAAGATGCGGTTTTCTCAGGCTCATAGTATAGTGTATACGACATTTGAAATTCATTGAAGAATGATAAACCAAAGATGATTAAATGAGAAAATCTTCCAAAAGTAACTTTTTTTTAAATAACATTTTGCGGGAAAAATGCGAGCCTTGGGGTTTTTTTAAATTTTTTATATGAATACCGCACAAGAGTCTCAACTGCTCTCAATCGTCTAGAGCCAGTGAGACTATGGCATCCCCAAATAGGGTATGTTGTGAGGCTGAAGGTACTGGGGAGGTGAAGGAGATTGGGAAGAGGAAGGTTGGGAAGTACCTGGCTATTCAGATCTGGTCACCAAACACGGCTAAAGCCATTTCAAGCAACGTTTCAATTCTGAATGGTGGTCTTTCACCAGGGTGATACTTAGTGTATCTACCACTCTAGACTTAGGTGTCTTTTGATTTCTTATGTTAAAATTGAATAAATAATTGTAATTAGGTACTATCAGCGCATTGGAAATTCGTCGTCTGGAGCGGACTGCTCCAGTAGCGCCTTTACAGGACCGGCCTTGATACGTGATAGTGTAAAACGTTTCAAGTTTGGAACTGAAGTTAAATTGAAATTGTCAAATTAAAAATTATCTTTTTTCTAATGTATGTTGTTGAATATTATTAATATTGTTTGTATTTTTAACATGATAATGAAACGTTAAGCTCTTAAATGCTCAAACTAAAATTAAATACAAAGAAAACAACACTTAGAAAGTGGTGTCAAAACAAAGTAACTTTTATTTAAAATTTAATTATGTCTTACCACAAAGTGAGTGCTTCATGTCAAAGTTTAATATTTAAAATCTGGGAAAATCGTATTTTTTAGTGCTACGACGGTTCCTTCTTCTTTTTTGCATAATAGATTCCGAATTGTCTGATGACTGGTTGTGCAAAAGAAGCTTCAGTTGAATGTGGTTTTAAATATGAGGGTGGGAGTAAAAAAAACAATATTCTCACTGAAAACATCATTCCTAACTAAAGTACCATAAAACTACCCTAGCTGGCAGAATCATATGTTTTCACTGTCAAGTAATGATGCCACAAAAATATCGTCACAATACCGTTAATAAAACCGATATTCCTTCATATTTCCTTCTTTATTTCTTCATGACCTTTGAGATATCAGTAGTTATTCAAGAAAGGATAACTTCCCGTCAAAAGACATAAAAGTTATTGAGGATATCATCACCGCGTGTAAGGTGAAGCGAAGTTCAAAGGTCAAACCGCTCGGAGAAAAGGGCAAGGAGTGGTTTTCACAACAATACGAATTTGATGTTATGTATTTATTTGTTGGGATACTGACGTCTACAGGTATATCGCGATAATGCAAGGCGTTTGGAAACTGATGGAAAAACAGGATATAAACATTCATCAAACGATTTTTTTGCAGTCAAAACTAAAGCCAAATTTTGTTAAAATATGACAACCCCTGTGGCCGAGCGGTTAAGATCCTTGGCTCCCAATCCAAATGCCAAGGATGAGAACCCCGACGTGCGCAAATATTTGTTTCTATTATTTATTTTATTATATACGCCAGAGAGGGCTTTTACATTAAAGTTTTGCAATTGACAGTGAAAAAAATAGAATTATATACACAACAAAATAAGGAATAGTTGTAGAGTAGTAAAAAAAAGTGTTTAAATACATAAAAATATTATTGAGTAAAGATATATGATGTTATAGCCTTCTTGTATCTACATTCCGTGCGGTTAATACATTAGCCATCTCTGCGTATGTATTACCAACTACATGCAATCTAGGTACAAGCGAGTACCTGAAAGACTCAGTCCTGATGTTATTGTTACAACTAAATAAAATGTTGGATCGAGTAGTTCTCGTTGGTATGTGAAAGGAAATAAGGTTCAATAATTCAGAGCTGTCTATAATACCATTGACAATTTTATAAATAAATTATCTCAATATGTTATGTAATTATGTGCACAAATATAACTATTGTGTCCTCGGAGTAAGTAAGATTGTGTCTGTGTATAAGTTAATATTGAGCTCCAACGAAGCTTGAGGCAAAGCGAAACACGGTCGGCTGTTAAAATATTAATAAATGTACATTGTAAAAAAAAACTGAATAAAAAAATATCTATTATAGGTCACGCGAGTTGACCCAAACATCACATCAGTGATGTCCTTACCAAACGTCAATGAGAAACAACATTTTGTATTGCTTACGCCTATTTATTGTTTTTATTGAAAAAGGGACAACAATTTAATCTAAGCACTCACAGAATTTGAAAAGTATTCCATTGGGTTTTCTTAATTAAGTATATTAAAAATTATGTTTTTTCAATATTATTAAAAAAAACTGAAATTGAAAAACAAGTTTTAAATATGCCGTACGCAAATAATGCATCTGCGTGGGTATTGTGCTCGCAATCAACCAAAGTAAAAAAAAAACATTAATCAAATTTATCCCCGGTGTGAAATCTATATTTTTTTTATTAAAATACATTTTATAACAAGTTTCCAGACACCGTGTACGCTTCGACTTGTGATATGTACGGAGAGACCACTCTAATATTCAGTAAAATCTTTGACATACTCGTAAAATGTAGCTCTCCCTTTATACTCGGTTATATAAAAACATATGAGAAAAAGAGACAAACAATTGTTGTTTGAAACATACGACTTGCGGCAGGATTACCGGCTTGTAGCCACTTTTTGACGCAGACAAACTTCACACTAGTGATCTTCTGTCAAACGAATTGACAGCCGAAAGTGGGAAAATGTAGAATTAATTACGTAAATTGAGTGAAATATACAAAAACCGGTGTGGTTATACGTGCAATAAATAAGAGCTTCAACCAAAATCCAAAGGACAACAAAAAAACAGTTTTCACAGGTATTTTATCAAAGAATTGATGCTTTTCTTTCGCCTTCAATATTTCATATGTTAACCTACAAAACAAAATGTAACCTACACAAATATTTAGACAATTCTTGCACTATTTGTGTCAATGTAATAACCTTTGCTTTAAACGAGTTTTATTACATTTTCAATATGTTTTACTTTCAAGAATTTTGGGTAAATTATAAGAATACAAATTACTCTTCTCATTCCGGCATCTGAATATATCTCCGTCTATTTCTCTCTCATGATACCAACGCTAAATTGTTGGCGAACAGATAAAGAAGGAGTAATTTTTTGTTTATGTTTTTTATTTTTAAAATAAATCATTCAGGGCTGTGCTAAAATTGTTATAATTATATATTTTATTAAGATTTCATAGATTTCTAAAGGATTAAACGATACTTTAAAAATGGATTCGTGCAACGAGGAGAGAAAATTGAACTCTTATGTATTACTTTTAAATAGTTCAGCTCATTTTTTAATTGAGCGCTTCGACACAACGCCATCAAAGGTCCGTCTGAAGGATTTAACGGTGCCTCAATGTCATTCAAGAATACCCTTGGAAAATACACAAGGTTTTTATGCAAAAAAAAAATATATATATCTTTGACCAGTTTCGATAACACCATAAAAAAAATTGTTTCAAAATTTATATATTTACAATATGTCAATCACCATTTTTTTATGTAATGTCTATGCCAAAACTAATAAAAAATAACATTTTCAGATAATACTGAGGTCAAATGGACCAATTAATTCTACAATAATATTGTTTTTAATCTATTTTTTATGGAACTGAGAAAATTATATTGTTTACATTTGTATGTACAGTCTAATATCCTTAAATAAATAAATACATATTCTAAAAAACCCTTTTAATGATTTACGACTACCTACTATCAAAATACTTAATTTTATTAATTTTTGACAACCCTGTTAATGATATGTGCAGTTTTTAGGCCACACACGTCTTGGTCAAAAACTGGCTTCAACATTTCGCAAAGTGAGGATTCAAGGTAGATACTAAAGTTTTTTTCATACTCCGTCATAAAAGGTCTAAACTGAATTTAATAATATCAACAAGTTTGGAATTTATTCTACATATTCCATTTCTGCTTAATCATTTCCCAACCTTTACAAGTCCCAGCCCGTTTCCTGTTCACTTAGTGAATATTTATAGTATTTATCTATGTAATGCGGCTTTTCCTTTTTTTTCTTATGTGCCTCGCTGATTAAGTAGACTCGTATGTACCCGTAGCGTCGGATCTCCCATACATTCATACTCAAGAAAGTAATTAGACACAATGTGTATGATGGTCGTCAAGTGAAAATATTTAATACTGACTTAGTACGAGCATATTACCTAATTCATTTCAAAATTCCCACATTATGAGAAAATTCTTTTGTGATTTATTTGCCCTGGCAACATTTGAACGCTTAACGCGCCCTCTATAGGGCACTTTGCATGTTGTAAATTGGCGGTTATAAATTAAATAATTTGTATTTTTCAGGCCAATATTTTTCAATTTGTACGAAAATATAGCGTTTAGAGTCTCGAATAAAGTGATGCTATTTGAATTTCTCCTACTAGCATCATTATAAGCGAAAAATATTGATTGTGCAATGATGGATGACTTAGCTAGAAGAAGCGTGAACCTGAGACACCACTCAAATCTAACTCTATGTATGTATATATATATATATATATATACATAGAGTAATAAATATATATAATAAATCTAACTCTATGTATATATATATATATATATATATATATATATACATATATATATATATATATAAATATAAATAAATAAATATATATATATATGCTGTAGGAAAGAAATTCCTGAGGCGGGAGTGCGGTAAAACCATGTATGACCGTGTTAAAAATGTATATATCCAGAAAGAGTGCAAGGCTGATATAAACGTAATGAAAAATATTGACAACGGGACTCTTAGATGGTTTGGGTACGTAGAGCGGATAAAAGAAGAAAGGATTCTAAGGAGAATATATGACGCGAAAGCGTATGGTAGAAGAAGTCGGAGACGTCCGAGAAAGACATGGCATACTTGAGCCAGGCCATGTCAAGAGTGAGAATAACAGAAAAGTATGTATGAGACGATGTATGAATGTGAATAAACCAAGGAGTGTGTGCCAATACAGAGTTGTATGGTGGTCCATCCATTCCGCCTATCCTTGCAGAAACGACGCGATGGTGAGTTAGTTAATTAGTTAAATTGATATATAGGTAGGTCTACACTGATGAAAACCCTCTTGAATGAAAAAACAATATATTTTATTATAATAATATACAACATATAACAGCGTTTATACAGCAACTGGTTATTACTACCCGACTTCGCCCGAGTTTCAACACTTTTTTTATCGAAACAGTCATTTCTTATGGCGTCTTGATATATTTCTGTAAAGTTAAATGAATCCTAAAATGCTTATTGTGAACTGAAACAAGTTGCGTTAATCTAGAAACTCTAGACAAAAAAAGGTGTGAAAAACTTATGACTCCAAACCACACCGTTAAAAGTTGTTATTTGGACCGTCAAACAGGTTATCTATATTATGTATATAATATACTTTGATTTTATATAATTGAAGAAAGGTCTTAATTAACGAGACGCTAGGATCTTAAATAATAAAATGCATTACAATTCGCATTACATTATTAGACGGCACATGGCAGAGAATAATCCTAGTAATCTTGTTTTTCCTGACTGATTCCTCTGCTGTCAGTTTTTTCCAAGAGAACACACTTCTCTTTTTCCGGAAAATATCGGGGTTTTGATCCTCTGGATCGAACTCGTTAATTCTCCTCCCTCACCTCTGAGAGTCCGTAGTCCATTCCCTTTTCGCAAGCCGTAGTCAGTTGTTTTTCGGCGGGCTGTGCACCGCCCAGATTTTGTCTTCTGCGCCGCTTTTTATTAGTGACGTCCGTACGTAATAGTGTTGTGCATATAATGATATAGTGTGTTAAGTACTTGTACTTAAAATAATTTATTATGTAACAATATTGCTGACGGAATTCATTTTATTAAAATTAAGGACAATCATTATTAAAAGAAAAATCATGCATAGGAATTATTATCATTGACACCAATAATTATCATTGAAATAATTTTATATCATTGGAAGGAATTAATTAGATGTAATTGAAATAATTTTATATCATTAAAGGAAATTCATGCAATTGAAAGGAATTCATATAATTACCAGGAATTAATATCATTGAAAGGAATTAATATATTTAAAAAGTTTTGCCTAGTGATTACTTCCCGAATATTACACGGAAATATTTTGTTTATTTTCTGTACTTACACAATCTACTTAAAATTTAAATGTTGAACTTTTCTCAAGTCCTTTGCCCTGATTAACATTTCCTCCGGTGTGTCAATCACACAACTCTGAACTTTTCAATTGATCACGAACTTTATTGGTTGAGTAAGACTTCGGGAAACCATTATTTGAATTAATTATTTGTTAAGTGGCCGTGATGGAAATGCTTATCGTGGATACTACGGAGTAAACGCAGCTTTCTGTACCGAAAACTTCATAATTCGAGTATTTCAACTTGAGACGGACGACAAACTGCGGGAGTCTAATATCAATAATTAATAATTATCCAAATACAAACAATCGACGTTTATATTGTTGTATTTCCAATATTTACTTAATTCGGTCGGCCAAATTTTTCTCGACACTACGGTCAAAAGTGATTTAAATATGCAGTTTTTATCTGTTTGATTTTCTGCATCGAATGCTCTGACATTTGTTTGCTTCTGAAGACTTGTGTGACCCTTCAGCCATCTAAAATATATTTACCATTCGAGAAAAGGCTTGACTAAAGTTTGGGACCTTTTTTACCTTTTTGTCGCTTCGGGCAACTCAGTGAGAGTATTGAGTTACCTGAGCTATTTTTTTTAATCCAACCAGACACAGAAGACTTTAGAAGATTTTATTGTAAAACAAAATAAACTTTGGTTTGATCTAATGGTGCTCCAGCCCTTTTGCATTTCCGGCGACGATATTTTGTACGTTAGAAATTAATACATAGAAGCAGAGATGGATTTTAGATGTATTTGTAATGTATGGTGTAGACCTTCGATTGGATCTCAGAATTCGTAATACGGTCGTTAGTGTGGAAAGACCGTTCAAAACGGAAGTTATTTTATTTTAAACCCCGCCTCGGGTCCATTTGCTTTCAAAATCCAATTATTTTCACGCAGCCCCTCTTTTTGTGCTACTTAATGGAATACTATCATAGACTTAAATAGGCCATAATCACGAGAATTAAAAAAAAAAATGATGTTCGTGTGGCTCTTATTTAAATTGGCGACAACAGTTTTCGATTAAATAGCTACATACGAGCATCATTCTTCTAGGGGGTTATGTGTTCAGTGGTCATAATGAAATTCGAGCGATTGCGAAGTTTCTGAAGTTGATGACTATCTGAAATTTAAAAATTCCATCATTCTACGGCTTGAAGATTATAACGCCTTCGGGACGATGTTATTCGGAGTGAAGCGTTTTAGTATAGGGAAAGGAATCACGTAGACCCATTACTACGCTCGCCTGGTGCCTACAAGGGCGAGTATTATATTATGCCCTCGTTTCTCGTCGAGTAGACTACATCGTCGAGTGTCTGCTCGAGTATTTGCTGTGGCAAACAACTTTGTCTTATTCCATCTGAACGTAACGTAGTTTTCAGAAATACAAGAAAATGCTCCATTTCATGGCACGTAGGTTCTCGTACAAATAATCAAGAAATCAGGGAATCCCAATTCTTACAAATTTACGTCAGAATCCCGTATTTCTCTCGAAGTAAAACATATTGAGAATGCATTCAAACTCATTTTAAACGGGAGTTTATTATATCGAAACAAATAATGCAAAGAATGACTAAATATTGGTGAAGGTAACTAGTTGTTTTGTAGGTTAGCATGTAAAATATTTGAGGTCAAACTAAAAAATACGAATTTTTGGATAAATACCTGTGGAAACTGATTTTTTTGGTCCTTTGTTACTTCAGTTGAAACAACCAACAACTGCACATATAGCCATATCGTTTTTCTTAATATTGCACTAAATTCACTTAAATAATTATATATTTTAAGCTTTTTGTCTGTCAATTCGACTGACATGTAAACTACTGTGAAGTTAGTAATATATTGAAAAATGGCTACACGGCTTTTAGCACGCCCCAAATCATATGTTCTTGAAAACAATTGTTTGTCTCTTTTTCTCATATGTCTATAGAAACGAGCATAAAGAGAGAGCTATATTTTGCGAGTATGAACGATTTGACTCATAATTAGGACGGTCTCTCTATATTGTTACTCTAAGCTAAAACAATGTAAAATATCAAGGAGGTAACAATAATAATAATTTCGGTACGGCAAATAATCCTCGTGTAACGTGTATACACCTTGGTGAACCATTTTGGTTTCCACCATACCCACATCAAAGTCTGTCAATTTCACCGAGACCAAACAAAGAATGTTGTTCGTTCATTGTTAATTATTTCGTTATGAAGGATGGCTATTACTTTTCAACACACACACAGCCACAAATTACTTAGTTCAGACAACCGAAAACCTCGAAGAGTAGGCCGGGGAATTTTCACCAAGCTAAATCTTGGAACACGTTTTTATAATAATCTCTTTTTACCACACTAGATTCTATGGCCTACGCAATTCAAATTGATCCGCACAATGGCTACTTAGAAACTTAGTTTAATTAAATAATGTAGATACGTTACTGAGGCAACGCGCGTGGATGCACTAAACCGAGTCCGCGAGACATAACTGAGATTTACTACGTTTAGTTTCACGCAAACATTCTTTCGACAGACAAACTGTCACCAGCTGCCACAAACGCGTCGCTATAGGCTCCTTTCTGAGAAAAAATGGCTTGAGAGGTGTAAAATTCATTCAGGAGCAAAAAATATATCTCATGGAGTTTCTTTCCATTCATAATTACCCACAAATCACTTATTATTTCAATAAATACAATTATTCACAAGGTTTAAAGGTTCACGAATACGGTGTGAGATAGCGAAAGCAGAAATACATACGTGTGTGAAAGACAACCAGAGCTAGTGGTACAATAGCCGATTATAACAGTAGCGCGGGACGTTTATATAGCTATCTCATCCGTACACATATATTCTTTGAATGGCTATCCTTTTCATACGCGGGTGAAACGGAATACAAGACGTTATTAGTGCTGCTACATTTCTCGTTAGATTTGTATGAATATGACGAGTCTTGTATTTTATGTCTATGCTTAGAAACAATAAAAAATCAAGGTAAAACTTATTTATTCGAGAAGCCACACTCATAATTAGATGAACAACAAATTTGAAATCTTTATTTGAAAAAAGAGTCGAAGCCAATTAAAAAAACTACCCTTTTAAGTGTACTTATATGGGCATCTTTGGTTCCATTGCATTTTTTATTTATTTTTTATCATTTAACTCACAATACCGAAGCTCTCGACATGTTCAAAAATATATTACATACTACCCAAGATATCATGCAGCCTTATTATATTTATTAGAAATGATAAGTTAATTTTAACTACTTTTTACGGTATTAAGCGTTGAAAATACCTTTTAGTTGATATTTCACAATCGGCAGTAAAAATAGCCAAGAATTAGTATTAGAAACTCACAACACCAGCTAATCACAGTTTTTAATTCATTAAACAAACTGCCACTTGTGTGATTTGATGGTTTTGAGTTATCAATGCAACTAATTAATTTAATTGCATCTTTCAATATTTTATTAAAATGTCACCTGTATCAGAACACAGTTCGGAGATTTTATTTCAAAAGGGTAAAAAATAAACACGTAATACTTCTCGCTTTACAAACAGTTAAACGCGTTTTTCTCAATGTACAATATTTGCATGAGTGCCCTTTTGCTTTGTGGGCGACGTTCTTCCTACACTAACTAATTTTTTTTAATGATAGCAGTCTGTGAAATTAAATAATTCCTTGAATACTCTATTTTTTATATTTCCATGCAGTTAGCAGTAGACGTGAAGCTATTCAAATTAGACATACTTTGCATTGAAGCCACTCGTATAGCGAACACCCTTCATCTAGAATTATCTCTTATAATTCATGAAGCGTCTCTCGCCTAAATAAGAGTATCATTTTATAATTTGTTTATTATTTACACGATAAATATTTTGTGGCAGTTAGGAATACAAATTATTTGATAATTTCGAGATATAAACACAGATAGCCCACGGGTTTCAGTAACTCGCTAAAAGTGGTAAAGTATTTATATCTGTTTGTTCAGCATCGTATAAACTGGGATTGCAATCTTTCGGCGGTGCTACATTAATGAAATGAAAACAAATAACAAAGTAAAAGACAATATCGCTCAAATATCTAACTTTATACAATCCTTATTAATGTTTATTCATAATGATCCGTACGAAAGTTATGACGCTATGAACAGTGTTGTCGCCAAGCAAAGATTTTAGGATTTTGTTATATTTATAAATAAAAATTTCGCTTGCCCGTTCGCTGATCTGCTTTTAAATGATTGGTTTAGAAATGATTGATGCAAGTTGAATAGTTGCATTTTATTGGGATCTGAAACTTTAATATTTTTTTTTTTTCATTCGGCATTATTACCCCTGAAATAGTTTGTGGTTTAACCGTTCGCATACAAATTTAATGGTCATAGAATGTATGATTGATTGAAATCAATGAGAACCCTGACGACTATAATCCGTTACAAAATCAACTCTACGGATGCTTGGGATATTTAAATGACAGAATTATACCTGATAGCATTACATTTAAATATTTGGAAACAATACTTCTTCATACTGAATTTTATAACTTTGGCATGGATCGAGTAATCTTTTGTTGAAACCCGCTGGAAAGGAAATTGGAATATACTACTGTATACCTACAACACTGTATGCAATCCCCAACAGTGCAATCGGACAAGTTGGGGGTAAGTAACAACAATTCATTCGCCTTCTGAAATTCTGCAGCATTTTTACAATTTTTTCCGACGGCAGAATGGGACACATTTATTTCCTGCTTACTTCGCCATCGACTAGCCGGCTTCTGGGGAAGGATGCGAGACTCAATAAACTTCACTGTCATAGCCGCATCTCAGGGGCTCAACTCTCCTCTTAATTTTGAACAGTGCCAGGGAATATTTCTCCCTCTTCCTGTGTCAACTGTGGTTAGAGGTAAATACATAAATAAAAATATAATCTTTTCTACCCGGTCTTTTGCTACTGTAGGGCTTTTTTGCAGATATGTTTATATTTAAGTACTTAAAGTGAAATTTTGTAGACTGTGTTTTGTGTGCTTATATCAATCTTTTATTTAAGCCCACTCACCAAGGTTAGGAAGACAATAAGATGGAATTCGGACGGAGACGAAGGGGGTCCGTACTAGAGGTCCAGCGGCCAAGGTTGGAACTGGAAGTATTCGGGTTTGAATCTAATTTGGACTAATGTTTTGGCTCAATCTAATATGTGTTTTCGGAGTGGAGGAATTTTTGAGCCTGTGTGCCGATGCTATTCAATTTTCATGTAGCCATAATATATCCACGTGAAACATATATTTTAATTTTTTATGATAGAAATTGGTTTCGGCTTGATTACGACAAATGTCATTTCCCGTTTAGCCGTATTTTCCTAAAATCATAGAATAGAAACAGCACATCGAACATAATAATAATAGTTATTTTGAATACAAAAGTGTTGCTTACCTAGTGATGTTCCGCCTTTCTTTCTTAGGGTCCCCCTTGAGTCGCGTGACCGGAGCACTGATCCCGTCTACCTCTCCATTGTCTTCCAGAAGGGGTTCTTCGTCTTCTTCTTTATCGGGACTCCCATCTTCCGCGTCTTTCCCCGACTCGTGGCACTCACATTTACAATCCTCGGGATTCACATAAGTATACACAACAGTTGCGTCATTCGCCACTTCAATATTGGTTCGACTCGGAATAGTCTGTATTCGTTTGGGCAACTTTCTTCTCTCGGGAATATCTTCAAAGTTAATCCATTGAGATTTTGGCACTGGCGCTCTCGGGGGAAGGGGGGGAGCTTGGTCGGAATCGGATTCGTGACTCGTTGAGCTCTTCCTGGTTCCCGCATTTGAAATTCCCTGCTCCGCAAATTCAAACCAGGTCTTTGTACAAGACCCCGAAGAAATCCTTCGTGGAGACTTTGTTTTTTGTTTAACTTTTGCTTTTTCTTGAGTCTCATCTTTTTCTTTTGGCAAACTTATCTTTAATCTCTCCGCTTTTATTGAATCCGGCGTATACACTTCATCTGAGCAATACTCTTCTAAGCAACTGGGGTTAATTGGAGTCGTCGATCGTGGTCTCTCTATTGGAAATGTTTTCATTTCTAAGGTTAGCCGCTGCTTAACGGGAACAATTGGAACAGCAACGGACCTTTCGAGGGGCAGCGTTGTCGGTACGTAGGGAAGTTCATCATCGAAAGAATCTTGCTGAAGTACGAGTCCCTTTCGTTCGTGGTCAACTGTTCCTGGTTCTCGGTGACCTGCTTTTTCTAGTGCGAGCAATTGTTTTTTTCGTATAAAATCTAACTCCGAGTCCCTCTCAGATTCGGAAGAATCGACTCCTGCGTCGTCCACAGAATTTCTCGGACTCGGGACGTTGTCATTAAAAACAGAATCTCCTCTACAGCTGCCGATTGGGGGGTTTTTAAGGGTGTTCTCACTATTTGAAATTGGAAATAAATCCGATTGCTGTGAATCTGTCAATTCAGAGGAATGAATGCAAATTTCGTCAGTCACAATTTTGGTGATTTCTAAATCCGACTTACTGCTGACTCTATCTGATTTATTGTCGGTCGATGGTGAACGGTAAGCACTACCATCTGAGCGCTTTTCGCACATCGGAACTTCGATTACACTATCTTCGGATATTTGACTTCTGTTGTCAGACATTTGACTAGATTGACTATCGGTTTTTGATAAGCTAAATTGCAAACTGAAAATTTGATCTTTGCTTCCTACTTTCGTTGTAAAAATGATATGCTTTTTAGTTTGACTACTCATATTTTCTTCGTCTGTTTTGATTTCAGGTTCTAAAGGATTTACGGTTTCTATGGGTTCTATGGGCTCTATGGGCTCTATGGGCTCTACAGGTTCTTCTATTGCAACTTTTTGTAAATGTAAAATTTTATTGGCGTTTTTTTTTTCCTCTAATTTTGGAATATTTTCAGTTTTTTTTAACTCCTGTGGGAGTGAGGCAGTTTGCTTTTGTATTAGTTCCGGTAAATATGGAATTTCTCTCAACTTTTCGGGAGGTTTCGAGATTTCTTTATTTTTTTCTGGTTGCTTTGTAGTATCCCTTCTTAACTTTTCTTGTGTTACTGCTTTTTCTTGATGTTCAAATTTATTGTTTTGCGTGTGATGAATCACCTCCACCTCTTCTTGGCTCTTTCCCTCGCTTTTTGAAATAGCGGTGGAGGATGAAACGCTTGTTTTAGGAATTTGTTGAGATTTGGCATTTTTTTTAGTTTGTATATTACTGCACATCTTATTCAACTCTTCTATCTCTTTTTCTGTCATCAGATCACAGCGAACTAACCTATCTTCGCTCGGAGAATGGAGAGGTATTCTAATACTACCATCGGGTAATACAACTTGCTTTCCAAGCGGTTCGGCTTTCTTTATTCCATACTTATCAGGCAAATTAACCGCCTGATGACTTATGGAAGGTCTACTGGAGCTGGGCGCACTCTTTGGACGGTCAATTTTAAGTTGATGAGGTTCTTCTCTAAACGTATTTTTTGCGGGAGGTTTTTCCACGGTAAGATTTTTCTCGTCCTCATCTGAAGGCGTGTGTAAGGGTATTCTTATGAATCCGTCAACAGGGGCATCGTAATACTTTAACCTGGAGTTACTCCTTAAATTTTGCACACTTTTGGCTTCCGTGCTATGCTTGTTTCCCATTGGATGTAATAAGCCATCTATGTTGGGAAGACTCTCTCGCGCCACGGGTGATGCAGATGCGCTGGACTTGCGAGGCTTGAATATTGCTAAAACAGATCCTTTAGGCTTTCCTGCAGATACTGGAGTCGCTGCACCCGACTTGTCTCGATCTCTGCTTTTACTTCTCGACCGTGAACTGTGCTCTCCTACGTCGTTTGTAGGACCTGCGGCGCTTTTCTTATCTTTTCCCGATGGTGAATCGGGGCTCACAATAGTTTCTCTCGATTTAAAAAGCGAACAGAAAGATGATTTTCTTGACGCTGTTATGCCGGGCGACGGAGTTCTGCTTCCATTACTTGTCTTTTTTCCCAACTTAGGGCTTGCAGTAGGCGTTATGCTCGGGGACCGAGTGTTGCATTTCGTCTGCGACCCAAGCTTTTGGGAATCAAATTCACCCGAATATCGACTGATTTTATTTAAACTATCATCACGTTTTACTAGCTGTGAGAAATGAGGAACGTTCTTTTTTGTTTGATCTTTTAAGTTAAGGCTCACTGGTTTTTGTAAAGAAGATTCTAGTTGACTCGATTGCTCTCCGTCATCTTCGTACATATGATCTGGTTTTAATTTTATCCTTATGTAACCAGCTTCAGTACTTACTTCGGTATGTATAACTGGCTTTGGAAGATCTTGCTTTTTGGCTTTTTTCACTTTTGGTGGGATAATAGGCTTGGCGAGCATATGATGAACATTTTCAGGTCTTCTCTCTTTGTAACTTGCGCCAAGGGTAGAGAGTGTAATAACTGGTGAGGTAATAGACTCCTTTCGTAAAGACTCTATCGAAGGTTTCCTGGCGTTATTCGCTTTTCCAGGATGTGATGCTGGGGTCAACTTGTCAGGTAGTCGAGTTTGGACAGGTGGTGGTAATGGCTTGTTATTAACTTCTTTTGTTTTTCTCATTAATATTCCTTCGGCTAAAATAGCTTCTCTGGGATCATGTTTTCTCGCAAGCAAAACCTGTTCTAGGACTTCGGAGTGATGTTTATCATTACCAACTACTCCAACATCATTTTCCAGTGGTTTCGGTCCACAGAACGATGTTTCCAACAACATTTTATGTGGGGACGGGGATCTTGATACGCTTGATATAACTGATAACCTGCTTTGGCCGGATATGTGGCTAACATTGCTGTGCCCCGATATGTGGCTCATGTTGGAGTGTCCTGACGCATTGGAATGTCCAGAACCCTGGCTGCCTATGCTGGATAGTCGACTAGTTCTTCCGGAAATGGAAAGAAGAACAATATCAGAGCACTGACTATCTTTCCTGTGTGTATCTTCGGGCTTAAACATTAGGGGAGATTTGCGCGCTGGTTTATTTGATGTCTCTTTTTCTGCTGTTCCTGGATTAGGTTCTAAGAAAGCCAGTTCTTCCGTCGAGGATCTGAGATCTGCCGTTCCGTCTTCCCTGAATCCCAGTCCGAGCTTGTTTCCCTCCGGGTCTCTGTCTTCGACTCCGAAGATAGCGTTCTCGGGGGAGCTATCTCTGGAGTCATGGTGGCTGGAGCTGGAGGCTCTAGAGATGTCTATCCTGGGGGTGGAGGGGGTCTGCAGGCTGATGGTTCCGAGGGTGGGAGTATGGGAGCCATGGGCCTCCATGTTGTGGAGGGAGTTGGTGGAGGTATCAGGGGGGGCGCTGCTCGAGGAGTCCTCTGAGATATCAGGCAGGCGAATCACGGGCCTTTCGTCTGGACTGTCGTGCTGCAAGAACAGATACATTCAATATATTAATCAGGATGCAATATAACACAAGTCAAACTTAAATGTGGTAAAATCTGACAAGCGTATTAGGTTTTTACAAAATTTACATTATGCGGCTGTTAATTTGTTGTTATTCGTAAATATTTAAATAAAACAAGTATGAGTTACCGGAGCGGTAAATACTTTCCTGGTGAAAGACAACCATTCAGAATCGAAACGTTGCTTTTAATTACCTTAGCCGTGTTTAGTTACCAGATCTGAATAGCCGGGTACATCCCGACCTATATATATATATATATATATATATATATATATATATATATATATATATATATATATATATATATATATATAAATATATATATATCTATAGATCTATATTTTGCAAAGCTGTTTTAAAATAAGCAGCATCATTCTCTTTTCTTTTGAGTTTCATAATCATCCAATAATTCATCTTTTCAAAAACTCACGATGAAAGTTTTTGTAACAAAAGCCATTCATCAAGTAGGTGAGTATTTGTGGCGGAAGTAAAAAAATGTTCGTGAATCTTTCGAAATAAAAAGTTCGAAGTGAAAAAAGTTGTGAAATAATGAGACCACTCTACGAATCCCTATCGACTATTATCCATAGCTACGAACCAATAGAAAGTAAAGAATGTCTTTAAGAAAAAAGACTTTCCAAAGTATCTTAGGAAAGTTGTGGTTTACAATTTATTATTCTCCTAACACCTACAAAATAACAACTTATTTCTGAGTTCGTGCTTCAATTGTTAAAGCCTAACGTATGAAAAAACCTGTTTGTTTCTTAAGAGAAAACGAAACATAAACACCTATTTATTCGTCGCAAGGTGCCCTCTAAAAGCATAGCGGTGTTTCTATTATAAAGTTCTTTGAACATATAAAGTGGGCTTTTGTGAAAAATGGATAAAGGAAATGGAAAACATTTAAAAATAAAAGCATATAAACCGACGTCGTTTCTTGCAAGGATATTAATTACATCAACGATATTTTTTTACGTTTTATTTATAAGATTGTTTTGTTCAAAGTTTGCATTGTTCAACGTCCATATTGCGAAAGAATATTATTATTTATTCTACTATTTAAACTTGATGCGACAGCATATTTCACATTTTGCTGTTTCCAGGAAGCGGGAAATATCATTTGTATAAACACCCATAGGCCCCAGTGATAGACAAGAAGAGATAGAAGAAGGATATGTTTTTTTGTTATCTGTTCCGATAATTTTGTTGTTATTTTTTATAAATGACTGACAACACAAAAATATTATCTAAAAATTAATTCTGGGTTGGTTCAAATTGTAATAAGCTAACTTTTATGCTCCCTTCTATGCTCATTTATGAAGGATTTTTTTTTTCTAAACATTTTTCGCCAATGAACAAACATACTACGTCTTGTTTTAGCACGTGAAGGAAACAACTTTATTGGCAAAAAATAGTAGCGTTTTCCTAAAAAACTCCAAAGAGAAACAGTTTCTTGCAATTTTCTTGACGCCAGAGCCCACCGTTTGCAAGTTTATGGCGAGACCTACCCCTAGAGACCTAGTTTTTACAAAGCAGAAAATACGTCTCTTTGGAAATACGTAAAGTTACGATTACGACTTTGTCTTTGTTTTTCAATTTTAATGGTGTTGGACAGTTGTTAATTAGTCAGTTTGGCAATGACTTCAAAGACATACATTTTAATTTGATGAAATATCACCTAATTTAAATACAAATAAAAACATGAAGCCTCTTTTCACTCTTAAGTAAATTGTCGAATAATAAAATTTGAATGTAGGTTTTTTTCTGGAAAAAAATTATTAAGCAAATTTGTCATATTAATAATAAAAGAATACTTTGTTTTAAAACCACAGAATTTATTATGATGTAGGCCAACCGGTTTCGCTTGGATCAAGCTTCGTCAGGGCACATAATAATAACAGTCATTATATGTGCCCTGAAGAAGCTGGATCCAGCGAAACCGGTCGGCCTTCATCATAATAAATTCTTTGGTTTTAAAACAAAGTATTCTTTTATTATTAATATAATGTCCAACCACCATGTGATTGCTTCTTACGAAAAAAAATTGTCATAGTTGTCTCCGTAAGACCCCATGGAAATCCAAAGTTTGTAAATATTTCTTATCTTTGCGTTACCTTCCCGACCTCACCTTAGATAACTTTCTTCTGTGGTATTGCGGGAACCTGTCTGGCACCGGCGGAAGACGCAGAAAATGGATTTTGAAAATGTATTCTCTCTGCAGTACCCGTCGCCGAGAGATTAGACAGTCGGTTGTCTATTCGGTTGTAACCTTTGTCTAACTTGAATTACTGGGGGAAAAATTGATGGACTCACAAGAGTCTTAACTGTTCGAACCAGTGAAACTGTATAACTATCAGATTAGCTTTTGATTCATAACGGTGGTCCCTCACGACAATATCGATACACTCCTACCTCTGGCAAGTGTTATCTAATGCCATCTTTTTTATTTGTTCGTTAGTTCTTCTTTTTGCCTGCGCATATAACCTGTTAGATATGTCGTGGCGCTTTCGCAGCTGCCTGACGTGTTTTAGTCTTTCTTGTTATTTTTTGCCAAATAAGTAGTATTACTTCTTTAAAATTCCTGTACTGTATGACAAGTTCATAAAGTCCATTCTTTTAATTTCGCCTAAATCGGAAAATTTTTTTTTATAATAATCATAATTTTAAGTTAATTAATGTGTCTATCTGATGGGACCTGCCAGGTAAGTATGTTCCTGTATATTTTCTTATTTAAACTAGGAATTAATATGTAATGATAGAAAGTAAGATCTGTACGGTGATTTTTTACAAAAACGGCGCTATACAAATCGTTTAAATATTTTTATTATTATTATTTATCGATTACACCACCCGTGGCATCGCAATCAATCTCTTTTCAGCGCCCACACTCAAAAAGAATTTTAGAATCATTCATCATCGTTGCTTACTCATTAGGCAAGTGGACATGCGGAACCGATATGAAAAAAATAATCGATAGTGCGGCAACACTGGGAGAAAGATCAGTATTTAGTATAGGTGTCACAGTATCCGTGGATACAGCATGTTTCAAACTTTATTCAGAAAAGAAAACTTCAGTGAAAATGAAAAAAACAAAAATAATAATCTGATTAAAAGAACACACAGCAAAACTTTTCTTATGTTCAAATTCGATCAAAGGGTACCCTGTTGCCCTTTTTCGCTAATGAGTAATAACATTAAGTAGGCGTTAGCAAGATAAAAGGCTATTTCTCACCGACCCTTGGCAAGGAAATCCTGGTCGGAAGTGTATACTAATACAGCGAGACGCACAATTCTTAGTGTGTGTTATTTAGGTCAACTCTAATTGCAGGACTTATGAATTAAATTTTAATGATTGTTTATATTATAACTTCATTTTAACTATCCACGCCCATTTTGACGGCCTCCATAGTCGAGTGGTAAGACGCTGGACTACGAATCCAAAGGTCGCGGGTTCAAACCCGGCGTGCGCCAATAACTTTTATTCAATCAATATGTGTCATAACACATTTAATTCATATAAAAATAGTAAAAAAAAGTATATTTGCGGCACGTTCCAGAGTGGTAGATACTCTAAGTATCGCCCTGGTGAAAGACCACCATTCAGAATTGAAACGTTGCTTGAAATGGCTTAAGCCGTGTTTGGTGACCAGATCTGAATAGCCAGGTACTTCCCAACCTTCCTCTTCCCAATCTCCTTCCCCTCCCCAGTACCTTCAGCCTCACAACATACCCTATTTGGGGATGCCATAGTCTCACTGGCTCTAGACGGTTGAGAGCAGTTGAGACTCTTGTGTGGTATTAATATAAAAAAATATTTTTGTTAAATCATGTTTTCTTTGAAAAATTATTTTTTAAGGCAATATTTTTTTATTTAAAACCTCGTTTCTTTTTTTTTCAACCATATTACTCCGCAATGGCTTTCGTTGTAGGTTTTTCGGTCTAGGATGACGTCAAGATCGTTTTGTTGGTTATTCCATATTTTTTCTAAACCGATTTATTATTTGTGCGAATAACCATATCCAGTAAAACTTTTACATTCATAATCGACGTTTGTGCGAGTATTTCTATCTGAATATATAATATTTTTACTGGATTTTTTATTGGAATATTTCCTATTTTATTTTTCTAGCAGTTACAAGAGGATTTTTCTGTCGAAGGTTGTCTAAAGGTTGGGTATTTCTTACACGGTATTCTGTAGCCAGGTACAAGTCAATAATAACAGTTTGCTAACTTTTTATTAATTTACCTTCATGATGTTTCAATTATATTTCAAATGTAATTTTAATTTTTTAACTATTCGACGAAAAATTTCTTCTTTAATCGCCACATCTACCCAGGGTATTTTAAGAAACGGTTAATCTCAAATACGTTAAATATCTAAATCAACATGTTCCTAGCCATCTTAATTCGAACCCTTATTTCTTGAGATGGGTCCATTTGTTGTTAATAAAATATTTATATTTAGAATTCATTGGTTTATTGTTGACTACTCGTACATCATTATTCGTGTATGTGGATATATGGATCTTTTCGAGACTAGTAGAAGTTTTGTTTTTTTTTTCTATTATTTATGTTCAGTGTATATTTGTTACTTAAATAATGAATACTTGGAGCAATTGGATGAGCTTGTGTATTTGGGAAAGTGTGTTTCCGGGAGATGAAAAGGCTGATAAGGGTATTGAAAGAAAGGTGAATGCAGGAAACTCCAATGATGTAGGACTAAACGCGGTCGGCGCGTATAAAAATTGTCCAAAGAAGCGAAACAATCAACAGTGGAGTGCTGCTACCAACTGGCAGTGAGCCATGGAATTGGCAAGAGAAGGATGGAAGTTGACTGAATGCTGTAGAAATGAGATCTCTGAGGCGAGTATCTAGCAAAACCATATATAACCATTAGATGAATTAAATAATGTAAATATGTTACTGAGACAACGCTCGTGACTGCACTAAACCGAGCCCGCGAGACATACCTGAAATTTACTGCATTTTGTATCACACAGAGATGCGTTCGACAGACACGCTTTCACTAACTGTCACAAACGCGTCGCTGTAGGCTCCTTTCTGAGAAAAAATGCCTTGAGAGGTGTAAAAATCATTCGGGAGCAAAAAACATATCTCATGGAATTTCTTTCCATTCCTAATTACTCACAAATCACTTATTATTTCAAGTAAACAAATACAATTATTCACAAGGTATAAAGGTTCACGAAAACAGTGTGAGATAGCGAATGCAGATATACATAAGTGTGAGAAAGACAACCACGACTAGTGGCGCGAAACCCGATTATAACAGTAGCGTGGGACGTTCGTATAGCTATCTCATCCGTACACACATATTCTTTGAATGGTTATCCTTTTCATAGACGGGTGACGCGGGAAACAAGACAGTTCTTGTGGTGCTGCAGTTTTTGTTAGATTTGTATGAATATGATGTGTCTTGTATTTTATGTCTATGATATAACCGCGTGAAAAATGTAGCAATCTGGAAAGAATGCAAGGTGAGGTAATGAATAAGATTAAGAAAGTAACGGTCTACCATCTCTATCTACCTCTGCGGAGAAACGGCGTGACGGTTAGTTACTTGTAAAACTCGTTCAATATTCTTTATTACACATCAGTGATATCAGCAAGTAGTATTGTATCATCTGCAAATTCAATATTATTTATTGACGTACCAAAAATCACAATTTCGACAAACAAAGCTTCGTCAAATATTGATTTGGAGTAAAAATAAATAAAAGAGCTGACATCATACATCCTTGTGTTACTCTAATATCTTATCTAATGAGCGTAAAGGAAGCGAGAAACAATTTTCCCTTTTTTCCAGAAAGAAAATACTATCAATTTCGTCTTTGAAAAATTATACCAAAATACAAAATTCATTATATCATGTCTGTAGGGGTTATCAGCACTCAGGCAGTTAAGTAAACGCTTACGAAGATATAAACCAATAGAAATGTTTTATGGGTGTGTCAGTGTACCAAAGTAAGCAAGAAAATTCCTGACTAGTAGTGAAATTGATCAAACCTTTTAAAATATTGGAATTCTTCCTCGAACCGAATATTGATTTCATTGGCCTTTCCGAGGCCTAAAAGTCGAAAGGCCTTTTGTAAATTGGCGACAACATTTTTTTTTCAATTCGGTGCGGATCACACTTCTAGGGATTACATGTTCAGTGCAACACGCCTACTCTCTTACTAATAATCTCACGCCTGGGATTCGAGCAATTTGTTTTAGACTTCGCTACAGATATTCATTACTCCCGGGAAAAGGGCAATCTCTTTGACCACGTTTCGATTGAACGCCAGCTCTTTGAACAGACAGTTGATTTAATTAAGTTTTTTTCTCTCAATTATTTAAACCTTGGCCAGGAAATAATCGTGAAGACATAATTATTTCATAGATTTAGTATTGATATTACTAGCGATTATTGATCGTTTAAAGTAGTTAACTAATTATTAATTAATTAACTTTGAATATCATCAAAAGATGGCAGCCTAAAATCGGAAGAAATTCAAATATTAATAATTTTCAATAGAAGTATGAGATCGTTTAAAAATGCCGCTTTCTAATGAGGTAATGAGGTCTTGATGGCTTAATTGGCAAAGTGTTACTCCCGAATAGAGTAGAGGTTCCGAGTTCAAGTATCGGTCACGGCCATGTTCTTTTTAGTTTCATATTTGTGTTTTAGGTTATAATATTATTTAAATATTTAATAATGAATGAGTATTATTGCTTTAAAGTTAATTCCTATTTTAATAATTATTAATTTATTAACCATGAAAAATTTCCTTCGTGAACTTTTCAAATTTGGAAATGACGTCAATTGAAATTTTAGAATTTAAAAAAATATATTTTCAAATCCCTATCTACCTAATAAATTACCTACCGATAATGTATTTTACGAGACTTTATTCTGTATTTGAAAATGGTGGATTGAATCAACTAATATTTTTTCTTGGCAGATCAAGTTACATCCCGTGATTTTTCACGGGTAACAAAGTAGTTACATTAATAACTACACTGTTTTATTTTACTTCTGTCTCAATTCTTCTGAAAGCTTAAATATTGTCAAAAAAACTATAATATTAAAAACAAATTTTGTATTTAAATTAAAACTGACTTTTTAGACGCTGCAATGAAATTGAACATTGAAAAATATTTTTGGAGCAAAGTGAATTATAAAAGCCCACAGTAATTTTTTATTTAAGTAATAAAAAAATATTCTAGAAGAAAAAGTAGTGATAAATATGGTATATGTAAGTAGGTTATTTTAATAATAACAAGTATATTTGCGGCACGTTCCAGAGTGGTAGATACTCTAAGTATCGCCCTGGTGAAAGACCACCATTCAGAATCGAAACGTTGCTTGAAATGGCTTAAGCCGTGTTTGGTGACCAGATCTGAATAGCCAGGTACTTCCCAACTTTCCTCTTCCCGATCTCCTTCCCCTCCCCACTACCTTCAGCCTCACAACATACCCAATTTGGGGATGCCATAGTCTCACTGGCTCTAGACGGTTGGGAGCAGTTGAGACTCTTGTGCGGTATTCATGTAAAAAAAAAAAAGGTACTTTTTTCAATGAAATTCAATTCGTAAACCACAATTTGTGTTAAAATATATACGTTTAACTTTTTTTAACGACATAAAATTCAACAGGTTTATTACTCATTGTGATATTATGGTTTATTATCAACAATAGTAATGCGAATCACTGTAATCAAAAATGAAAAAGAAAATTGTACAATCCTATTGAAAAAATATATCTGTTAAAGCTAAAGAAAAACATATTAAAAGGAGACAAAAAATAGCTTGTGTATTTGTCTTCTTTTGTATAAAAACAAAGGGTTCTCATAAAGTCTCCATTTGCAAATATAAAGTCGGAAAAGCAAACATCGTTCCATATTCTATATTCAATGTAATAATCAAGTCTGCCTTCGGCGTATCCACGGTTCACATTTAGTGAAAAGTTTATTTTCTATGATATGTGGATATATGGAGTTGTTTGTAGTTCCAACTGTTTCCGGTAGACGCCGCAGTTCGTTTGCGACGTCGACGCCCCACCGCCAGCATGTAGTGGCTACCCTTCATCAGCATTGGTTCAAAATATACAAGTCAGGCCTTTGGAAAAAAAATATGTGTAATAAAAATACGATCTTTCACAATAAATTATCTCTCTCTCATTGCAACCTGTAAAATTTGCTCTGTTTCACAGGCAAAGGGTAAAGACAAATTGTGGGGCGTTTTACTAGACAGGAACCTAACCTAAAAAACACACTATATATCCCGAAAGAGTTTCATTAATACGAAGGTTATATTATGAAAGTACTACCAGGTAGGAGGTCAAACTGAAATTACGTGCGTAGCCGAGATGACTGGGTGTTTGTCATTTCGACCAAACTTAGAATTGGGATGTTTTTTTAATATATTCTTTTTTTATAGTGAATACCGCCCAAGAGTCCCAGCTGCTCTCAACCGTCCAGATGATTCCCATTTGAGGTATGTTTGAGGTTGAAGGTAGTGGGGAAGGGAACGAAATGGGGAAGAAGAAGGTTGGTAAGTACCTGGCTATTCAGATCTGGTCACCAAACACGGCTAAAGTCATTTCAAGCAACGTTTCAATTCTAAATGGTGGTCTTTCTCCAGGGCGATACTTGGAGTATCTACCACTCACATGTGGATGTGTAGATATTTATTCAAATTGAATAGCTGTTTAAACGTTTCTTTTTTTAACCCATTTCTTTGTTAATATTACGGTTTATTAAGCCCCAAATTTGAGTAGTGGTAGCCGTTAATGGCTCTCTGCACTAGCGACTAAATTTTTGTAAAATAATTATTACGAAATCAAAGATTCAATCGAAGGTCTAAGTTATAAATCACAACGAACTCGATTATTCAACCCTCAAATGAAAATTATAATGAACTTCCTAATTTCGTTGGCTCTCCAGAGAATCCAAAAAACGATACCCAGTAAAATGTATTGACGTAAATGAAATAATAAAACACGGAAATCCAAATTAAAATGAATGTATGTTGTGTTAGTAAAGCTATATTTGTATTTTTTGCGATATATATGCGAATCTTGGATTTCTTATAACTTTTACAAGAATTTGGTCACCAGTGTGGAAGGCAGTTTAAACTTAAGTTAAATCTATACGGATTCGTACCTACCTTAGCCTATAGTGACTTTACTAGCCACTGTGTAGCTGAGCGCACCGCTGTCAAATTTCATACAAAATCAGGACAGTAATAATTACATCTCACTGAAAAAACTAACTTTGCAACGCTTTCAAAAACTTGGGTTTGACTCAAATTTGAATTAATTCTAATGAACCTGTAACGAATACGAGGCCTGTTCAAAAGAAAAGATGAATTTTAAATTTTCGCGGGCTGTGTACATATTCTTTGATCCATTTTTTTCAAAAGTAAAAAAAATCGAAGAACACACAAAATCACACCTTTCCAGTTGTCAAAAACAAACCACTAATCCAAAATAGCTGATAATGCTAACATATGCAAAAAAACATATGTGTACCAACATAACAAAAAAAAACGATAATCGAATGTAAACAGCCCGCGAAAATTCAAAATTCACCTTTTTTTTGAACAGGCTATGTATATCACATGTTTTTCAATGATGCACTCGGGATGTAAGTAATTTATATGTTTGATTACTAAAAACTGACCCCTACCATTCACATTGTTACCGTAAAACGATTTCAAAAACGTTTTTCAGTAATAACATTAGCGATAAGGGCCAAGTTTTGTTTTTCAACGACATGAATTCAGAACTTCCCGGGAAATTCTGTAGAAAACATTCGAGGTTATAGTAATGTGTTCATTAGAATTAATTGAAATTCTAACCAAATGTAATTTGCTTTTCCAAAGTTGCTACAGCGAAATCAACCCTATAGCCCTTCTTTCAGCCGTACATCAAACATTTGTTTTTATGTCTCGCGTTTCAAGTGGCCGACTTTTGTGCTTCATTCGTGGTTCGGAGGTGTTCTCTGTGCCTTCACGATGAATTTTGTATTTTCGTAGAAAGCAATCACTTTGTGGTTTGACATATTTAATGAAAATGAAATAATAACTTTGTATAAGACCACAGATTTTATTTTGAATTTTATGACCGACCGGTTTCGCATAGCCTAAGCATCACGAGGGTTCAAAATAAAACTAAACAAAAAATACATAGTGTGTTGATATATATATATATATACTCATACATACATAGGGAGAACACAATATAAAATAAAATAAAATAAAACAGTAAGAAAATAAAAGAATAACAATTGAATTACAACATAGTAACAGAGAGAAAGAGACAGATATTATGAAACGAAAAAAGAGGCGAAACGTTAACTGAGAAGGTGATAAAATAATAATGAGAAATTTTATGAATTTACAGAATTTTGAATTTATTAATTTCAACGAATTCTCAGTGTAAGTCTTATGGTTTTTTTTACATTTAAAATTCATCTACTTGTACCTATGTAAAGGGTTACGCCTACTATATCATATGAATGGGTATACGCAAATGAAATTGCTAGATTTTTAAGACTCCGTCCATTTTTTAGGAAATGCCTCTTACCGATTCCTAGGGTATGCCATACCTTAGGTTTGCAAGGTATAGACTGTATTCCCCTGAACTCATCCTGTATACGGTGCACAGTAGACACACCCTGTATCCCCGTGAATTCACGCCTTTTCCCGCATTCGGAGCCATTTCGATCGCCGGAGCCCGGCAGGTCAAACACGAGCGAAGCCTGCTTTATGCGGGTGTATTTACACTCGGTTTTCCTTTGTAAACTTAGAATTCATTTCTCAACATGAGTATTGGGCTAATTTTATTTATTTAATTATATTTTCGGGGTTCAGAAAAGGATTTCTGAATTTCAAAATTTACATTAAGTAAGTACTCTACATTTTTAAAGTCAAGATTTTTTAATACTTTCATGTGATTTTTATTTAAAAAAATATATAGTTAATACTGCATAAGCGTCCCAACTGCGTAAGAGTCCCAGCCGTCTAGAGCCAGTGAGTCATAGGACAATGTCATAGGACATCCTCAAATGGAGGATGTTGTGAGGCTGAAGGTAGTGAGGGGAAAGAGATAAGGGGAGAGGAAGGTTGAAAAGAACCCCATAACAATATTAAAAAAAAACACACAAGGGTCTACAACCCCCTTGAAACAATAGGACTATGGCATCTCCTATCAGAGTAGAGGAAGGTTGAGAAGTATCTCTTATTATTAAAAGTATCTGTTATTCTTACTTCGCAATTAAGATTTTTAACGAACTTCCATAAGACATAATATATGTAAATAACTACGAAATTAAAGAAAATAAAAAAAATACACTTCACACCAAAATATTTTGAAATGTTTATATTGATATGATATCCATTTTTAATTGAAGTATAAGTTACACATGATAGTACTCCCTCTCTAAGCACCAGAATTTTCTCAATTAGGGAGGTTATTATCAAAAACTAGAAATCTCACTATTTCAAGCAACGTTACGTTTCTGAACGGTGACATGTTACCAGCGTGATACTGAGAGTACCTATCTACCGCTTCGGAACGTGATATATATGTATTTTTTATTATTGATGTGCAAAATAACACAGATTTTTTTATGGGTATTGAACCCGCATTCTCTGGATCTGGAGCCGAGGATCTTAGAAGATAATCTAAAAACTGTATTGAGCTCTCAAAACTATCTCCACCATGAGCGATGGAACTTTTTAATATCAATTTAACTATCTAAAACCATGATAACACGCCATATTGTTTGTTTATATTTGTCTTATTGTTTAATTGGAAAAAAGGTTGAAATTCGGTCAAATCCTGTTTTAGTGATTGCTTGGTGATTATGTCATCTATGCCTAAGTTATATACTTGGAGGAATTGTTCCTCCAAGGTTATATATTCCGCTAAATGTCAATGACTGATGACATGGTCTCTGTAATATTAAGCAATAGTGTCAGTTAAACCGACATACACAGAAGTACAAACCAAGATGTGTAATAACCTTCAGGTAAAATAAATACCAATTGTGAAATCAACATTTAATTTTAAAACGTAAAAAAAACACTTGCGTATGCCATACGAGCAGTATTTCATCAGATGTTCTTCAAGAGGAAATTACAATACTAATCTCACAAACGTCATAAACTTCAATTATTAATACCAATAACAAATAAATAAAATTGTAGCAACGAACGTTAACTCAAACATAGTACTCATACAGGTACATTGCTTGCATACAGCATGTTTCAAACTTGTTATTCGACTTCAGAAAAGAAAATTTCAGTGAAATCAAAAAATATACTGTAGTAAAAATAGCACAGTAAAACTTTTCGAATAATTGTAATAACTTGATCGTATATACTTGTTGTCAAGTAAGTAAGACAAAAGGCTGTTTCTCAGTGACGTTTGGCAAGCACATCACTGTCGGAAGTGTATACATATGCACCAATCTAAAGGTTGTGTTGTTTGGATCAAATCTACTTGTGCAATCTATAATCGTATACTCGTATATCGCTTTCGGCAGAAACTAATCGTCACGTTATCCGATAAGTATCTACGTCAAAATGTTGTAGGAAGTACTTGACATGGAAACAAAGAAACAGAATTATGTTCAACACGCACACATGTTGTTAAAATACCTTAAACGAGTAATGATATAGCACTCAGAGTTAGAATTTTTTATCATTTAAAAAATAAGATTAATTAAAAAAATAAGAAACCCTAAATTTACAATACAGGCCTTTTAACTAAGCTTTATTTAACATTAAAAGAAAATCAAACACTTTATAGGTTTTTAGTCTTTAGCAAAAACATTATAAACTCATCTAAAATAAGTGCTTTAAATTCATTTTTTTAAATATTCAAAAATGTAATTATTTTTTTCTGAAGGTACATAGAGCTTTTTTTGGGATAAGAATCCGGTTCTTACTTGTCACAAACTAAACATTAGCATGATTTAATAAAACAAATTTATTACTTTATTCCACTTATTTAATTTTTATTAAATATAAATAATCTACTCTAAAAGTGCATAATAAATATTATCATAAAACAAATGTGATTATACCATAAAGCTAGGAGTAACCCATTAATTAGGTTTTGTTTGTAAATCTGGACATTACAATTAAGATGGGAAAACCTAATGTAAACTCATTAACAATCAGTATTCATCAACCTTTCATTATATAAATACATCGTAAAATCATATTTATAGAAATACAACTGTAACCCATATTAAATAAAAAATCACATCAGATAGGTATATAAAATAAAAAAATGTAAAGTAACTTATATCCTGTAGCTAGTAAAATCATGCAACAATACTGATGAATATAATTAAAGTAAAATCATGGTTTACCACCCCTGATCTCCAAAAAATAGTAAATAAACTATAGTATAAAAACAACTTGTACTAGTCTGAAGATGGCCGTTATAGGCTGAAACCGGTCCAGTCAAAAATTAAATAAGTGGAATGAAGTTATAAATTTGTTTTATTAAATCATTAAAATGGAATTTAAAAAAATTAACAGTTAATAAATTAGAAATAATAAACATTAGCAGTTACCTTTACAATTGTATGATTTTTTACGACGTTCTGATAATAATATGTTCTTTGTACAGAACCCTTGCTATTTTCTATAGAAAATTATAGAGGTATAATAAGGTAATAGTAGAATAGATAGAGGTCGCTGAAGTAACGTAGAACAGATATTCCTGAAAGCTGAAAGGCATAGTCAAGCATTGGGTCCTCGACCCGGGTAGAACGAGGGGAACAATAATGATAATTGATAATAACGATAATTGCTATTTTTGGTGTCTTTTCTCTTTTGAGGTTTTTTATTTATGCTAGGTTTCAACAAATGTTCTCACTTACATGAGAAAAACCTAGTTATAAGAACTCAGTCATTATAGGTGATATTTTTTTTTTTTTTACAAAAAAATGATACATAAAATATAAATTTATAAAAACTCACTCAATGATACGCAACACAAATAGAAGCAAGAGATACGAGTTGACTGGTTAGTAGCTGAGTGAATAAACGCGTCAGATTTCCATCCGGGCGTCGTGAGTTTAATTCCTCTGCTAGCTAAGTCCTACATTGCACTAGCAACATTGTCCGCTTATTATGATGAAAGTAGGAATTTTTCAAATATTGTCATATTGTATATTATTCGTAGCCCGGGATCGTTTGTCTATCTCTTTAAGTAAATAAAAAAGTGATACATAATATAATTAGCCCAATCATTGTTACATATTTCTAAGCAATAGCAGGAATTTTTTTTCTGAAACTGTACAAATTATCGACAAAAATGTCTACATTTTACACACTCTCTACATAGTCGACACATTTGAGACAGTAGGCAATATTTTTTTCTTAATGTACTCAGGTCAAATCTGCCATGGCGTCTTGAACAATAAGAATTAAGAACATTTATTTCAATACTTTGACGGCCTGCACGGTCGAGTGGTAAGACGCTCGACTACGAATCCAGAGGTCGCGGGTTCGTACCCGGCGTGCGCAAATAAATTGTATTTAATTAATAAGTGTCATAACACATTTAATTGATACTAAATAAAATATAGTATATTTGCGGCACGTTCCAGAGTGGTAGATACTCTTAGTATCGCCCTGGTGAAAGACCACCATTTAGAATTGAAACGTTGCTTGAAATGGCTTTAGCCGTGTTTGGTGACCAGATTTGAATAGCCAGGTACTTTCCAACCTTATCCTTCCCCTCCCCACTACCTTTAGCCTCACAACATACCCCTTTCGGGGATGCCACCTGGCATCTCACTGGCTGTAGACGGTTGGGAGCAATTGAGACTCTTGTACGGTATTCACGTAATTATTTTTTTTAAATACTGCTAAGACATAATGTAGTATCGAGATGACCGTAAATTATTTAATGCAAACATATTAAATCGGTTATTCACCTTCTAGTTTTAAGTGAAGTATTTGTACTTCATATAATATTTGGCTAATTTAAATAGCACAATTTTTGTGAAATATCACTTCAAGCGATCTAAGATGGTCATGTAGACCACATTTAAAAGATAACATTTTAACATTTCTTTATAACAATGTTTTCATATTTGTAGTAATGAGTTATTATCGTAAATTGATTTTTTTGTCTGCTCTCCATGGGTGTGAATGAAATTGTCCACAATAAATACTAAAATTCGATCAATTGAAACTTTCGTACAGGATAGGATTACTACTTTGATTTTCACTATGGGAATTTACAATTTACATTCCAAATTAGTGATTTGATCACAATGTGAAATAAAAGTTTTAAAAAAAAGAAAAAGCGTACCAAGAAGATCACATCAGAGATGGAACGAAGATTTGAAAAAAAAAACGCAAATGGTAGACCCTTGGCCAAGATAATTGGAAAATCTAAGGAATCCCGTACTAAGAAATCAGTAGAGCAAGACTAAAAATAAAGGAAAGTGGAATCATTATTATTTAAACTAGAATTGACCTAATTAGAGCTATATACTTTATTCTGATACTAATTACGGGAACCGAAAAATAAACAGAAAAAAAAGAATTCGATCGCGACCGAGACTTGAACCTCTACTCTATCCGGGAATAACGTCTCTGCCAATTTAGCTACTGAAATCTTTTTAGAAACTGTCATTTTTATCAAGCTCATATTTCTTTGTTGATTTTTTTTTCAATTTATTCCAAAATAGGTGGCCATTTTTTTATCGGAATGTGAAGCTCTACCCGAACACAGTTGTATACCTATAAATCGTCTTGAATGAACTATCTTTTTCTATTTTCGGAAGATTTTTCGTCTTCTCACAAAGTCTAGAATTGATATTTTAATTATAATTGACTTATTAAAGCTTTATGCCTTATTTTTATGTGAATTATTGAAACAATATTAATAGTTTTCAACGAAATATGAAACTATATGTCTTCATCTGTTAAATATTGCGTTAAAAATTATTGACGTTGTTTAATTATAATTAATATCGAAATAATGATGCGCCTTTGAGGTGATTTTCCCACAAAAACGGCGCTATAAAAGTTATCCATTTATTATTATTTTTCGAAATATTGACAAAACATTTTTTTACTTAACATTTTAATGCGCCTGTCTTTAATGTGTGAAATGGGAGTGAAGTGCATTAAATTTGTATGTGATTTAGTATTCGAGTTTGATTTTAATTAAATTTAAAGCTCTAATTCTCAAACCCGTTGGGTATAAAAGTTTCACGTTTAACCGTGTATTTGAACAATATTGACCCACCCAAATATTTCCATATGTCGTGATAACTGAACGTAAAGCTACGTTGACATAAATCTACTGTTGTTTTCGTAACATAATACAAACTTCAACCAAGCACGATCCTTCAAATAGGTTATCAAAATATTTTCATGAGATATATCGGATGGTTAACATTTCGTTAACATTTTATATCTCCCGATGAACTATAAAGAATTCATTTGGTAGTTTTTCACCAAAGATTCATATAATATGAAAAAATACTGAAAAATGAAAATTACATTACGATTAATTGCTTCTACCAAGTATGTATTTTATATGTATAAGGGCTATTAATTACCTCTCGGAATATCAAAGTCCAATTTATCCACTACTTTCCGCATTCGGCTGAATACATAAATACAAAAAGTATCACTTAGATATATACGAAATCCAGTTTACTTTTATAACTTCAATACTAAAATTGTATCTATACACAAATTTTACTCAGTTATATCACATCCATTTTTTTTAATCCAATTTGTTTTTTTTTACACTATATTATTATCTGAATTTTACTAATATTCCTTACAAAATTCGTACAAACTTATTTATGGTTTTAAAGTTTATTTTGTAGAACTCCATTTTAATTTTTAGGTTTTTTACTTTTATTTAAACAATAATAATAATAATATTTTTTTTTTTTAAACAGTTTTTAGTTTAAAGCTCTGCGATGTAATTATTTTTACGTGTGATAGCTGTTTCGCCTTCTGAGGGCATTATCAAACTGTCTGACAGTTTTTCAGAGCTTTTAACTAAAAACTGTTTTTAAAAGAAAATTAAAATAATAATCGTACAAACTTATTTAATAAATCGTGCTTTATTTGCAACACCTGCCAAAATAACAAAAAATGAAACCTATTTTGATCCATTTCGCTAATTATAATCCGAACCAGCATTAAATAAATATATCTTTATTTGTTTACACTGAATACCCCACAAAAGTCTCTGCTACTCCCAACCGTCTAGAGCCAGTGAGAGTATAGCATCCCCAATTAAAGTATGTTGAGAGGCTGAAGGTTTTGACAGCCTCCATGGTCGAGTGGTAAGACGCTCGACTACGAATCCAAAGGTCGTGGGTTCAAACCCGGCTTGCGCCAATAACTTTTATTTAATTAATATGTGTCATAACACATCTAATTCATATAAAATAATTTAAAAATATATTTGCGGCATGTTCCAGAGTGGTAGATACTCTAAGTATCTTTCTGGTGAAATACCACCATTCAGAATCGAAACGTTGCTTGAAATTGCTTTAGCCGTGTTTGGTGACCAGATCTGAATATCCAGGTACTTCCCGACCCTCATCTTCCCCATCTCCTTCCCCTCTCCACTACCTACAGCCTCACAACATACCCCAATTGGAGATGTCATAGTCGCACTGGCTTCAGACGATTGGGAGCAGTTGAGTTGAGACCCTTGTGCGGTATTCACTGTAATTTTATTTAGTTTTGTAAGTGGGTAGGGGAAGGAGTTCGGGAAGTACCTGGCTATTCAGATCTGGTCACCAAACGTGGGTAGAGCCATTTCAAGTAACGTTTCATTTCTGAATGGTGGTCTTTCACCAGGGCGATACTTATGGCGAGTATCTACCACTCTGGAAAGTACCGAAAATATTCTAAAATAGGTATATATTATTTCATTCGAATTTAATGTGTTATGACACATATTGATCAAATAAAAATTATTTGCGCACCCGAGACCTCTGGATTCGTAGTCGACTCACCACTCGACTATGGAGGCCGTCAAAATAATAAATGATATATCTCCAGTGTTGCATTTTATCTATGCACGAGTACATTTGGCTTGAAGCTCATTTCGATTCAAATTTACGATACTGTTAATACTTTAGTGCCGTGTTTCGGCAATATAAGTTTATCTAATCTACGAGATGATACCGTAATGCTGCGTAACGTAACGCAGATGCCTATTCTGGCTTTCATTCTGGAAGTATTGATTGCCCGCTCCTTATCTACTCCACTTTTAAAATAATTACTGTGACACGGAACGGATCTAATTTCGGCAGAATATGTTGATCGAAAAACGAAAACTCATAATATTATTTAATTAGTTACGTAACAAAACGAATAATCTAACTTACCTTACATATTACAAATGTTGCCAACGAATTTTATTTACTGTCTAACTTAAATCGATTTATTTTTTTACACCACGTTTTCAAAGTAGAATAAAAATTGAATTTTTTCGGTAATATAAAATATATTCAGATTATTATATTATTTCTAATTTTGTTAATTCATGGTGGAATTCCATTTTAATGATTAAATAAAAACAATTTTTTAACTTTATTCCACTTTTTTATTTTTTGACTTGACTGGTTTCAGCGTATAACGGCCATCTTCAGACTAGTACAGGTTGTTCTTATTCTATGGCTTATATACTATTTTATTTGAATAAGAACAACCTGTACTAGTCTGAAGATGGCCGTTACAGGCTGAAACCGGTCCAGTCAAAAAATAAAAAAGTGGAATAAAGTTAAAAAATTGTTTTTATTTGATCAGATAATTATAGTTTTTTTTTTTTCAAATATAAAAAAGGTTATGATATATTTTTATTTGCGCAGAGTTGATATCCGGAAAGAATGCAAGGCTGATGTAAGCGTGATGAATAGGATCAAGAAAGGGACGCTTAGTAGGTTTGGGCATGTAGAGCGAATAAACGATGAATGGAGTGTGAAGAAAATATCTGATACGAAAGTTAATGGAAGAAGAAGTCGGGGACGCCTGAGGAAGACATGGCACGATCAAGTGAATCAAATACTTGAATCGGACCATGTGCAGAGTAAAAATAACAAAAGAGTATGTAGGAGACGATGTATGAATGTGAATGAAGCAAGGAGTGTGTGCCAAGACAGAGTTGTATGGTGGTCCATCCTCTCTGCTTACCCCTTGTAGGATATAACCGATCCATTATAATGAATATTACACGGCGAAAATCTTCCGTTCTACTAGCTCGCTAAATGCGTTACCGGTTGTAATCTAAAGACTGATTAGCTATGCACAATATTTTTTTAAATGCAAATTGTCTTTACCTTAAAATGAATGACTTTATTAATATTTAATTCTAATATCCTTGGAAGAAAGCTAAACATTTCATTATAATAACTAAATGTGTTTGATCATGAATATTAATTTTAAAACTTGGATTAAAGCTTATGAAAACGTATAATTTTCTTTCCTTTTACGTAATCAGGTATTTGATACATATTTTATTAGTGGCATACCGCCGATAGCTCGGTTGGAACCTCTCCCTCTTTCTCATAAACCACGCACGTAGAAGGAAGGGAAGATACGAGGATAATATTAATACATACATAATACATCAGTATTAATGTTATGTGATACATATATACATATGTTATATGCAATAACGTCGTAGAATCTTCCCACAAGGCTGTGCAATAAAAAAATAGTATTATTTATTCCTTACTTAACTTCCCGCGTCCGAAATATTTTGTCCAACAGTAAAATAAAGCTCAGGTGTAATGACCTTCCTCACAAAAAAAACACATGACATGGGCTTATAACGTAACCAGCAGCCGTAAGGCTTCGTATTTCACTATTGGACAGGGCCGCGGCTGTAGTGAAATATTGATGGCAGATCAATATCGCCTGAATTTGATGTCAATCAAATCGATGAACAGCTTAGACACACGAAATTCATATAATATTCGTCACAGAGTGGAAAAAAAGACGGTATTCCAATGTATGTATTATATTTGTGAATCCATTAGCAAAGAATGGAAAAATCGTGTAGAAAGAAATGATCCAATTTTATATTGTCAGTAGATTTAAAAATGTATTAAATCATAACTGTATTTAGGGGAGATCAGGATCGAAAGCAACATAATTTAGATTTTGAATTGTAGAATATTCTTTTAAAAAATTAAATGAATTACGTGTGTGTTGTTGTATTCTGCAATTTTTTTAAAGTGAAGTGATTGTGAGATATGGCATGAAATAGACAAACCAAAAAATGATACTTTAACCCTCTTAAATGAATAGCTTTATGAGACGGTCGTAGCCTTGAGGTAACAATATATGGAGAGAGAGCTAAATCTTTTTACCCAACCTACACAAATTTGGGATAAATCACTTCCTCTGGGTTTTTACGTCGCACACCATAAGAAAGAAAGAGACAGAAAAAAATCACAAATTATCACACCGCTTTAAAGTATTGTAAAGATGTTCATCGTGTCCCGCGTCTCCGTTGACTCCGCCCACACGTTTTGATATGCGACATAAATGGACATATGTCAACGGTTTTTTAGATTATATGCTATATTTTTGTTTATAACAATACTGTGAAAAAGTGGTAATAAGAATAAACAAAAACATTATGACAACGTGTGCTATGAATGGATGTATAAATACCCTAGCCCTAGTCCTAGCCATGCTCAGGTCTGGCCGAGTCCGGAAAAACTCATCAAAATTGACTACAGCAGCGCTCTCTCTTGTATATTATGGCTCTGAGGTCGTAACAGAAGGCTATCCATATTTTGTGAATGTGTTTTTACTTAAAACGAACATGCTTTTAATGTGAAAATTCTATTTACTGTTTGCAAAATGAAACTGGGTTGTGTAAAGAAAAAATCTAATAGCGTAGAAAAGATTTAATTTTTTTTATTTTTTATGCATTTTCGGTGTCCAGCTTTCCGTATTTAAGATTTACGGTATTGAACCTATCTATCTTAGGTACTGCAAGGCTAAAAGACGCGCAACACACCAGGGAAAAACAAATTTTATAATTTTAAATATGATAATTTCTCCGAGTGAAAAAGGTAAATAATGAAATATATAGTACTTGCAAACTCCAAGAGTATTTTTTTACTCAGTTTTGTGTGTATTCTCTTGAATTTTTGAAATATTATTTTATAGCTATTTCCTAATGGGGTTCCGCAGGGCTTAATTAAGGGTCCTGCCAAAAAATAATTACATTCTTTGTAGGTAATTTACCTCTGTAGAAAAGTACGTGTATTTATTTCACTAGCTGCCTTGACGGCCTCCATGGTCGAGTGGTAAGACGCTCGACTACAAATCCAAGGTCGCGGGTTCAAACCCCGCGTGCGCCAATAACTTTTATTTAATAAATATGAGTCATAACACATTTAATTCATATAAAAATAATAAAAAATATATTTGCGGCACGTTCCAGAGTGGTAGATACTTTAAGTATCGCCCTGGTGAAAGATTACCTTCCAGAATTGAAACGTTGCTTGAAATGGCTTTAGCCGTGTTTGATGACCAGATCTGAACAGTCAGGTACTTCCCAACCTTCCTCTTCCCAATCTCCTTCCCCTTCCCACTACCTTCAGCCCCAAAACAAACCCCATTTAAGGATGGCATAGTCTCACTGGCTCTAGACCGTTGGGAACAGTTGAGACTCTTGTGCGGTATTCATATTAAAAAAAAACCAGCTAGTAGAGGTAAAGTAGGTCTTTATTAGAAAACATCGCGCATTAAGTTTTAGATATTTTGACGATTTAAAAAAAAACTAATGCCTAATAAAAATGAACAAATAAGCTGACACCATAAATATCATTTAATTACGAGTAAAACCCTTATTTTTTTGCAGACACGTACACGGGAGGCTGCTTTATTTATGGGACAATGAGGACAAACGTGTGGTAAACATCCCCTTGGAAAGGTATAACTTTTAAATTAAAAGTATTGCGAGGTTACGAGCTTTTTCAAAATATGAAAAGGGCTTCGTAACAAAACTTTATAAATTGTGAAATACTGTCTTACTAGCTAAACATACTTGCAGTTCGAATATAATCAGCACTTACTAAAAAATAGTATTCGGCACCGCATTGAAGACGATATTGTAGCGCCAAAAAGATATGTTAAATCATAACAATAAATTTTATTTCAAAGCAATATTGTTTTGTATAATTACCGCACAAGAGTCCCAACTCTCCGGGGTTCGTAGGGCTATGACATCCCTACTAGGGATATGTTTTGCGGTTGGAAGAAGTGGAAAGAGGACGAAAATAGGATGTAAAATTTCAAAAGTACGTGTCTATTCAGTCCTAGTCACTAAACAGTAAACACGGACCGAGCCATCATTCAAACATTGTTTCGATGCTGAATACTGGTCTCTCGTCAAGGTTATACTAACATTATAAGAACCTACCGCTCTGGAAGACTTTTTCAGGTTTTCAATGACATTATTACTACGGAATGGGGCCGGGGTAATAATGCCTTTGGAATACACCACCTGCGTGGTCGAGTGGTAAGACGCTCGACTACGAATCCTGAGGTCGCGGGTTCAAACCCGGCGTGCGCAAATAAACTTTATTCAATCAACATGTGTCATAGCACATTTAATTCGTATACAATAATGTATAGTATATATGCGGCATGTTCCAGAGTGGTAGATACTCTAAGTATCGCCCCGGTGAAATACCACCATCCAGAATTGAAAAGTTGCTTGAAACGGCTTTAGCCGTGTTTGGTGACCAGATTTGAATAACCAGCCACGTATCAACCTACGTCTTACCATCTCATTCCCTTCCCCACTACCTTCAACCTCACAACATACCTCAGTAGAGGATGCCATAGTCTCGCTGGCTCTACACGGTTGGGAGCAGTTGGGATTTTTGTGGGGTATTCACTATAAAAATAAAATAAATTTAAAAAATCAATCGGGGGAAGTTCAAAATATTAATAATGAATTTATTTATTTATTTATTTATTTATTTATACTGGGTTTTAACAGATGTTATCACTTTCGTGAAAAAATCCAGTTATAAAAAACCAGTTAGTGTACAATCATTGATAAATACAATACAAATAGACAAGATACATTAAATTTTTAAAAAATTGTTGTTTTTGTACTTATTACTACTAGATACATACAAAATATACTTAGGGAATTACTCTAACACCCTTTTAAGCAATAACATGACATTCCGTCTGAAACCGTACAGACCATCAACAAAAATGTCTACATCAGCACACTCTATTAGATTATATAGTCGGCACATTTGCGATAGAGGGCTAAAGTAGGCAATATTGTTTCTGAATGTATTCAGGTGGAATGTACTATGGCGTCTTAAACAATGAGCATTGGGTACATTAATTTCAATAGCGCTAAGACATATTGCAGTGTCGAGATGACCGTGAATTATTTTATGTAGACATATCAACTCAGTTAATTGCCTTCTAGTTTTCAGTGTATCCATGTTAAAGTATTCAAGGCGTGCATCATATGATCTAAGATGGTCATGTAGACCACATTTGAAAGATAACATTCTTAGCATTTTTTTTTTGAACAGATTCAACAGTGTTTACATACTTGTGGTAATGAGGATTCCAAATAGTGCTACCATATTCCAATTTACTTCTAACCAAGCTGTTGTAAAGGGTTAGAATTGATTGTGGGTCCTTGAATGGTTTACATATTCTGTGAATAAATCCCATCATTTTGAATGATTTACACTTAATGTCGTTAATGTGAACATCAAATATGAATTTAGAATCAAGAGTGATTCCTAGATCTTTTATCGAAGAAACTTTATTAAGGATAGTATTATTAATAACGTAGGAAAAGTTCTTTTGTAATTCTATTTCGAGTGAAGTTTAAAGTGTAACATTTATCAACATTTAAGTGCATATCATTGTCAATACACCATTTATTGAGTGTGTTGAGGTCATTCTGAAGCAATTGATGATCGGAGATCGACTTAATTTTACGAAAATTTTAAGGTCATCAGCAAAAAAGGCATAATCACAGTGTAATTTTGAACCAAGGTCATTTATGAATATGAGAAAAAGCAGGGGGCCAAGATTCGATCCCTGTGGTACACCAGAAGTTACAACTATATGGGATGATTTGTATCCATTAATGAGTACTAGTTGTGTTCTGTTATACAAATATGATTTCACCCAGCGAAAAAGATCTCCATGTATTCCTATTTGATCAAGCTTATTTAGTAAGATGGAGTGGTTAACTTTATCAAAAAGCTTTTTGGAAATCAGTATAAATTGCATCAACTTGTAATCTTTCATTAAATGAATTACAGACATAATTACAAAATTCTAAAAGATTTGAATTGATAGATCTGTGAGGAACAAAACCCATGTTGTCTAGTGCAGAGAAAGGGCTTAAAGTGAGAAAAAAATATTATTATATATTAGAGATTCAAAAACCTTAGCAAAACATGAAAGTATACTGATTGGTCTATAATTTTTTATTAAACATTGATCACCTGATTTGAAAACTGGTACTACATGTGCTTCTTTCCACAAGTCAGGAAATGTTCCAGTGGTTAGTGATTCATTAAAAATAATAAAAAGCGGCAAACATAAAGAATCTGCACAGCAACTGACAAATAAAGGAGGGATTTTATCAGGTCCAGGACCTTTGTTGGAATCTATTTTACTCAAAAAAACATTTTATTACTAATGATTTTGAGTATGACCAGAACACCTTTATATTATCTTGTAAACCACTTTCAACAGAGTTGATGTAAGATTTATAACATTCTTTTTGCATTGTTTTTGACATTTTTCTTAATTTAGAGAATTCTCTATAATCTGATGGAAAGTTATATTTTTTTACCTTAAGTCTAACCTTGTACTTTTTCTTAAGAAGAGCAATCAATTGGTGATTAAACCATGCTGGGTATTGACTTTTGATTTGTAAATATATTTTTTAAAATTTTTGTCAATTATTTCATATAACTTTTCATAGAACAAGTGTACCATGTTATTAACATTTTTATTTTTAAATAGAGCTATCCAATTAACGGACAATAGGTCTAGTCGACATACATCATAATCTCCCTTCCTGAAGTTGTATTTTGAATCATTTTTATTCAATTCTAAAAATTGTTTTTTATTTTGTTTTACCTTAATTTCAAATTAAGGATGATAGTGATCTAGTTTAGCTAAACCTGGTGCTGTATATATGTCTATGTTCACTTTATCAGATAAAACAAGGTCCAACAAATTTTTATTTCTATTGAGTATATAATTGAATTGGTATAAATTACAAATTGAGGATAGGTTGACAAGACTGTGTGCTTTTTGGCTTGTATAGTTAGAAGGAGAAAGTACATTATTCTTATATGAAATTTCAGGTAACCATTTAATTTCAGGGAGATTGAAATCACCAACAATTATAAACTGTGAATTGTAATTTGAATGTTTCAAATACAGATCCTGTAATTTTACAATTTGATTACAATAATGATCAACAGTTACACTGGGTGGAATATAGAGAACGCAGATATAAATGAGCGAGTTGGAATGAGAATTGGATCTTATCACAAGCCACAAATCTTCATTGTCACTCTCCCATTCAGTTTTTCAAATTTAATGTCTAATCGTTGGATCTCTTGACCCGCCGTTTAAAGAGGAAAAATATTTAACATTCTTCACTTTCATCGTTCAACCAAACACCGCTTTGTGAGGAATTCAAACCAAATTCTTCATGGTAGCAAAACGCTGTGAATCCATCCAAGTCTAAAATATAATGTATTTAGGGTTTGTTCAGCCTGAATTACTTCAGAATTACAGACCTTTTTATATCGTATAATATGTTCAAAATTGTTTTAAGACAGACCTCTATTTTAATTGTATTTATTAGGAAGGCAATATTATAAACTTAATGATTTGTAATTAAGCTACCCAACTTTATACATACTACATTAGTGTTATTATAATACGGTTTATGATCAAGAAAAGATGATTGTTTTAAAACTTCTTTTTTTAATTAGAATAATAATCTACTTGATTATTTTTCAACCCTTTAGAGCTTTGCCCAAGTTTCAACAACTTTAAGCCAAAATATAATATAATTTATAATCGAACAGTCGAAAATTAGGGTAAGATAATAAAAAAATAAATACTCAAGTGCGCACGATGTAAAAGACGTCGCGACCTGAAATTAGTTTCGTTGACCCAGACATTAGAGACAGAAAAATCTGAGCTAACTTTATGACGCCAGAGTTGGTCGTTAGAATTTGTTTAGCTTGGTGTCCCTAGCAAAATTAAATCGTTTTATAGATAAGATTAAAAACATATACAGATATTTCAAAAGAATGCTGGCCTAAAAATAATTTGCTTTGAACTTTTCACTTGCCCTTTTTATAGTTTTTCATAGAATTTTATGAACACTTGAATAAAAAAATTTCAAAGGATTAGGAAAATATATATTATCAATAACATAATAAGCGAATGAAAGCCACTTTTAAAGGCATTATGGTTTATTTATTTTTTACTCATTGTTCGTCCTTTTTTGTTCGGTGAACAGAGAATAGTGCTTTTCGAAAATGTGTTTGTACTTTATCGTTCATTTCGATAACCCAAAACATAATTCCTTCACGAAGCTATTTCTAACCCAGCTCAGTTATTCAGGTTAAGGCCATTTCTCTATGTACCCACGGCATTGAACCGAGCAAACGATATGCGTGCCTTGGCTTTATTTCTGGCCATAAACTCTGCAATTAGATTTTTCCACGACTTTAGAACTGAAAAGGATAAATAAAACTCGTAACTCTAAACTTACAAACTCTTAAAAAACTATCCACTATCTATGTTACTTGTAATAAACTAACGATTAACTTATGACTCTTACCAAACTAACTCTTAACTAACTTACTCCGCATGAGTAATTCTTAACTTTCTGACTCTTGAAAAACCATCTTTAAACTAAGTGACTTTCAAGAAACTAATTCCAAACTAACTGTTTTTTGTTTTTGTATTTTTATTTAGATGTATGCAAATATATTTTTCACAAATCTAGTAAGAAAAACATTTATAAATTTCACAATAATAGAACAAAGCACATAAGGTTACTATACAGCAGATATAAATTGAAATCTTAGTAATCTTAAGAATCATAGGTTTTTTTTAACATATTCAGCACAAATCCTGCGAAAAGTGCTAAGATTTGAGGCTTCTTTTAAGGCACTTAGAAGACTATTAAAAAAATTTTGACCTTTGTAAAACACGCTGTTTTGAATACACGCAAGTTTTGTTCTAGAAAGCCTAAAATCATGACAACTTTTAGGATATTTGTAAATATATAATATTATTTTGCAGATATTTTAGGAGCATATTATTTTTAAGCTTGTAAATCATCGTTAAAGTATTATGTATTATATGTTGTTTAGGTGTCATTATATTTAAATTTCGTAACATAATTTTAACCCTAACTAACTAACTAACCATCACGCCGTTTCCCCACAGGGGTAGGCAGAGAGGACGGACCGTCATATAACTCTGGTAAAAATATTACAATTACATCACTATTAACTAAATAGGTCTTGACTAAGTAACTCTTATCAAACTAACAATTAAGTTCTTATTTTTCTTTTGTATTGGGGGGGTCAGAGGGGATCATCCAGGTCTGCCAGCCATTCTCGTGAACCTCATCAATTCCTGTGAAGAACGAAGGATCGGGCATTCATTGACCGCGTGTTCGGTTGTCTGCACCGCACCACATTCACATATTATGTGGCGCCTCAAAGAGTTTGCGAGTCTTTATCATGCGGCCACAGCGGCAGTAAGAGCACTTTATCCAAATGATGGAGGGTCAGAGTTTATGAGGGAATGCGAATTAGGTCAGGAATAAGATGGTCATTTCTCAAGTCAGCTAATCGTTACTCAAGTTTCCACCTGTCTTCTAGGGTGAGAGTTAACTGAATGAGTATTTCTTGTTTAATCTAGAAGGGTTTTCAGGACTTTAGGCGTCATGCGGGGTTAAACATTACAAAATCATGCAAAGGTATTGCGATATTTTGCAGCGCCTTTTTTTATTTCCTGAGTTTTGCAATCTCTCGCCTGATTTTTGACGGGGTTATATTTGCAAGTACGGGCAACCAAGGAAGAGGAGTTGATTTCAAAGTCTCACTGATGGTTCGCATTGTACCATCTAGCTGAACATTAACCATGGACATGTAAAGCGCCCTTACGCCCATGGTCTTAACTAAGTAACTATAACTTTATCTGACCAAGAAACTTTTAACAAAGTAAGTCTTAACTGAGTACCTGTTTGTTGAATCAATGTCAAAACGAGAACGGATTGCAATGTCTCGAGCACAGACGTCAGGTGATAATGCTGTGTTTATTCTACCGGTATTTCTATTGAGGGTGAAGTGAATCTGAAGAACTTTCGTAATTGATCTTGTGGATACCAATGAATAGTTGGTGGACACGTCAACAGTTTTAAAAGGACAAATACATATTTTGTACAGGATTGAAATCAGACACCGAGAACGGGGCATTTTCAACTCGTTCTTTTCTGGAATGACTTACCAGCTTTTTCATCTCCTCCCTTCTTCAATATGGGTATTTTTTACTTTAGAAACAAAGCGGAGTTGAAATGAAAATTTTTAAAACCTCATAAGGAAAATATACAAGAATTTATGAGAATACGTAGATTTTTGCCATAAAATGACTCCTACTAATAAAAATATATTTTTTGTGGTTTTATTCAAAAAAATTAATTGTAAGTAAAACCTTAGTTTGATAGTTAAAAGTTTATTTGTTTGGCGTTGGTTTAAGAGTAATGTAATTAAGAAATATGTAGTTAAGAGTAATAAATAATAATGTCAATAATATTGTTAAGAATAAGGTTGTTAAGAATAAGGTTGTTAAGAGTAAGATTGTTAAGAGTAAGGTTGTTAAGAATAAGGTTGTTAAGAGTAAGATTGTTAAAAGTAAGGTTGTTAAGAGTATTTTTGTCAATATTAAGATTGCTAAGAGTATGATTGTTAAGAGTAAGTATGTTTAGAGTAATATTGTTAAGTGTAAGATTGTTTAGAGTAAGGTTATTGATAATAAGTTTGTTAAGAGTGAGATTGTTAAAGGTAAGGTTGTTAAGAGTTAGGTTATAAATAAGGGGTTGTTAAGAGTAAGGTACTTAGTTAAAAATACGGTAGTTAAGAGTTATATGATTAATAGTTCGGTAGTTAGTATATTCTTAACTCTGTTTTCCAGGAAACGAAATAACATATCCTCACAGTTATAGAACTGTTGATTTTTTTCCAATTTTAGGATAAATATGTTTTATGGACTTGTTAAGTTTACGAAACGAGTTCCTGGATGTTTATGACTGTTTCTGTGGATTTATATGCCAAATAAAGTGGACGATTATTTTATGTCTTTACGAGAACGTGAAGTGAAAAAGAAGTGGATATTAACGAAAGAGACAAAATACAGACAGTTTGACACGGATAACTTTGCTGGCAAACTGATGAGGGACTTAAGTCGCTGAAGTGTTTCCAATTAGGTTTATAATTTATTATTTTATTTTCATGTTTCAAAAAATGATGTTAAAGTTCTTTTTACATGTTACGACCCCCCAAATTATGAATATTCTCGTGTCATGGTAAAGAATTATGGTCCTCAAACAATCGTTGTTGGTTTAAATACTATAAAGCATATGAAATTAAGCGCCCTTGAGCTAATATTTAACAAAAAAAGCGCTACATATATTGGCCAAGTATTAAAGCGATGCAATTGGGAAATCGATTACATTCAAGTACATTCGTGGACTGTGAAAACATACAAAAATTCCCTATAATTGCAGTATTAGGCCGAGCTGTCGACAGTTTAGAGTTGTATTGTCAGTTTTGTCGAAAAAACTACCCACAAAAATACTTAATTATTTTTAAGTCTTTACTGTATTTTTTATATCCATACTGGTGGTGTGCAAGGATTTACATTAAAATATAAGCTAATTTAAAATATCTGGACAAAAAGTGTATGTTCCAAAAAAAACCTACGTTAAGTGATTTATTTTTATTTGGTCTACCCAATAGCTATGGTAATAGTAAACATCACTAACTGCGAAGTAAACCGTGTCAAGCCGCAAGGGCAGTGCTCTAAGTTTAAATAAAATGTGTTCTTTTAGAAAATTGGCTTGAAGGTTCATACTTGTTGGTATACCACACAAGAATCCTAACTGCCCAGAGCCACTGAGACTAGGCACCCCCAATCGAGGTATTTTATGAGGCTGAATTATAGGAGAGGGGAAGGAGATGGAGAAAGGGTTTGTGGGAAAGAACCTGGTTTTTCAGATCTGGTCACCAAACACGACTAGAGCCATTTCAAGCAACGTTTTGATTCTGAAAATTTCGATTTTCTATCAATTGAGCAGTACTAGTATATATGACTTTGGAATGTACTGAAAATACATTGTATGTTATTTTATATGAAATAAAAAATGGATTAACACAAATATTAATAAAATTTATATGGGGGCGCCGGGATTCCAACCCGTGACCTTTGAATTCTCAGCTTTTAACCGCTCGGCCACGGATATCGTCTTGTGAGTACTCTAAAGCGTAACATCTGATTCGGATGCATCAAAACTTTCAAACGGCTTGATCTGGCCTCATTAAATTTGCACAGTTTTTTCTGCTTAAAATTTTCGAAACAACAATTTTTGGATCGCAATAATATATCCGTCGTGTACTATGGAGCTTATTATATTATTAAGTATATTTTTATCTGTCACAAATTAAGACAATACGTTTAATTTTTTTATTCACAAATGTTTTTCTAAAAAGTGTGAAAAATCGGCAGAAACCGAAAAAAGTTGAAAATAGATGATTTGATTAAAAAAAAGAAGTTTTTCATCTATAAATCGTCATAAATTGAAAATTCGTCTCTCCTTTAATAAACACTTATTTTTTTATGGATTTCAATGGAGTTGTTATAATACCGAAGAATATATTAATGTTTTTTTTTATGCTGATACGTCCCTTAAACATAATTTTGAATTTGAACAACTAGCATTAATGAAACCCTTCATGATAACCTTTATACCTCAATAGAATTTATGGATTCAAGGCATCAAGCAAAATAATTAATGGAGACAGGTACTTATAACAAGTATTGTTCACGAATAGGAAAGGGGTTGAACCGTTGAATATCTGGGAGTTAGTATATTCACTATTGGAGAGTTAATTTGAACTACTACTATTAGAAAATAATTTATTTATATTCACAAAAGGGCGAAAACGTTTATTTTAATTTCAGTTGTTTTCAGAATGTTAAAATATTTAATAATCGGTTTAACTAAGAAACAAAGATTCATAAGTTCACGGATGAATTGAAACAAGAATGGGTGACCTGATTATAATGGGATATTTCACCACCTCTGAGTGAACTGTCGATAAGTGGTACTCGTCGAGTAGTGCAAATTGTCTGTTTTACCACCGCTGAGTAACGACACCTGTCAAAGAAATGCTTATTTTTCAGTCATTTTAATCCTATGGTTAAAATTATTGGACGAATAAGGCATAGGCATAAAATACAAGACACGTCATATTCATACAAATCGAACGATAAATGTGGCACGCAGTTGATTTCAGTTACAAAGCTTATAACTCTAATGAAAAGGATAGCCATACCAAACAGAATATGTGTGTACGGATGAGATTATAATCTCTCTTCCCCGACGAACTTACTGAGCGACTAGCCAAGTAGAGTACGACGTACGGAAACGGTTGTTTTCCACACACCTATGTATATCTGCATTCGCTATCTCACATTATTTCGGTTGAAGAGCTTCCATTTTCCCGTGACAGCTTGTCTGTCGAACGAATATTTGTGTGATACTAAACGCAGTAAATCTCAGGTATGTCTCTCGGACTCGGTTTAGAACATTCACGCGCGTTGTCTCAGTATCGTATCTACATTATTTAATTTACCTAAGCCTAAAGGTTGGATTTTTTCAACGTCCGTCACATTTGATAAACGGTCAAATCGACGATCACAACAATTTTATTTTTTTGACATTTCAACTGTCCCCGTTATAGGTTGTGCAATTATAGCGGATGCGAACACGATACACTTAGGATTGTGTGTGTTGGTGCATATGTATACACTTTTGACAGGGATATCCTTGAGAAAAATCACTGAGAAACAGCTTTTTTTTCTTGATTATGCCTACTTATTGATATTAGCGAAAACGGACAACAAACTTGTGCATTGAATATTCTAAATTAGCTAATCATTTTTTAATCAGCTGTCAAGCATAACAATCATGCTGTTACGATTGACAAAAAATCATGAATTGCCAATAATTAATTAATCTCATCAGGATAAAAGTAGACTGATGACAGGCAATTTTCCATAAAAATCTTTACTACGTTAAGATGAGGCCTGCCTTGCTTTCTTTAATGAGATCCAATAATTAAAGACCTCTGGTATACGCCTAAAAACATCAATTAATAATTTCAGGGTAAACACTGTGTAAAAGGCTATCGGGAGAAACAGGGCACCGTTAAAAAGAGGGGGCTAACTTGAATCAATAAAATTTATAAATTAATAACAAATATTGTGTTGATGATTGTAAAAATATTAAAAACATTCCAACAATGTAAATTTTAAAACTACACAAGAAAGAAAAAAAAACTATTTGAGAGCGACCAAGACTAAAATATTCATTCTGGAGTATACAAAATCCAAAAGATTTTTTAATAAAACAAAAAATGGTAAGTTTATCAAAGACACTTTTAAGTTGGAGAATTAGTTTTGATACAGATAGATGCCTCTCACAATGTTGGTGTGAAAAAATATTTTTTGTCAGGTCAAATAATCAAATAAAAAACGATACATTTGCGTTATAACTAGCGTTGGGAAAAACTTCAATGTTTTGTGAATGCTTCACGAACTGCTAGTTCTTTAAAATGAACCCTTCGCAGTGAAAACTTCAATTGAAGTCGAACTCGCCAAAAAGAGATTTGAATTTTATTTGGTGAGGAACCGGTTATTTGTCCAATTCTTTTTGGAACCGGTTCTTCGAGATTTTTTCGAGAAGTACTAGCAAATCGACAAAAGTTCCTCTCCAAAACGAAAAGAACTGAAACTGGTTCTTCGCCGAAAAAAAAGTACTAAGTAAGTCGGTAGAGATTCGAAAGTGAAAAGAACTGGAACCGGTTTCTTGCCTAAAACAAAAAAAAAAACACCTTGCTTTAAAAGTTTAAATCGACCTTCAAATGAAGTTTGCGCTGCTGTATAGTTCTTTGAAATCGAACTTCAATTGAAGTACTTGAAATGAAGAACTTCTTTGTAGGCTTTGAAGTTCAATTTCGCAACTTAACTGCCGCCGCAAAATAATGTACTTCTTTGTAATCTAACTATAATTGAAGTATTTGTTCAATGAAAAGTGAATGAAGTGTGAACTGCCGCAAAATGAAGAAGTACTGAAGTATTTGTTCAATGCACAATGAAGGAAGTAGGAATTGCCGCCAAAAGAAGTAGTTCTTACGGAGCGGTCACAACGCTAGTTATAACGATATATTCTGAGGTTTATTCTGCGAGTTAAACAGCTAAGAGAAAATAACGTTTGGACAAATCAACATAACTTCAAAAGAATTCATTTTCAGACATCAGCATATCAGACCACGCTCTGACGCAACCAGGAAATCTTAACAGAGACAACAAAAGGCCGAAACAATCTCGAATGATCATTCTACAAAGAAAATAGGTCACGGGTCAGGCAATCTAAGACTGTCTCTCATTCATAATAATGATATACACTAAACAGATAACCCCAAGCGTGATCTATTATCACTCAACAGTTAATACATTTTGAAAGGAAACTGTCACCAATTCGCATGAAACGTTTCAATTCCTATGACCTAGACAGGTACGCAAAATCAATTATTAAAGAATTTAGACATTTGAAAATGTTTGATCCACTTCAACTTCACCAGAAGCAAAATTAGGTTTACTTCAAGCACTCTGGTATTTATAATATACAACAATGGAGCACCTTCGAGATGCTTTCAATAATATAATTATAAGCCTGACGAAGGCTGTGTATCGATAAACATAGCATAGATTGACCCACCCTTTTCAACGTGAAATCAGTTAAATTTAATCACCCTAGCTCGAACGACGCCGGGAGTTGATGCTAGAATTAATATTAATATCGTTCCCTTGCGCGATAACTTAATACAATTAACTGACGACTTCCATGGGCGAACGGTTAAGATCCTCGGCTACAAACCCGGAGTTGTGGGTTCTAGGCCCGGCGTGCGCAAATAGTTATTAATTTTATTTGTGTTATAGTATACACTCGTAGTATATTTGCGACATGTTTCATTGTGGTCTCGCCCTGGTGAAAGATCAACATTTAGCATCGAAACGTTACTTGAAATGATGATAACCAGGTACTTCTCAACCTTCCTCTTCTCCATCTCCTTACCTCTCCCGACTCTCTTCAGCCTCACAACATACCCCAGACAGAGATACCATAGTCTCACTGGCTCCGGAGAATTGAGAACAGTCTCGGGCGGTATTCACATAAAAAATATAAAATTACAATTAAATAAAAAATACAGTTGCCCTGTATGATGCCTTCTGATTAATTAATACCAGAATAGTTTGATTATTAACTTTGTAATAATTAGAATTCTTCAGAATTATTTAATTACGATTGTAGCATGAACTAATCTTGTATGGCTGTAAAACATTTGATTATTCTTCTTATCGGCAGTTATAACGTATTCGATATCAGAAACGCTTCACCAATCTTAAGCATAAAGCAGAAAATTTGTTTATGTGTTCCACTAAATACTTTTGAGCAATATGCTTCGTAAATGCGTCACAAAAAGCTCACATCTTTTTTGTGTGGATTTTCTGACTAAACGTAACTATTTTCAACTGGCAACGTAGTATTCACTATAACTTGTAGAGTTTTGAAATGTTCATTTTTCTGACATGAAATAGTGCAAAACACCACATTTTTAATTTTTTTTTTAAATTCTTATTCCAGGTAAAGCCAGGAAGTAGGGGCCGGAAATTAATGGTAAAAATAATTTTCTCGTAAATTTACCATTCGTTGAATAATTGTTAATTATTGACAGTATTTAAATTTCACGATACATTCAGACGATAACATAGAACAAAAAAAATGTTTTCATTAAATTCCTCATTTAAACGCCGAAATAACCAAAACTGAGAACATTTTTAAAATACTTCAAAATATAAAATAAAACGATGGCAGCATTCCCAACAGAAAAAATACGATAGCATCAAATAAACAACAACATGGCAACACACATAAATTAATTTCATTTTTCGTGCACGAAGAGAAATTATTGTTACGATATTGATTCAATTCAACCACTGAAAAGCCTTATCTACAACAATAAACCGGTCAGTAGCCGAGTTGACAAATGTGTCAGGTTTCCACCCAGACGTCTCGGGTTCATTTCCTCTGCTAGCTGAGTTCACTGTCATTGCAGAAACAGCATTTTCAGTTTGTCTTTCTTTTCTTACATTTAAAACCACAGTGATTTTCTTTAAATACAGAAGAAAAATAACATATAACACTAAATAATGATAAATAACATGTACGAGTGTGTAACAGTAAATAACGATAATACGAACAAAGACAGACATAAAATATTTTACAAACAGAAAGTCTAGTGAAACTGAAAATTTATGAATTATATTATTTAAAAGCTTGAGCATAAAGCGTTGCTAAACATCATGATAGAAGATGCAAAATAAAAATAAAAAAGATTAGTACAATTATCCAGAAGAATGAAACACTTTTAATACAATTATCTAGAATAAAAAACACAGGAACGTGAAGTCTTTGAATAATAATCATAAAAGACTGCCAAAGAGAAGATGATTGAATTTAATTGGAAACGGTTTGATTCAGACAACTCTCGCTAGTTTATGTTATTAAATAATGTGTTTATTTATTATTAAGTAACTATCTGAAATCATTCAGCTTTATAGGTTGCGCCATTAGAATTGACCCAAACAATAAATACTTATGATTTTGTGTATTGGTGCATATGTATACACTTTTGGCATTGATGTCTGACAAACGTCAGTGAAAAACAACCTGGTTTTTGTTTTTACTAAAAGCGATACAAGGGTATACGTTGTTAAAATTTTAATCTTCAAAATGTTTTGAGGGTATTCTTTTTATTTTATTGAAAATAAACTATAATAAATTTTTACTTAAACTTTCTTTTTTGAAGACGAATATCAAATTTTAAACATGTTGTATGTAAGCAATGCATCTGTGTAAGTACTGTGTTCGAGTCAACTCTCCATTTAAGTACAGATTGAATTTCCTGTTTCTGCAGGTAGCCAAAAGAAAAACTAACAAACAAAGAAACGAACTATTTTTTAAATAAACTTTTTTAGTATCCAATCAGTAATGCGTCCCCAGCAGCAGAGATATGTTTATATGAAATCATTTTTGTCAGGAATATTTATATTTGTGAATATTATGAATTTTTCGTAATTGTTTTACGAATCCACTTTTACTTGTTTGCCGATTTTGAGTTACGTCTTATTATTTCAAATGCTGGCTATAATTAATTACACGAAAGCTATCTGATTTGACTGGAAAATATAAATTATCACGATGACTGGTAATGTTTTTTAAACTGTAACTAGGGGAGTTTTTTAGGTCTCAAATCATTGTGAAAATGTTAAACTGTTTAAATTTTTTATTCAATTTTCACTTGAAATTTAGATATCTTTTTCAGCGGGGATTATATTTTCTTACTTTTTTATCAGTCAGATGAATTCAATAAAAGTGGTGGCATTTCCGCATCCGCCATGGACATTCTGGCTTGCGCATATACTTTAAACATTTTTCGAAAATACGCCAAAGTCCGTCAAAACTTACTTTGCCATGAAAATAAATGAAAAACGGAAAGCACCGTTTTTTTCCATGAACCATTTGTTCAAAGCGGACATCGCTGAAACTCCGCATATTTGTCACCGTTATTTTACCAAACAATAATAAAAACGATAAAGTGTTATCCCCCACGCATTTTACAATTTATTATTCAGGCAATTACGAAGAATTATTGAATGCAAGTAAGTACACAGTTATTGTAATAAATTACTTTTGTTTTTAATGTTGTAGTCATTCACCCTATTTTTTTAAAATATCTATTTTTCTGTTTAACTCATCTTTTCTGGAACTTTTCCGTAAAATCATTATTCAAATAAACTATTGATAAAATAACCTGTGGACTTGCAATGTCATCTGACACAGCGATCAAAAACTAAAGATCTGACAGTGAAATGTCACGCAATTTTTTAAAATATGTTTTTGGTAGGTACTTACTTAATCACTTGTCTTGATTTGAAAAAGATTATATTCTTTAATTTGATAATTTTCATCCACAGTTCCAATTTTGAAAAATTCACACATAATTTTTGAATTTTTTTTTTGGAATATATATTTCATTACAAAAAAACAATTTTTTTATAATTTGTCAATTAAGACAATATTATGTAAAATTCTTCTTAAAACAAAACATTTTATTTCCTACACTTTCACGCATTTCAAGTTCTTGATAAACAAAACTGATAAAGAATGAAAACATTTCATATTGGAAAAGAGGTAAAGGGGTGTTACAGAAATGGTGCGCACGACCGCACGGCAAGCCGTAGATCTTGCTTCAAGTCTACTTGGAACCTGAAATGTTTTTTCTTTTCTGTGTGTTTTATCTATTTCGTTTTTTTTTTAATATGATTAATATTGTTTCATTAGTTTAAAACACTTTTAATGTTCGGTATTAAGGGTCAGCACCCAAAAATTCACACTTTTGGCTTTTATAATACAAGCAATACTACAAATGGTTTATCTGTTAATTTTATACGGGTAGTTAGGGAAATGTCTAAGGTTTCCAGTGAAAACATTTTTTTAACTGTGTTTTTTTTAATTCCGTGTGAAATGCATACTGAATTTTCAGCTAAAACGTTTGAAAATGGCTGCGCTGATTTTCAAACTGCACCTTCTACTGACATTTTGTTTGTTTTTCAATAAATTTAAAAGATAACAGATCAAAGATTTTAATCACCGGAAACCTTAGATATTTTCGTAACTTCCCGCGTAGAATTAACAGATAAATCATGTACAGTATTGCTTGTATTAGAATGCTACAAAGTGACGTTTAGCGCCATTTTGGGTGCTGAGCTTTTAAGCCGTTTAGAAATGCACATTACATTATTCTAACCAAACTAAAACGCCAAAATTCGCTGATAAATTCAAACATAAATATAAAATATTTTTTCTCTAAAATATGACAAAAATGTAGAATCTTCACTTTTCAGTTTCAACGTCAAGTTTCGGGTCATTTAAAACTAGCAAGTGTGTGTAAAAGTAGCGTGCTTTTAGCGTAAAGTTGTCGGTGAGTTAGTAACTTCCAAGACATGAGTGGGCCATCGCGGGGGCCGTACTTTAACTGCCTTTGAGCCATTAGTGCCGCCAGATCTAATAAGTCCGTCAAGAGGTGCCGTTAAATTAATTACCAGCGAACGAACCATGGGAGTTTTCTCCTCACTTCTACAAAGTTCCTAGATAATAAACTGAATTTACAAAGCATGTTAAATGACAAGGAAGAGATAAGTTTACTTTGAGTTATAACACCTTTATTAATATTTCAGTAAAAAGTTGCAACCGTCAAGAAATTTTTGTCTCATTTTTTCTAAAAAAAAGCATACTTGCACCATTCTACAGAGCTATGAAAACTTTTGTTTTTTGACACAGAAGTAAAAAGGCATTTTTCTACAGAATGCAGCGCGACATCATTATATATATATAATTAACAAACAGATCTAATTGTTAAAGTGACACCTTTCTATATTATTAGTTGTTTGTTGTCACTGGTGAGCTGTTTTCTTGCATTTATTTCTCTATTTTTCTGCCTGAGGGTGCATTTTTAAAGTGACATCTCGCTATGTAATTAAGTTTCGTTTCACCATGTATCATATAAATTGACAGGCATTTGTTGCACCTAGTGAGAAATTATACAAGTGACGTCTGTCTAGTGCATGTGTTTGTTGCGCCATGTGAGAAAATATTGTTAAAGTGAGAGTTTTCTCTCTTAAGAAGGGTTTGTGGCGTCAAGAGATTTTTTTAAGAGACCCCTTGGTAAATTTGTAGGCGTTTGGTTCTTTCATTATTATTTTTTAATGTGTCTCTTGTCTACTGTAGCGTTTTTTGCACCAAGTAAGAAATTTCAAAAGTGACACCCGTCTACCATATGGTTTTGTTGTTGCTAGTCGAAAATTATAAATGTGACACCTGTTCACCTATGTTGTATTTAATCATAAATTATACAGGTGACATCCGTACACCATAGGCCTATGTTGTATATAGTCGTAAATTACACAAGTGACACCCGTTAACTTATGGCCTATGTTGAATATAGTCATAAATTATACAAATGGCATCCGTTAACTTATGGCCTATGTTGTATTTAGTCATAAATTATACAAGTGACACCCGTTCACCATAGGCCTATGTTCTATATAGTCATAAATTATACAAGTGACACCCGTTCACCATAGGCCTATGTTCTATATAGTCATAAATTATACAAGTGACACCCGTTCACCATAGGCCTATGTTCTATATAGTCATAAATTATACAAGTGACACCCGTTCACCATAGGCCTATGTTCTATATAGTCATAAATTATACAAGTGACACCCGTTCACCATAGGCTTATGTTGTACATAGTCATATATTATACAAGTGACACCTGGCTACTGAAGGCGTCTGTTGCACTTAGTAAAGAATTATATAATAACACATGTTTAACATAGGCATCGGTTTTACCTTGTGATACATTGCATAAGTGACACCTGTCTACTGTAGGCATCTGTTGCACCCAATGAGGATTATACAACTGACTCCCGTCTACTGTTTGTAGGCGTATGTTGTACTTGGTGATACTGTAAAAGTAACACATATCTACTATAGGCATCTGTTGCACCTAGTGATATTGTAAAAGTGACATATGACTACTATAGGCGGTTAGTGGCAAAGTTGTTTACCTATTAAAGAACGTATTAGTGACGCCTTCCTACTTTAGTAATTGCAAAATATATATAAAACCATTACCATTACAAGCGGTGAAATGCGTGATAGAGAGGTTAGAGAGAAAGAGATATAGATACATACTTTGACCCTCACCTCATCCGAGACGTCTTCGAAGGAAGCGAAGGGCGCGGGTCCCATCCGGGTTTGTCTAGGGCTCCGGGGGGGCACGGGGGCCCCCTTGTCCCCCTCCATCCGGCCGGGGCCCCCTTCACCTGCAACGGCACATCAACTGTCAGTAACAGCCACCTAGTAATGGCGCCGCCATGTTCAGTGATCAGGGCTGAGCTAGGTGTCACCTTCTACTCGTTAATCATCCTAAATCCCATCATTATTTTCCAAATTATGTTCAATTCAATAAACAAAAATTCTTTTGGACCATTCCATATAAGAACTCCGTAAATATGATCTTCCCAATGTTAGGTTAGGTTGTTTTTTGTCAAGTTAGGAAAATATCTGTTCATTCCAGCGATCAAATATTTCATTTGGATTCGAAATAAGATCTTTCAAGGTTGTGTAAGGTAAGATTAGGTCATTGTATTTTCATTCCAGCGATAGAGTATTTCATTTGGATTCGAAATAAGATGTTTCAAGGTTGTGTAAGGTAAGATTAGGTCATTGTATTTTCATTCAAGCGATAGAGTATTTCATTTGGATTCGAAATAAGATATTTCAAGGTTAAAAAGGAACAACTTTTAAGTATGCTCACTTAAACATTAGGGGATTAATTGCAAGAAGAGTAATTTATTATTTATTCGCACTTTATTTTCGTAATAACTTAGATATTTTTTATGTGAAACGTTACCTTAATATCATTTTTTTAACAAGAATGATGCTTTTTATTATTTTACAAAAAATATGTGTACACTCGAGTGAATTTCACGAAAACAGCTAAAACTAACAATAAAAGTGACTATGGAAGCTGAAAGCTTCCTTCAAATTCATATTTCTCACCGTTCGGCCTAAAACCTAAAGGCAAAATATTTTCTCTCATAAATTTACTATAAAGGTAGATACTTAAATTAATATTTATGTATGGAAATGTGGCAAGCAAAAACATTGTTTGAGGGTCATAGTCATAACTAAGCTACTTAAAAATACTAAAAACATTCATGAACAAGCTGAAAATATACATTTTCGAACAACATGGTTTAATTTTTTTTAAATATATTCAAATATGGAATAAATAATAATCGCACTGGGGAAACACGAATTATAAACAATTTCGGGATAAGTTTTCTATTGGCGCTTTTTGGCATTGTTAATTGAATTTTAAAACGCCGTAAAAGGTGATTACGTAAGGGGGAAGCTAAGGGAGTCAAAACATTTTACATGAGCCCATTTGAGTTAGTAGTTTGTTTTAGCTTAGAACAAACAAGGAAATTTTCACATTGCATGCAACACCGGAAAGCGATTTCAAAATAAAGAACGCCGTTGAGTCAACCAATCAAATTGATGAATTATGCTGGGGCTTGCATGCTAGGATAGTCATGTTTGAGAAGGTAATATCTAATATTATCTTTTCCTACTGGGTCAATTCCGAAATGGCGGCGTGGGTAGGTACCTAACCTAACATAACCTGACATTCCTTACCTTCTGATATCAATTTATTATACTCTGGGTATCAGAACAAGATTTAAATAGCCGAAACAAATCCTCTGGAAGGATCTACGTATCGTACGGATATATCTGCAACTATTATTATTAATGTTTTTTTCTAGGTTAGGTAGAGCACATTATTTTTATGTACCAAAAACTTTTTTTTTCAAATGATTTTTTAATCTTCAAATGGATTTTTTTAAGCACTTGTTTTTACGTGAGCTAGGTAGAAATAAATTATTGGTTTTAATTATTATATTTTTTTAAATTCATCGAAATTCTTTTTTTCTTTCCATTTTTCATAATTTAATATGATTTCCTCATATTCGATTGGTGACGGGTTCAAAACCCGACAACGCAAAATAAGAATTATTGTGCTTATTTATATGTGTGTTTTCCATGATCAAATAATTTTTTATGTTTTATTTCCGCTTCATTCCTGATTTAAGAATACTTTCAGTTTCGCCCTTGTGATAGACAATCATTCAAAATCGAAACATAGGCTTTGCTTGGCATAACTTACGCTGCTTTTGGTTATTATATCTTAATAACCAGGTACATTACCCTCTCTACTTCCACATACATTTTCCGTCCCTTTATGACATTTTCTAATTATTTTGCGATTTCTCTTTTAAAATCATTAGTGTAATTCCGCATTAAATTTTTTAAATATTTGATATTTCTGTAATTATTAAATAAAAAAGATTTCTTATTTTTCTACAGCACCATACTTCATCAATCGCCCCAGAAAAGACGGCCGTAGTTTATCGAGAAACCCAATCCAATGTATTCCACCGTGGGGGTTTCTGGAATGGAGCCAAAACAGCACATAGCGTACGTTGCAGGCCTCCGATAAATTCCGGGTTATGGTCTCTGCAGCGTTTCGTTTTGGCTAGGGATGTACGTAATCGAAGCATGCGATTTCGAAACATTAAATAATCGACAACTCTTTTTTATTAATCGCTTTGACGCAAACGAAAGCGACTTTTCCTGATAAATCGACGAAGGCCGCATTTTTTACGTGAGATTTTCGATGCTGTCGCCTTTATTATTTTTTATGGCAAAATGCATAATTTTATCATATTTCGGCTCGAATGTTTCGATTAAATCGTCCATTCTATATTTGTAAATCGATTAAACATATTTTTTAAAGGATCTAAATTATTTAAAATGTCCCAATGAATCAAAATTTAAATTAAATATAAAATAAGAGTTTTTAAGATACATTAAAATGAATTTAAATGCAAAAATAACAATCAAAACACTTGTAAAAAATCTATATTTTTGGAAATTAAGCACTTCGATTATTTAAATATAATCGATCATCTTTAAACGTATTATCCCCATCACTAGTACTCATCACATTTTGGCAATTCAATATAAGATTAACTTTGTAAGGAAGAAAATAAATGATTCTATTAGGTCGTAATCTTTTTCGTTTTCCTTGCGGCTTCTTTTCTATGTAAACCTAAATAATGGCTAGTTGATAATACTATGTCATACAAGCGCCCTTTAGGCAATATTTCACAAAACTGGCGATATATAAAGTAAACAGGTATTATACCTACATCTACATGTACATTTTTTTGTTTCTAGTTAGAATACAAATATTAACCGGTTTCGGTCTAGTTTAAACGAATCACAAAGGCAAAAAATATTTTTTTACGAATTCTAAGGTTATATTAATCGAAAAACAGTTCCGTTATCCCAACACAATTACCATCGATTTCCATGTTTCAATTGCTAATTAACATTATCTAAATAACTGAATAATTGGGTAATTCCCAAAATTCCTCTTCCCCATCTCCTTCTCATCCCCGTTCCCTCCAGCATCACAACATACCCCAATTGGGGATGCCATCGTCCCACTGATGTTGAGACTCATTTGCGGTATTCAGATAAAAAATAAAAATAAATAATTGCCTCCGGGAAACGTGACAAGTGAAAGACTTGATAATTCAATACAATAAGTTATTTCTCGAACAATACGGTTTTGTGTTTTCTATTTTAGGCATAACACTTAACGTATTCTGATTTCTTAAACCAGATTGTTTCTAAACTTTTGTTTTCGGAAACCATCAAAGATTTCATAATTGTGTTTCAGTTACATTTGAAGGCGCACATATTTCAAAGTGAAATAAATACCTTTCAAAACTTTTGTTCCCCAGCACAATAGTTATTTTTTTTAACTAGAAGCCGATATAGCTTGTCCTTGACTTGTCAGAACCAAAAGGTAACAAATCAATTCATTTCGTATTCAAAGTAATTCGACACTTAATTCTAATGAAACGTATCAGATTCTTATCAAATTTACAAAGAAAGCGCCAGACACAATGCTTGGCTGGCTTGTAAAGAATGTAATTAAAATATGTATTGAGAATCAAAAGGTTGTGTGTCAATTTAATTCGTATTTCAAAGAAAACTTACTCTCTGTTTAGCTCTCTACACTGCTTACCAAATTATTGGAAAAGTTGTACGAAATTCAAGATTCAATCGAGGATCTAAGCGATAAATCGCAAAAAACATGCAACTCTACTACCCCAACGTAAATACACTTTATTATCTATTCCCATGTTTTAATTCGTATTTTTATTTCGCTAAATAATGCCGTATAATTAATTAATATCAAACTTGCCGGCTGCCTCGGACGACTGATTGAATTAGGTGAATCTTAAGTTCATAAATATAAGGTATTTAGAGAATATAAATTAGAAATTAAAATACGTAGGTCGATAGTATAGTGTCGTTGTGTTTGGGTAGTAGAACTGCATTTTAGATTTTTGTATTTCTAGCTTGAATTATCAAATTTGCAATAATATTATTAGACTTTGGTCTTTTTGATTTTATGGATTCTTTCGTAATCCTCAAACTAGCTGAGGCTTATACAAATACCCCTCATAAGATCTATCTAACTAGTACTACGGCTCATAGGCCTTATTACTATCACCATCTGATGGTTTCATTTACTTGACAGAATTTAAGTTTACGTGAGTTGTTAAGGAAAAGGTAACTGGTAAAAGGTAAAGGCTTAACTGGATAAAAAACCCTAAATTTAGAATTGATCGCCAGTCGCTAGGGTAAAAGGTAAATAGGGAGCTTTGTAAAAAAACGATAAATATCTTGCTCAAAGCAAAAATAGTTTTTTACATAAACTCATTACGACTGTGAGTCATTCAGATAATTCAAATTGCATTTGTATTCGCTTTTAACACCAGATTAAAAATCCAGAATTTTCCTCAATTTTTCTGCGTATTTGTGAACATTCTCTCCCCTATTAACAGAAGATAAATTCACCGAAATATTTAAGGGTGAGTCGAATAACTTAACCTTCATTATTTTGCCTCTCGTTCCCCGGGGATTTCAATTAAAAAGTTATTTTTCCAAAGAAAATTAATCTTACTTGAAACTGTCGAAATCACGACGGCTCTACATCTGAACATTAAACGAGCGTTATTTACGCAGGTTTTAATTTCAGAATTATTCCATTACTCTCGGAAAAAATAAAGAAATATAGACACGTTTGTCAACTGTACACCAGGGGCGAATTTTAAGTTTTTACTATGTTTTAGAGATTTTTTAAAAATTACAACATGATGTTGGAAAAACATCCTTCCCGAAACAATAATTTCAAAACGCCATTGGAATGTACGTATGACATAGATTGTACATGTAACTATAAATCGGTTAAAAAAACTTTTCTCTTTCTCCAAATACTCAGTCGATGAGTTCTGGCCCCAAGTCTTTAATTTCTTAGTGAACATAACTATTTTTTTGCTGATCATAATAAGCTATAGAACATCAAAATTTCAATTGAACTGTCAAAATATTAGATAATATTCCATTGCGTTGAATTTATATGTTTTTATAATTTTTCAATAAGATAATAAAATATTAATACTCAGATAAAGTCGGATAGTGAAATAAGTAATAAATATATTGGTAATGTGTGAAAATGGAAAGTAAGTCGAATTTAATTTACTGAAGTTTAGTGTACTCTTTCATCCGACATTCACATTTAATGTCGTTTGTGCGCTTTTTTTCAATTTAATTCGTCTAAGCTTTTTTCCTAAATATTGACCACGAAAATATTGTTTTATTTGTTAATATTTAATAGCAAAATGTTCCAAGCTTTAGCCAAACAGCATTTACCGAGTAATCAAATGCCAAGAAATGGAGAAAATTTTCGGCTTCCTTATTCTAAGTTGCTTAGATTTTTGCGCCATTCTATTTCGCTTTCAGGTTAATTGCATTCAATATTTCGCGACCGTTTGCCTCGCCTTGCCTGTGAATGTTGTAGGGTATTAAAACAGTTTTTAAAAAAATCCCACCGCAAATACCAGAGGCAATTACTATTTGTTAAAACTTATCGCGAATACCTTTGGTCTTTATGGGGGAAAAAAATTACATCTGGCATAAAACAACTGCAGAAGTTTTATGTATATGGATTATTACTAGACAAAACATGGGTTTCATTAAAAGTGTGTTTTGCAGCGGAAGTTTTCCGGGTGGATGAAAAATACAGTAAAAAGTAACTTATTTTTCTTTCATTTTTTAAAAAGAAGTCACGCTTGTACATTCCCAGGTTAGACAAAACCCGACATTACTTAAATTCCTCCTACTACCATAATTGTAAGTGAAAAGTGTTGCTGGCGCAATAGTGGAAGACTGGGTGGGAACTAGTAAGATTAAAACATACTACGTTATTGATGTTGTAGCCAACAACGTTTTTTTATTATTTTTTTTTATTTGTATGAATATTTTCAGAATTTTTCAGTTTTGGTGGCGCACGCACGGTTTGCTGAAAAATCTTCGTACAAAAAATTGAAATTTTGTAAAAAAATAAACGTTTTTGGCTTCAACAGTATCAATAATCACATTTTTTTTAATCTTAGCACTCTAGAACACTAAAAAGTCACGATACGCTACTGGTGGGAACCCGACGCTTTCGACCGATCGGCCACTAACTGATCATAATAATCAATCTTAACTCATGGCTGCTGAAATACAATTCTAATCCAGTCAATAAATTTCACCACTAGAAAACAACTCGTAAAAATAATTAATTACAGCTTTATTTATTTCTTGTGCATCCTATGCTGTATTGGATTACAACTTTATCATTATATTGATAAATTTTAAATAGATACCAATCATTTTTTATATCTTTAATATGTTCTAAATGCTTTTAAGTACGTGCTCACCTCGTTCGATAATTTTCACACGTTTTTAAAGCTGTACCTACAATTATATCGGAGTAAGGGTACCCATGTTTTAGGCAAGGCTCTGAAATATTACCAAATATCAACAAAACATTGATTGGACAAAGGGTATTATTCGCGTAGAGTTTTTTTTTTAGAGAAAGACAAACACTCCTTGGTTACGAATAACCTGACAATGTTTGAAAAACTCCTACTACCATCATAATAAGCGAAAAATGTTGCTGGTGCAATGTTGAAGGACTTAGCCAGCAGAGGAATTGAATCCACGACGCCCGAGTGGGAATCCGACGCTTTTGTCCACTCAGCTACGGACCGGTAGCAAATACTTTGACTTTGACGTTTTAAAGCGATAAAAAATCTGCACAATAGATAATATGTGTCATTGATGCCATGATAGGGTAACTTTTTTCGATATCGGTTAATTTATCAGTATATTAAGCAAAGCCGGGCGTGCTAGCGATGTTGATAAACTAATGTTGTCGATGTGGCTGTGCTAAACCCCCTGTGGCTTACGTCAAGGGCTATGTCGTATTTGTGGGTGCTGGCTAGACAAGCACAATATTCGGGATTATTTATCTAAACTGCTAAACCAGTGTTCATAAAATCAATGAAAGATTGTGTTGGTGCAGTGTTCACTGAACTGGGGTACCTAACAATTTCACTTATTTAAACTGGCGGCAACCGTTTTATTTATCACAATTATATGCATTATCTTTGAGTGATTTTAGTTAAACGCTCTAAGTTTTCTGGCTGTAGTTCTCTTATTGCTTTATATTTCAAATTGCTTATTTAACCTAAAAACGTTTGGTGTGTTTTCTGGAATCCAAAATCCTGAATATTTGGTTTTAGGCCATTCAGTAGCCAACGAGAAATTCTCATCGGTTTTGATAAAATTCCGTACCAACGTGCTATATTTCAGTAGCTTTCAGCGAAAATTATTTTTTATCACGGCAGAGAATTCCTTTGATGAATTTCAGCGAAAAATGTTCGAAAAAAAATAAAAGGATTTTTTCAAATTTTCATTTAGAGGGATTGGAAACTGAAATTTTAATTCCAATGTTTATTTTTGATATCCCTTGTGCTGAATAACTCAATATTGTGATGGTACTAAATGTGGTTTTAGTCGTTATTTAAAAAAAAAAAACAAATGTTAAATTCTTTGGAATAACAAACATATAGAGCGCAAACGTTGCATCCGCAAAGTAACGAACATATTTATGTAATCAAGCGATCTTAGTATCATATTACATTTGAGAATTAGTAATACATTTGCAAGAAATTAGTCGCTAGCTTCGAGGACCGTTATGGATTATATTATTTCGCGTTGCGTAGTTCGCCGATATGCCGTCGAAGGAGACTACTTTTTGCATATTCTTTCCATTCGAACTGACATAATAATATAGTAATTTAATCATAATACCAAGATAACTCTTTTTTTCGAAAAAACTCAAAAATTTCGATAAAGGTCGCAATGTCAATTAAATTAAATGAATCAAATACATCAAATGAATGAAATAATCAAATGAATAAAATAACCAAATGAATCAAATAAATCAATCCAATCGAAATAATAAAATAACACCAATAAATTAATCCAAATAATCCAATCAATCTAATTAATCCAACTAAATTTAACCAAGTTAATTTAATTAATCAAATTTATATAACTAACTAACTAACTAACCATCACGCCGTTTCCCCGCAAGGGTAGGCAGAGAGGACGGACCGCCATACAACTCTGTCTTGGCACACACTTCTTGCTTCATTTACATTCATACATCGTCTCATACATACTCTTCTGTTATTCTGACTCTTCACACGACCCGATTCAAGTATTTGATTTACTTGATCGTGCCATGTCTTTCTCGGGCGTCCTCAACTTCTTCTTCCATTCATTTATATTATTATTAAAATTAATCCAATCAACCCAATTGATCCAATTAATCCCATTGATCAAATTAATACTGTCAATCCAATTAATCTAATCAATCCAGTTAATCTAATCAATCCAATTAATCCAATCAATCCAATTAATCAAATCAATCCAATTAATCCAATCAATCCAATTTACACAATCAATCCAATTAATCCAATCAATCCAATTAATACAATCAATCTAATTACTCAATGCCACAGGTAAGATTAAGATTCAGAATAACGGGACGAGTGTTCATAAGAAACTGTTTGAATGTGCATGGAGCTATAAGCAAACATCTTTTCAGGTCAACAACCTTTTTCAACAAACATCGTATCCAGGACTGAGAAGTATGAATTTCCATCCTATTTGCCTATCCCTTCCAAGTAATGGCTTGGAGGTTAATTATTAGTGTTTTAGATAGGTTATGCGAGGTTTCGAATTCAATTCAACTCGGAATAATTTTCTATTCAAGTCACTGGGTAGGTACTACATTACTTATCAAAGGGGATATAATAATATGGTCCTGCAGCTGTGTGTTCCATTGTACCTCTCTTTCTGTCACATTCGTCATTCATGAGGAAAAGAAAGGGGAAGGCCACAGCGGAGCTATCAGCGGTGGGCATTAATGCTTGGGGGTTTCCGCAAAGCTACAGACCCTCCCTGGTAATACTTTGAAAGTGTTTTGAATACAAGAGGATAGTAGATAGGGTAGTATCATAGCCGCTTTGAAATGTCTGTCACGTTCTGTTATAGAACCATTGAATTTACATAAATTAATTTAGGTCAAGAATTCTTAATATAATGGCTTCAAAAGAACCATCATGATTCAACAACATTCTTGGCGTTACTAGCGTTGGGAAAAACGCAACACCCTTTTCCAAAGAGAGTGACGTCCTTGCCAAACGTCACTGAGAAACAGCCTTTTGTCTTGCTTACGCCTACGTATTGTTACTAGCGAGAAAGGGACGAGTGTTTACAATCATCGAATTTGATAATTTAAAAAAAAAATACAGTGTGTTCTCTTAATTATATTTTAAGCTCCCCCACATTCCTCATCCCCGTCTCCTGTTTCTCTCCATTACCATCAGCTTCATAACATACCTTAATTTGAGATGTCATAGTCAAACTGGGACGATGTGGTATTCAAATTAAAAACAAATAAAAAGAAAAACTGAAAAAGAAGAATTCACCTCACCGCTAAAGCTCACCTTCCAAAAGCTTTTACTGCTCAAATTTCATTACCCTAAAAGTCACCGTTTCGCCGAGAGTGTTTGCTGCTTCATAGAATCAGGTTTTTCCTTTATAGTAATTTTTCTTTTATGTATTTAAGTTTTTCAAAATGTGTATCGCATACTCGACGACGCCTTGCCTGGACTAAATTGGTTCAGATATGAATTCCAGAGGGCAACAAGTTATTAGAAAGGCTCTTTAGATGTACCGAACCCTTGAATCTGTAAAGGTAATTGTTATCCTACTCTGAGATAGACCAACCCCAATTAAAATTACGCAGGTACTGCCGGCAAAAATATACTAAAATATTTATGTTTATAGTTAGCTAGAGCGAAAATTACTCTTAGTTGGTAATTTATAGAGCCAGTGGTAATGTGGCACCCCAAGTGGGGTATTTTTTTGTAAATGTTAAAAAAGAAAAAAAAAATTTAATACGCTGTCATAATCGGTCATTTTTTGATAGCGTCACTTTTTTTATATTTTTTTATCGTGAATACCGCACAAGAGTTTTAACTGCTCCCGACCGTCCAGAACCAGTGAGACTATGGCATCCTCAATTGGGTATGTTGTGAGGCTTAAGGTGGTGGGGAGGGGAAGGAGATGGGGAAGAGGAAGGTTGGGAAGTTTGGAAGGTTGTAAGTATTTGTTCAATGAAAAATGAATGAAGTTTGAACTGCCGCAAAATGAAGTAGTTCACACGGAGCGGTCACAACGCTAGTGGAGAGCTATTAAAACCCCATCACATGGGGTACTTAACAAAAGGGTAAAACAATTTTCCATCCATAAATTATGTCCGGAGGGTAATTAACGGAATATTCAATCTGATCAAATTTTCAGAAAAATGTTAACCAACAGATTTTTTTTTACATTTTCTAATAATTGATTTTGTCCATGGCACTTAAAACTTTATACTAAAGATGTAATCTATTTTCTGATCTAGCAAAAACTCTCGAAAGTTGAGCTATAATGTCATCAAATTGACACAGCTTTTTCTGTCTAAAATGTCTAGATCAACGAAATAATTTTCAGGCAGATCATTTACATCACAAGCGATCTTCGAAACATACATTTAACTGATTTTAATGATACTATGTTTTTAACTTTATTTCACTATTTTTTTAAAACACCTGATCGGTTTCACCTTATGACGGGCATCTTTAGACTGGTACAATTTTGAGTAAATCTATGGCATATATACTATCAGTGGCCGGCCTCCATGGTCGAGTGGTAAGACGCTCGACTACGAATCCAAAGGTCGCGGGTTCAAACCCGGCGTGCGCCAATAACTTTTATTTAATTAATATGTGTCATAACATTTACTTCATATAAAAAAATAAAAAAGTATATTTGCGGCACGTTCCAGAGTGGTAGATACTCTAAGTATCGCCCTGGTGAAAGACAACCATTCAGAATCGAAACGTTGCTTGAAATGGCTTTAGCCGTGTTTGGTGACCAAATCTGAATAGCCAGGTACTTCTTAACCTTCCTCTTTCCAATTTACTTCCCCTCCCCAGTACCTTCAGCCCCACAAAATACCCTATTTGGGGATGCCATAGTCTCAGTGGCTCTGGACGGTTGAGAGCAGTTGAGACTCTCGTGCGGTATTCATATAAAAAAAATTAAAAAGTATCTGGAATGGACGCTTATTGGATCTCATAGTGAACATCTGTCTGTTTTATTGCTGACAGATGCGGCTTTACAATAACATTCAAAAATATATTTGGGTGGTTTTATTACCTTCTGAGAGACAGGTTACATTTAGTGGAATAAAGTTTAAACATCGATATCATTAAAATGGAGCTCCACCACGAATTAACAGTTTTAAAATTAGATATCCATTTAACTGTTAAAAAATGAGACACGACACCATACTGTTTATTCCAAATATAAATTGATTTCAGCGAACTATAAAGCCATAAGCATTAGAGATCCCCGTAACCAAACACAGGCAAATCTATAAAATGTGTTTTTACATATCTGATTTCAACCAACATTCTGCGAAAATGGGATTGATTGAAAAAATATTTTTTATAAGAACGGCGTATTTCCGGCTTGCTCATTTATCCACTGAATTGAGTTTTATCAAGATTCTTTGCGGATAGAGAGTGCAGCGAACCGTGAATGTTGAGGAGACAAATTTAAAGAAGGGGGTATATAAGTCGCCTCCTTATAGCATGACGTCATCAACCCCTGGAATAAATAATACGACTGGGGGTTGTACATTGCCATGGGCTCCCAAAAAAGGTTCACCACCTACTTTTGAAAATAATCCATTTTTTTCAGCCGTTTTCTTTCAAGTATTATTTATGTATATTTTTGTAACCATTCTTTTCATTAAGCCTTTACAATTATATGGTAGTACAGACCTTTTTACTGAGCAGAACTTGTTGGAAAAAACGTAACATTTCGTTTCAGAAACATTTTCAAAAAATAATGTTGCTTAAACAGTTCTGCGCGAGTAGACTCAATCAACACACGCTTATTGTGTGTATCCATGCATATGTATAAACTTCCGACAGCAATATTTCCTTGCAAAACGTCACTGAGCAACAGCACTTTGTCTTGTTTACACCTACTTACTGCTTTTATTTTAAAAAATGTATAGCAAGCATACACCTTATTCAAATTTGAATAGTCAAAAAGTTTTTACAATTATTCAAAAAGTTTTATGGCGTTTTTTTATATACTTGTTTTCATTATTCGAATAACAAGAAAAATGCTGTATGGAAGCAATGCATCTGTGTGAGTACTGTGTTCGTATCAACATTAAAAAATCCGACACCTGTATCCGCTGTAGGTCTCGAACCCTGCTCGTCAAACTGCTGGTCAAGAGTCTTACCCACCAGGCTATCGACCATTTCATTGATTTACTAGATACTTTTCAACCTTCCTCTCACCTATCTCCTTCTCGTTATACTCCCTTAAGCATCACAATGAACCTTAATTGGGAATGGCATACTTCCACTGGCTTCGAACAGTTGGCACTCTTGTGCAGAAATTAATCGGTTTTCAGGTCGATCGTACATGCAAAGTTTTTTATATGACAAGTTATTTTATTAAATGTTTTAAATAAGTCAATTTCTATTGGTTTGTATTTTATTAACTACTCACGTGATAAGTCAATCCCTTTTTCGTTTCAAGTTGAACTCACCTGATATCGGCTCACGGCCCGCAGATGGTAAGCACTGCACTAATCCATTATAACGGTAGGTAACGCTCGACAGATTACATAACGAAAAGCTAATCTAGAACAGATCTGACCGTGTTACAGTTTGTATGGGAATACGATTAAGGGCATATTTGTGGAAAATGTTAACATGCCAAAGATCTAAGAGACTTTATGATTACGTGATTGTTTCATGTATCACATCAATGTAACATCGCAGACAGCATGTATAATCGTAACATGCAATAAGCAACATGAGGGGGAGTCAACCCTGGAACCACGAGGATATAGCACCCTAGATATAAACCGGTGAAGGGCGAGTCCTAAGATTCGATCACGTTCTATTCAACTTGAGTATTCGTTAAAATAAACAAAAACAAATCATCGTGACGTTAGGCGCAGAATACACGTCCGTATCGACCGGCTGTCGAGCCGCAAATTAAGCGAAAATAGGCTAACACTCGAAACGCCAAATGGCAAAATTATGTTTGACCCTGGCTTTGGATGGGCATAGGGTTGAGTTTGCTGTAGCAAGTTCAGGAAAGCAAACTACCTAAGGTTTGAAGTTTAATTAAATATAGTGAACGTATTACCTACTACAATCTGATTTTTTTTTCAACGATATCTGTCGGGAAATAATTAATTCTTCGCATAGAAAAAAAAATCTGGTCTTTACCGCTAATGTTAGTGCTAAAAAAAATTTATTTTGACGAATACTTCAACATTTTGACTTCACCTTACCTGTAAATTGAGGGTTATTGTGTTAATGGCAGTCTGATTGTGGGTGTGCGATATTGCATCATCTTATTTTTTCTCAATTAAATGTATAAATCAAAGTTTCTTAGGTTGTGACGGAAATCAAACTTCGAGCTAAAAATATTTGAGCTGATCTATAAATTCCAGACCTAAAAAGCTGTGAAAATATAATATTAGCAAATTCTCCGTTCGAGCGTTTTTCAGGCTTCAAAAAACAAATACTCTGCTAAATAGTTGAGTGTAATGGTTTAAGTGTCGATCCATCAAGTCATGTGGAACTACGAAGAATCTGTAACAGCTTGACAAAGATAACTTTGTAGTTCGCCACAATAATTTTTGAGAATACCACTGTAAAATAAATCCCTTCGCTTAAAAATCATAAATGTATTCTTTGCACACCATCAGTATAAATATAAAAATCATTTAAAATACAGAAACCAATCAAAAATGATACGAGTAATTATTTACCGCAAAGCTGACAACAAACCCAAGCTGGCAGCAGCTCGTCCGAAGACTAGAATTATCGGGACTTGTTGACAGGTTTTCAGAGTACTTACACGAATACCAAAACCTTGAGAAAATCACTGTTCATGGGTGTTCCCATTTGTATCGCTTTATAACGTAAAAAAAAAACACTTATGTTTGAAGAAATCCATCTGAAAATATATTAACAGCCTAATAACAAAAAACATGGCGTCTTTAGTTCATCTTTTGGCCGATTTCAAGTTAGCTTGGTAAAAGCAGAGCAGTTTTTAAAACTTATTTTGGCTCTTAATTTCCTGTGACATTTTATTACGTAAACTTGCGAGTAAAACATTGTGGTAAGCAGATTAGAGCTGAAATTAATGTCTTCTTTTCATTGTAATATCACGGTATCAACACAAAGTGCGAAGAAAAGCTACACTTTAGATTTAATATGTGGAAAATCTTAATTCTCTAGAGAAGCTAGATTTGTGCGCGATCCTTTATTGGCGCGTTTTAATCCGCCTTATAAAAGCGGTTCATTTTTGTTTTCTTATCTTAGATAATCCTGCTGTGAGTTTCCATCCATTCCATATTACAATACACTTTAAGTACATTTTTATCACCTTACAAAAAACACTCATTAGATAATTTTTCGGCCGAAGAAAATGTTGTCGGAAAATATTAAATATTTTGATCTTCAGAAAATATTTACTTCTCGACATTTATTTTTTGTGGCTCGGTATTTTTGTATTCCAGAAAGGTGTTTTTACGCGCTTAAGCTGAAGTCGTTTTCTCCGGCTTTATTATATTTTCGAGGCCGCACAGCTGCGGAGAAAGCTATGTAATATTGAACAGCACCTACTTGCAAATTCTACGGACGCATCGATCCTTAAGCTTCTAAGGTTTTTTTATTTGAAAACATAAGTATACCATTGTCTGGAGCTAGTTAAAATATATCACTGCCAGTCGGGGAATATTTTCTAACGATAGTAAAATAGGGATGAGACGGGGAGATGCAACTGGATATTCAGATCTAGTTATAAAACATTGAAGTTATCCTTTTCATCATAATTCAGTCGTATGTTTAAAGTTACGTTAACAAAATGCAAACTATAAATTAGAACATGGACATCGATTGAAAAATGTCCTTACATACGTAAGGCTCCAGAATAGTAGATACTCTAAGTATCGCCCTGTTGAACGACCACCATTCAGAATCGAAACGTTACTTGAAATGGCTTTAGCCGTGTTTGGTGACCAGATCTGAATAGTCAGGTACTTCCCAACCTTCTCCTTGATCTTCATCCCTTTCCCCTCCCCACTACTTTCAGCCTGACAACAAAGCCCAATTGGGGATGCCATGGTCCCACCGGCTCTAGACGGTTGAGAGCACTTGAGACTTTTGTGCGGTATTCACTGTAAAAAAAAGCTAGCAAATCGAGCATTTTTTATTTTTTATTGCCATTTGATTAGATATTTGTATCATATATGTGTGACCAAAGTAAGGCTTCGGGTGAAATTGATCATCTAACATTTTCTAATATCCAAATTCTTTCTTGGGCATACAATCAATTTTATTGGCCTATCTGGGGCCTAGGAGTCAAAAATTATTCGATATTTATCACACTTCTAGGGATTATCTGTTCAGTGTGGTCAGTATAGACAGTTTGGCGCAGTTTACCGCACTTTATATTTTATCTATAGTGTTATTACGGTAAAAACGGAGAGAATGTGTATAAAATTGGATACGACATAAAGTTTGAACATTAGGTGGAAATGCTGTGTTTGTTCTACTGGTGTTTCAATGTAAGGTGCTCCGACGAACTAGCATCATCGGTCATTTGGGCACCAGTGCGTAACCGGGAGATACGGGTGTCCATTATTTATGCACGGTCGACATTTGCACACGAGAACTCTAGGTTGTTTTTACGACTCGTCAATAGAAACACTCCTTTTCACAACACGAGTCTCTTAGTCATTTTTTTTATCCAGGTTTATTTCATCTTCTTCTTATACAGACGATCCGCACAGCATCCCCAAAAATGATTTATTGCCCGAGAAAATCCCAAATGCCTCCAGAGTTGAAAACTAAATAAATTATCTATCACAAATAATAACCTAGGTAACCAATACCCAGAATTAGCGGATATTTTCAATAGTACTGAAATATCTTACAAAAAGCATTACACATATTTTTTTAAACAATTACTATTTTATTTTATTTTTTCACTGTAAATTTAATTAATTAAGAATCAAATAAATGTTTTTAATGGCTTTTTGTTTTATATTGTATTGTATTTTTTTAATAATATTTTTTGTGTACTAAAAGGTTCTTGTACCGCTAACCAATAATAAATAAATAAATATTTTATGTGTGATAAATTGTTAAATTAATATATAAACCGCCGCATGTAGTCGTGTAGAAGAATTCCCGTTAGATTGCACGCTACAGTGGCACCAAAAAACTACACCCTTCGTAGCACTGTAAAATTGCGGCCATAAATTCAAACTCTGTCTTGGGTACATCGTCTAGTCTAGACTTAAGTGAATTTGCGGAATCCTTTCTGTTGCCAAAAGCTACGCATTTAGGCACAAAGCCTCTCCCGACGCCGGCCGATATTGTGTTGGAAATTATTGCATTTGTATTGCTGGCGAAAGTGTTTTTCCGATACGAATTTCCATCTAAAGATTTGTATTTAATTTTATACTTTAGTTCTGCCAAAGAGAGGTGCTGCGTGGAGTAACATTTATACATCTAGAAGCATTTGATTATTAATTTTTTCAAATATTTATTCCACACAGGAGGCCCTGAGGGAATATATTTTCTCTCGGTGCCCATGTCATATTTAGGGATGCTATGATGGAGGTTTTTTTTAGAGAAGGACTAAATCTGAGTTTTGAAGAGACCCGTTGTGTAGGATGGAGGAAACACAGTAGCCGGCAAATTCATTCTGCAGTCGAGCTATTGAACACAAGAACGAGAGTTAGTTAGTTGGGCTAGCACTCAAAAATGACGATATACGTTACTCTCTAGCATTCTAATACAAGGAATACTACAAATAATTTATCTGTTCGGTGACCGGATCTAAATGGCCAGATACTTCTCCACTTTTCTTATATCTATCTCCTTTCCCTCCATTCTCTCTTCTTTGAGTATGCCATAGTTCCAATAGTTCCAATGGCTCTGGACAAATACCTTCCCTTCCCTTCCCTTACCTTCCCTTCCCTTCCCTTCCCTTCCCTTCCCTTTCCTTTCCCTTCCCTTCCCTTCCTTCCCTTCCCTTCCCTTCCCTTCCCTTCCCTTCCCTTCCCTACCCTGTTTTTTTAGAACTTTACTCAGTTACTTAAATCTGTAATGTCGTCGAACACAATACCAGCCTTAAACTTTAGATAAACGAATTCACTGAGTAAGATGTCAAGAAAAATTAGAAATGCGTGTTAAGATAAATTTAAGAGATATTATGTAATTACAAATAGTGAGATAGAGATAACACGTATAAGCTTACCAAGAGATATGTGATATTACAACGCCTTTGTCTAATTTATGATTCAGAGTGAGACAGAAAAACGGTCAGACAGTCGAGTGCTTTACCTACGGCAAATCGAATTCGAAGAACACATAATTTCCAAAATCGATAACACAAACAAAATCACGGACTGCAGACCCATCCGTTAGCAGGGTGTTAAGCCTGATTCACACCAACGTCCGGTTCCGCTCAGTGCCGATATTGTTCCGCAATAAAACTTATTGATATGGTATGAATATCAATCAAGGAGTATGTGCCAAGACAAATTTGTGTGGCAGTATATCCTTCTGCCCACCCTTGTGATATTTAACTACTTATTTAGGTAAATAATTATTTTGAAGTGTAAATATACACAACGCAGATTATTTTTTAAACTGATTTTTTATCACTAAATAATATTTTTAATAATTAACAAAAAATATTATTTAGTGATAAAAAAATGGTTTTTGATAAAAAAAAATCTGCGATGTTAGTATTTTTACCCTTCGAAATAATTATTTAACTAAATAAGTAGTTAAATATCACAAGGGTGGGTAGAAGGATATACTGCCACACAAATTTGTCTTGGCACATACTCTTTGATTGATATTCATACTATGTCAATAAGTTTTCTTGCGGAACACTATCGGCACTGAGCGGAACCGGACGTTGGTGTGAATCAGGCTTTAAACAGTACTACCCAAAAACATTGATGCGCAGTTTGAACAATCATTTCCACAAATCAACAACCTACCAAAAAACTGTAATCACGACAAAGTAAAGTATATACTACGCCCGCTGTGTATTATGGAACCTTATTCGATTTAATATCCTCTTTTTATTTGTACACAGAATTTAATGTGTATTGAATATTTACTGCGTTTAATTTTATTTTAATATTTTTGGCTTTCATCTTTCAAGGGTATTCTTGGCCATCGTTTCAATATATGGATGAAGGGAAGGCGAATTTATGTATTAATATTATCTACATAGGCAAATTTCATATTTACATTAATGGAAAATTGGAGTCGAGTTCAGACTTAGAAAAGATAAAATGTTTAATAGAAGGTGGCACTTTTAGATAAGGCTTGATGTAAAAGTGAATATTTGTTTAAGGAAAGAGAACTAAACAATATACGATCCAACTGAGGAGTCAAAAGGTGAAAGGGAACGGAACAATGTCCAATTCTCTTTCGAATAAAATAAGAAATGTGTTTTTTGTAAAATTGGGGGAACTGATGAAACCACCGTTTTATGGGATAGTTCTTTGTATCGAGGCGTAAGGCTTCTTTGGATTGACTAGCACATTGAAGTAACAATGTATGGAGAGAGAGCTAATTATTTTTACCCAACCTATACAAACTTGCGATAAATCACTTTCTCCGGGTTTTTACGTCGTACACCATGAGAGAGTAAGAGACAACAAATATAATACACCGCTTCTATGTACTGTCAGGATGATCTTGGGCTCCTGGGTCACCGCGGGACTCCACCTACATTTTTTATTGTGCCACTAAACTTGACAGAACTAAACGGTTTTTTAGTTTATATGCTATATTTTTTATATTCTGTCATTATCTGTCAATTTTTTTAAAGTGAATACCGCACAAAAGTCCCAACTGCTCCCAACCGTCTAGATTCAGTGAATCTATGACATCCCCAATCGGGGTAAGTTGTGAGGTTGACAGAAGTGGAGAGGGAAAGCATATGGGGAAGAGGAAGGATGGGAAGTACCTGGCCATTCATATCTAGTCACCAGAGACGGCTTAAGCCATTTCAAGCAACGTTTCAATTCTGAATGGTGGTCTTTCACCAGGGCAATACCATGAGTGTCTTTCACTCTTAAACGCGCCATAAATATACTTTATATTATTTTATATGAATTAAAAAAAAATTATTTGCGCGCGCCGGGCTTAAAGCCGCGACTTCTAGATTCGTAGTCGAGCCTCTTACCACTCGACCACGCAGGCCGTCAAAATTTACAAATATCATCCCTTTAATGGCGCATTACTGATTATGTAAGCATGTATGGTATAGTTATTGAAAATATTTCACACCTCCGGTTTATTTTACCATAGAATATTTAACTAAATTCTACACAAACATTAAATAAAGATACAATTAATCGAAAGGTGAGTTTGCGGATATTAAAAAAAAAACTAATTTAAGCAATTGCATTGCACCACTACTCTATGTACAATCAGGCGTCATCATCAAACACCCGAGAGAGATGGTCGATAGCCTCGTGGGTAGGACGCTCGACTGGCAGTTGGCAGGGCCGGTTTCGATACTCGCAGCGGGTAACCGAATTACTTCCTTTTATATGTATGCATGTGTAATGCTTTTTAGTGTTAGGGCATTTTTTTTAACTTCAAGAAATATATACTTACCAATTGTTACCCGTGTAAAATCACGGGATGTAACTTGACTTGCCAAGATTACAGTAACGGGAAAACCAACGGATTCCACGAACCGGAACAGCGTCCCGGTTTGCTCCGGTTGAATCAGAACACCGGGGTACCCACCGGGAAATTGCTTGCGACAGTCGACCTAAATGCGCGTATTTGACACAAGTCAATTTAAATGTATTGGTTCGGGAACATATTCACTGTGTTGCAGGGCGGTACCGCCAAACTTTAGGAGGTGATATTCTAATTTTAAAAAAAAAACAATTTTCACTTCAAACAGAGCAAATTCTACATTAAAGTGTCGTAAATTTGTGTTGTGGTCGTAGCTTTACAATACATCAATCGTTAACATTTAATGGGATTAGGTACCCGCTCATTCGCATAGTTAAGTAGGTGGATAGTCGTTAGGTTACGGTCGATCAAACAGATTTCGCTTTTAGCTAGTCTGTAGCGGTAGATTACCGCCTGTTGCGGACGGTATAGTGTTCACTATAAAGGATCGGTTACAGGTTACCGTATGCAAATGCAAAATATGTCATCACTTTTTATTTGGGCCATAACGAAAAAAATGTTATATATTTTAGTTCCTTCCTTAGATTTTCACCTCCAGTAGTTTTGGGGTAGCACCCGTAAATTCGGTGTATACGTATTTAAACTATTTACAGGAAGAATGAGAGAACTACAATAGAGCTAGGTACCTAAATTTGACCCAAAGTTTCAAACAACCTAACCTAAATGAATTTTTTTTTTCAATATTTTGTCGATTTTCCAAAGTAGCCGGAAAATGTTAAAATGTTTATTATAAGATTTTTAGCAAATATTTATTAGAAATCAAAGAGAAAAAAAAAAAAAACTACAACTTATCCAGATCAAAATTCCTTGCCGTAGACTCAGAAACAATGAATTGCTGTTCCTCAATCATCACAATACTAATTATGGGTATAATTCTCCAATGTCCAGAATGTCAAGACTTATTGTATTAACTCAAGCCATGGTCTTGAAATTTTTGGTAGCAGTCTTAATGATTTTCGTCATTCTTTACGACTCTGCCAAAACTTTGACTAGACCATGGCTTGAATGTTCTCTCTTATGTTTATTTTGCCTTATTTTTGTCATCGTTTCATTTTATTATTATGTATATGCTATTCCTTCTCTGTTGCTCTTTTTTCCATTTCGTGTTTTATATGTATTTTTGTGATTGGACTTAGTCAGTTAATTTATAAATAAATAAATATCCTGAAAGCAGGGTAGATTTTTCGATTTTTTGCGATTATAACATCGAAAAAAGGTTTTATCGACAATGTCGGTAATTTCGAACGCTATCGAACAACAGCTCACGTCGACGTAGCGTGCTTAATTTAGTCGATGTCAACTGTCGTTTGTTTGTTGGCGATCTGCAGTTAGGCTCGGGAACTTTTCCAAAATAACGACATTGTCGATAAAATATTTATCGATGTTTTGTGCTAGGACCCCTGATTTTCTTTTGTTGAAAAAGAATTTGGTGGCTAGCAAAGAGTGCTACTTCAGTGATCGCTAGTGTGGAGGGCCGAGAGAACGGTTTGCAATTTGACATCACTACCCCACCCACCAACCCCCCCTATCTCCTCATCCGTTTTCCGGTGGAGTGCAGTGGAAGCGGCTTCATTGGTTTCCGCAAAATTTTATGAGTGGCGTAGGACTGGATGTCGATTTTATATTATTTTACCGTTCAATGTACTGAGCTGACGTTATGGTGTATAGGTATCGCAGTCAGAGTTGTACAAACACACTACGCACACATATGCATTGCTTGCACACAGCACGTTTAAACTTATTATTATACTCCAGAAAATTAAATTCCAGTGAAATTGAAAAAAGTTTATTTTCAATAAATGTGATAAAAATAACACCTGAAAAAGTATTCGATTATTCAAATTCAAACTTTTTCGCTAAAAACAATAGGCAGACGTAAAAAAAGAAAAACTAACTAACCATCACGCCGTTTCCCCGCAGGGGTAGGCAGAGAGGACGGACCGCCATATAACTCTGTCTTGGCACACACTCCTTGCGTCACTTATATTGATACATCGTCTCATACATACTCTTCTGTTATTCTGACTCTTCACATGACCCGATTCAAGTATTTGATTTACTTGATCGTGCCATCTCTTTCTCGGGCGTCCTCAACTTCTTCATCCATTCACACTTTCGTATCATATATTCTTTTCACACTCCTTTCTTCGTTCATTCACTCTACATGCCCAAACCATCTAAGCATCCCTTTCTTGATCCTATTCATTACCTTCACATCAGCCTTGCAGTCTTTCCGGATATCCACATTTTTAATACGGTCTTACATGGTTTTACGCACATACGTCTCAAAGATCTCATTTCCACAGCAGACGTAAAGAAGTCAAAATGCTGTTCCTCAGTGACGTTTGATAAGGACTTAGCTGTCGGAAGTGTATACAATATGCACCAATACACACAATCTAATATTTGTGTTGTTTGGGCCAACTCTAGTTGCGCGACCTATATCCTCAATATCTAAGTTGAAAGAAACTAAATTGAAAATATTTTGACAGCCGAATAACAAAAAAACATGGCGTCTGTAGTTCCTCTTCTAACCGCTTCCAAAGTTATGTGTTTCAAGCTGTAAAACACTGAAGAGATAATCCTTAGAGGTGTGATCTGTAACGATTTGAAGGAAAACTGATATCACTTATTTACGTTCTTCATTCATTTTTTTTCGTAATTTTTTATTTTTTATTTATTTTTATGTGAGTACAACACAAGAGTCCTAACTTTCTGTAGTCAGTGAAACTATGGCTACTTAATTGTGGTATGTATTAAGGCTAAAGGGAGTGGGGAGCGGAAAAATATGGCGAAGTATGTGGCTATTCAGATCTAGTCATCAAACACAGCTAAATCCATTCAAGTAACGATTGGATTCTGGCGGTTATCTTTCGCCAGGGCGACACTGAGAAAGGAAATAACACTTTTTTTTATTTTTATATTTAAACTCATAGGGATTCGAACCTTTGCATTCGCAGTCGAAGATCGGGAATTGTTTTTTTTATTTATTATTCGGGCACATGAACACGCCCACAACACGCCATTTTTTCCCATCCCGGGGTTGATTGATGTAGGAAAACTAGTACCTACCCTAAACAGTTGATCTTACTAACATGCCACCAGCACTAATGCGTTTCGCCCCTTGCACGCAACTATTGCATGTCGATTATTTTGTCTAACCTAACCTAACCTTGACCTGTTTGAGAAAGCGCCAATGTACAATACCAAGTTATCGACAGAGCGCAACGACAGCTAGCTGGCGTGTTCTTCAAAGAAAATTCGATTTAAAACAAAAACCATCTGAAAACACAAGGGGGAAATAAATTAAGGGTAGCTCTCTGAGGACGAAGAAAATTCCCAGAAAATTTTCTTTTATTGTAATGAAAAACATCGAAATTCCCTTTTCTATTTCTTTTTTGTGTTCGACCGGTTTCACTTCGCTCTGTGGACTTATTTGAACTGTCTAGTGTCGATAACCGGAGAAGGGTGTATTTATTTCTTACAGAGAAAATTCAGACATACCTCTATGGAATAAAACTCTAACATTATCTAAGGCTTTGTATAATCTGTGATTTTAAAAGTGATCCCAATACTTATATGCAAAAACGGTAATATTTTCCTTAATTTTCATATTTTCTGGCATATTTTTTATAGTGAATACCGCACAAGAGTCCCAACTGCTCCCAACCGTCTGGAACCAGTGCAACTATGCCATCCCCAATTGGGTTATATTGGGAGACTGAAGGTAGTGGGGAGGGGTAGAACATAGGAAAGAGGAAGATTGCGAAGAACCTGGATACTCCCCACTACCTTCAGCCTCACAACATACCCCAATTGGGGATGCCATAATCTCACTGGCTCTAGACGGTTGGGAGCAGTTGCGACTCTTGTGCGGTATTCACTGTGAAAATATATATTTAAAAAAAAAAACAGATCTGGTCACCAAACACGGCTAAAGCCATTTCAAGCAACGTTTCGATTGTGAATGGTGGTGATTCACCAGGGCAATACTTGGAGTATCACCCTGGAACGTGCCGCAAATACACTTTGCATGTTTTTTTTAATATTAATTAAATGTGTTATGACACATATTAATTGTGTGAAAGTTATTTTCTCACGACGGGTTCGAACCCACGACCTTTGGATTCGGAGCCGAGCGTCTTACCACTCGACCACGGAGGCCGTCTTACATTTTGATTTTACATCTTACCTTTTCAGTCAAGCAAGCATCTTTATTATATTTTATAGTAGTTGTTACCCGTGAATTATATATTTTATTATTATATTTGATAAAGAGACTAACGTCTGCTAAAATACATTATAAGTCACATAATATAATGTATTTTATGGTCACAACAATTCTCATATATTATCCCAACAATTTTAAGCATTTGAGTTTATTCCAAATACAAATTTAAATCCTTTTGGGGCGGGTTCGGAAAATACTGAATATTTTATATTAATTAGGTACCTATCTGCCCTCCAAGAAACTCTATATAATTCAAAATAATTCTGAAACAACCTTCTATTTGGGTAGGGGTAAGTACACACTATCCAAGTCAGCATCTCTTGCATTCATAATGCGAATAAACAGTGTGCAATCGATAACCGAGGCACGTTTCATGGACGATGATTTTTAAATAGCTGGCAACATTGATTTTCCGTAACAGGCAACATCGATCTAACAAGTGTACCAACCGGGAGGTCAAATATGGCGAAATATTAATATGGAAGTTAGGGGAACCTAGATACAAAAGGGACCAATTTGATATTAAACACATGTCTAAATTCATAAGTCGCGCAGTTTCCCTGCCGGCTAAAGGGGAAAGAAAAGAGTTTGAGAATATCTAATTGCCAACGGTTACGAAATTCATTATTACATTCGCTTGTAGGATATTTTCAATGAATTTACGAATTCCTAACCTAATTATTAATTTAGAGGGTAGGCAGGTAGTTGTGCTTTTTTTAACCTGTGACTCTCTATTGTTTCCACTTTCTCCACAACATTCTCCAAAGTGGGAGTGCTATTATTTCACTGGCTCCAGGCAGTTGGAAGTCTTGGGCAGTAATCAAATAAAAAGTAAAAATGCAAAAAACATGAGTAAATAAAAAATAAAAAATCATCCAAATGTGTTTTGAGAGAATCCTTTGGTGAATCTTTGAAACGAATTCTTCCATCGTAACGAACGGATTGCAATGTTTAGAACGTAGACAGCCGGTGGAAATGCTGGGTTTTACTATCAATGAAAGCTGCTCCAAAGAACTGGCTTCATTGATTTCTTCGAAATGATATGAAAGAATCCCTGCTTGCCCCGAGAAATTTCTTTTTCTATCGTTTCTATTATAAGATATATTACGGATCTTAATATGACATACCTCAAATTAGGACCCTTAACGTATTAGGTTTTATCTTACAATCCGTAAGTTCGTTGGAACTCACCACGAAATTGGTAAACTGCAAGACACATCCACAGTAAATGTGGGAGACCGTTTAACTGAATGTAATACTTTTCAGGGTAAACGAGTACATTTTAATTTGACTTTGTAACTCATATTAGGAACGTGTCTCAAATTAGGTGACTTTCCTCTACACGGCTGACATTTTCCACATGAGAACGGGTAATTTTAACGAATCTCGCCTTTGGAATATCTTACCGGCTTTTGCGTTTCTTTCTCCTGCGACATGGATAAATTTAAGACCCAAATTAACTACTTCAATTCGTTGAAATATTACCTAGACCCTCGGGAAAACCTCAAAGCCCCTGTGTCGAGTATAAAAATAAAATAAACTAAATTGTGTATTTTTATTTACGCAATGGAAAAGGATCCATCGTCGAAATTTGAGGATTCGTGAGATTGTCACCCACCGTGAGACGTGATGTATCCGATAACAAAACTAAACAACAGACCAAAATGTCAAACAGATAATATTACGGGCATTGATATTCGAGACGTTTAAATTTTTGTGGTGTGGAATATACAAAGTTGTCCTCTACGAACAAACCTACGTCTGTAATAAAATTTTCTTGTCTACGCATTGTACTTTGGGTCACAGGGTAAGGGGTTCGATTTACGTCGCGGTGCAAAATATACGATATCATCGCGAAATTAGAGTAGACCCAAAACTTTGGATTGTGTATTTCGGTGTATATGTATACACTTCCGACACCGATTTTACTGCAAAACGTCACTGAGAAAAAGCGTTTTGTCTTTCTTTAACGAACTTACAATTATACGATCTTTGAATTTTGAAATTCGATTTTTTTTATAGTTATTGGAAAAGTTTTGCAGTGTGTTCTTTTAAATTTTAAATATGCTGTATGCAAGCAACGCATCTTTATGAGTCGATTGTAAATTCGCTGCGATACCTTAAACGTAGATTTAAGACTAATCTAAGTAAGTGGTAAAGTTTGATGGACCTTGCGGAAATTGTTTAACAACTTACTGTTGAGAGGAAACTCTTGACAATTAAACAAAAATCTGATTGTTTGAAGTAGCAAAACAACTGTCCCACGGTGAGCTCTGGTGTCATGAACTTTGCACAGACTTTATTTCGTGATTTTTTTTGGTCAACGGAGATCATTTTCAGTACTCAAAATCAATTCCATAATAAACTATGGTCATTTCAAAATAAAAGTTTTTTTTTAAATAAGACAATACTCGTAAACCGTGTTTGTTGGTTTCAATAATAATACTTGGCTAATTTAAATAGCGCCGTTTTTGTAACAATATCACCTCAATGTATGTTTTATATACGTATATGTTTAGTATGTTTTTTTTCTTCTTTTTTTATCACTTAGGTCGAATACTACGGAAGATCTAACGGTGTGGAGGGGGCACCGTTAACAAACGAAAGCTTCCACTACGCAACTAATAACAATCCAAGCAACAACTGCGCATTGCGAGAGTGATGAGGTGGGTATAGACCTCGCAATTTGAGTTGATCCAAACGACACACACTTAGATTTGTGTGTATTGGAGCATACGAGTATGTATTCACTTCAGACGGTTGTGTCCCTGCGAAACGTCACTGAGAAACAGCCTTTTTTATGTCTGAAGAAAGGAAGTGTAGAACAGCCATAAAAATATCTTGATTTTTTCACACGTGATATAAATTCTTTAACATTTATAAGAGCCTCTGGAAGTTCTTAAATTATTTTCATCATTATTTAATTAGGTATTTTATCCCGCGTAACTCTCACGCCGAAACCTCTCAGCATCCATCAAATATTTACAGCCACTGAATAGTCAATCCCTAGAAGTGTGAACTAAGCCGATTTGAAAAATCTTGTTGGCTACGTTTTTTTTTCTTTTATTTATTATTTCGACAGTGTTTAGGTCAAAGGCGTTATTATTTTTTAGTTTTTCATTTCAACTTAGGCCTTTTTTATTGTGAATACCGCACGAGAGTCTCAACTGCTCCCAACCGTCTAGACCCAGTAAGACTATGGCATCCCCAACTGGGGTAAGTTGTGAGGCTGAAGGTAGTGGGGAGGGGAAAGAGATGAAGAAAAGGAAGGTTGGGAAGTACCTGGCAATTCAGATCTGGTCACCAAACATGGCTAAAGCCATTTCAAGCAACGCTTTAATTCTGAATGGTGGTCTTTCACCAGGGCAATTCTTATCTACCACTCTGGAACGTGTCGCAAATATACTATATATGTTTATATATTGTTTTGTATGAATTAAATGTGTTATGACACATATTGATTGAATAAAATTTATTTTCGCACGCCAGATTATAACCCGCGACATCTGGATTCTTAATCATGCGCCTTACCACTCGACCACGGAGGCCGTCAAAGGCCTAGTGCCATAGAGTCAAAGGCCGTTTGGAGCCAATGGTATTATGGCATCCCTAGTTCGAGTATTTTGTATGGCTTTATTGAATAGGGAGGGAAAGTAGATAGGGAAGAATAAGATGGGGAAGTGCCTGGCTATTCATATCTGATCACTAAACACTGCAACAGCCATTTCAAGCGATGCTTCGATTCCGAACGGTGGTCTTTTACCAGGGCTAGACTGAGAGTATTTACCACTCTAGAACGTGCTGTAAACATGCTACCTACATACTGTTTTTTTAAATTTAATTATTATTGAAAAAAAATTATATGAATACCGCACAAGAGTCTCAACTGCTCCCAACTGTCTAGAGCCAGTGAGACTATAGCATCCCGAAATAGGGTATGTTGTGAGGCTGAAGGTGGTGGGGAGGGGAAGGAGATAGGGAAGAGGAAGGTGGAGAAGTACCTGGTTATTCAGATCTGGTCACCAAATACGGCTAAAGCCATTTCAAGCAACGTTTCGATTCTGAATGGTGGTCTTTCACCAGGGCGATATTTAGAGTATCTACCACTCTGGAACGTGCCGCAAATATACTTTTTTTATTATTTTTGTGTGAATTAAATGTCTTATGACACATATTAATTAAATAAAAGTTATTGGCGCACGCCGGGTTTGAACCCGCGACCTTTGGATTCGTAGTCGAGCGTCTTACCGCTCGATCATGGAGGCCGTCATGTGAAATAACACAAATTAATGGAATTATTTGCCCACGCCGGGATTTGAACACCCGTCCTCTGGCTTCTTAGTCCAGGATCTTAACCTCTCGACCACGGAGGCCGTCGAACCGCGCCACGTGTGTCGCGGGCGTGTCCGCGTGCCCGAAGCGAACTCAATGTTACCTCACTTCTGGTGAAATCGATCAAACATTGTGAATAATCCAAATTCTTTCGTGAGCAGTTATCAATTTCACTGGCATATCTGAGGCCTAGGAGTCTAAGGGTGTTGTGTAAATTGGCAACAAACGTTTTCTTTCAACCCCTTTGGATGAGCTCGGTGATATTATTATGTAACAATGGGATTTGTTGTGCCAGTCTCACTGAGAGGAATTCCCGTGCCGAGACATACGTTGTACATAATGAACTTAATAATATATTACCGATGGTTTGGAGATGTTTTAGTCTAATTGAAATACGTGAAGCAACTAACACTGCGTCTTATCTTATCCTTTTGTCAGTTAAATGGATTATTTCAAAGCTACATAGCTCTTCATGAAAATGCCGTTACGACTTAAAAAATGTTTCGATGAGCTAGGAATTCTAGTGAGATATGCAAACAGATTTTTCGCTTTATAGTTAGGATGCAGCATCCTGTACTCGTATGTATCTACGAGTGTTTATTTACAATTTGTCTGTACCCTAAGCCTTGCTATAATCATAAAGTTACCGTTTTATTTAATTTTAACCATGAAATAAATTACAATATCCTTCATTATATCATACGTATGAATCCATGCTGTCGTTGAGAGTTTGCAAGGGATTCTGGGTACATTTTTTCATAAATAAAGTTTTCCGGAAACCTGTTTTTAAATGTCTTCGTGAATAAAACTTTCGCTGGTCAGCAATTCGTTTCGAGTTATTGTTTACAAAATTATATACGTATGTATTGGGCCTCACTCGGGAAATAGGATCTTGCTTGTTCACTTGGAAATGTTAATACAACCCACAATAAGCCGATTGCTTGATTTTATTTTCGATCTAGGAAAGATTTCTGTAGCAGTATTTTACTAAACTTTTTATTGTTTGTTGAAAGCCGTAATATTTTTTTAACGCCTTCAAAAGTTTTATTCTTTCAGTCGTTTGAACGACTATATATATTTTTTAAATAAAGCCAGCTGACATTTTACTGACTAATTAAGTAAATAAAATAGTTTTTATTTATTTAAATGATTTTAACTAACTATTTAGAGTTCATGATCGAAGAAATAAATCAAAAGATTTCGTTAAAACAGCGCGCCTTAACTAAAATCGTAAAATTCACTGTCGATTTTTAAATTTCAACCTATATAAAAAAATATCATGCGTAACACAAGGGGTCACTTTCATATACTCGTAGTACGTTACGAGCTAAAAAATGTATTATTTGTTTAAGGACGCATTCCGTATTCTCGGTAGAAAAATCTGTTGCTTCCGTTTTTCTAAACACGTTGAAAATACATGTCTCAAGCTTCATTTATATGTTAATTATTAATTATTGGAAGAGGACCGGGTGTGTATTGATATATTGGAAGATTTTTGTTGGAAACCCGTTTTTACGGGAAACTGGATGACAACAAATTGTACCTACATATTATATCTAATATTTTATTCCATCTCTTTGTCATAATGTTTTTCAAAATTAACGTATTTATACGTTAGCTGCGGAAGTTATCTGCGCCATTAATATGCGTTAAAATTTTTATAAACAATTTATATTTATACATGTTAGTATTATTCAGCTTTTAATATTTTTAATTGCAACATTGTCACCTCAAAATCGTCCATTCTATGTGCTTTTTCTATAAATCTTAATTATACAAAACATCTAAAATACATAATTTTCTATGTATTTGGTTGGCGTAGATGTATTATTGTAGATGTTAATATATTTTGGGACGAAGACATTTTTAGGAAACCGACCATTTTTAGGGTCAAGAAAAAAGATCTAGTTTCTACGGTTCGGTTTTCAAGAAAACATTTTTTTCAAGTAGTTATGAGAGAAAATATTTCACCTTTCAATTATAAAAAAAAACATTACATTTGTGTATCCGACAATAGGAAGATAAAAATAACAATCAAACATAAATGAAATATGCATTAAAGTGTTAATAATATTTAAAAAGGTACATCGATAACTTGTTGTTAAATGAGAATCATAAAACATTACAAGAGTGGGTTTTTTTACATTAAAAACATATACAAAAATGACAAAATGCAAAAATAAAATAATGAATTTTTAAGGATGAAAAACACAGTTTGCTGCTGGCCAATAGAAAAAATCAAAACTAAATATTATTAATTATTAACCTAAAGAGAGGAGTCAAAAAATCATCTACGATGTATGTAGGTACAACAGGCTAGCATCCACTATTTAATCATTCAACCAAAGGTTACTAGGAGCCAAGGCCAATCAACTATCAAACTAAAGCCAGGCTTGAAAACTAAAATAATAATCCAAATATCTTCACAGAAATAAGTGTTCGTACCTGAATAAATTGCACATTGGAGTCACTCGCGGAGTCGTCTCAAACATAACACTAAACCACTCCTTCGAGAGATAGAGAACCCATTTCTACCAATTCCTCACAACGCTGGAGCACTACAGCGGGCTTTTCTCAAAACACCATTAAAAAAAACTGTTTAATTTCACAAATGTCAAATGAAACCCACGCGACACCCTCCAATCCCGCAAGAAATGGAACTGGAATATCACAATGTGATAAAGCAGTGAATATGTTATTATTCACTGCGAGTCCGTATCAGGTTGATAAAACTTGATGGAATCGAGTGAAGGGGACGCCATCTTGTTAGTTTTTGTCTAGTTTCGCGACATTTTGAAAGGTTTTCCATCCGTTTCTGACATGCTTCGAGCTAGCGGGAGACGGTTCCACTCACGGAGCGTAGATCGACCGGCCGATGGAAATTATGCAATGCTCCGTCGGGTGGGTGGGTGACTGTGGGTGGGAGTGTGAGTGGGTGTGGGTGAGTCGGCCGGGCGGTGGTGTGCGGCAGCCCTGCGCTAGGACGGGGAGCTTTTCGTGCTGGTGGTGGTGGAAAGCCCAGCGGCGTACCAAGGAGGCTTCGATTGCAGAAAAATAAATTTTTTAAATTAAACACGTGGAACCACTTTTCTTGTTAATTAACGAATTATTACAAAAAACTAAAAAAAATTTTTTTTTTTATATTTCAAACAAATTATAAACAGAAGATTAAATTACAAAATGTTTCACTTCCGATAGTGATGTACGTAATAAACGTCACTGAGAAACAGCCCTCTGTATTGTTTACGCCTGCTTATTTTCTTGGCGAGAAAGGGGCAACAAGTATAGGTCGTGTGGTATTTTTACTATGCATATTTTTTAAATTCAATTTTAATGTAATTTTTTTTAATGAATTTTAACAAAAAAATTTAAACAGCTGTATGCAAGCAATGCATCTGTGTGAGTTCTGTGTTGAAATATCTGTATCTATTATTTTGTCAAAACAAATAATCTAGTACGAAGTTAGCTTACCTTTTACAAACTTATTATGCTACTTATCTGTCGCGGGGAAGGGATAGAATAGTAAGAGGAAAATAAAGAAATTAAGGTGGGTGGAAACATTAGCTGGTGATGGCAGAAAGTACCGAATAAGTTAATTTTATTTTGTTTAAATAACTCATCACAGGAGGCCTAAATCATATATGAAAATGCTGGGTAGAGATGAAGTTAGGTTTTGAAACAAACCACGTTATAACTTTAGTATTTACATGGGGGGGGGTTCACTAACGAAAAAACGACAACTCACGTCGACTAAACATGCTTAACTTAGTCGATGTGAACTGTCCAACGGAACGATTCAAAATTACCGATATTGTCGCTAAATGTCGACGTTTCGTGCCAGGGCCTCAGGTCTGCAAGTATTGTTATCTCACCTCTTGGTCAACAGCTCATGACCGCGGCATCATCATTATCCTGGCCAACTAAATTATCCATATCTAAATTAAAACACAAGAGATTTGTTATAATAATTGGTGTTGCCAAAGCTTACGCCGTGACATCTTCAACGTGAAAAAAATCAGGGAAATCCTCTCGAATAACAGCTTTATTAGTAGAGCAGTCTACTTAACGTGAGCACGACGCTAGTTCTCGACGCGATATGTCTTGAGTTTCATCAGCATTTTTCACATTTTCTTAATTTTTCACACGACACGCAGATTGCGGAAATACAAATATCGAACGTCTCGACCAAGCGTGCTACTCGTATGTCCTTGAAGGGTACCGAGTCCCGACGAAAGACAGTAAATAAAAACAATGAAACATTTTTGGGACCTCTACTCACCGCAACTTATTGTTTACATTACATGCTAAAAGAGATAGATGGAAATAATATGATTGTATTTATTTTCCAGGAATATAATCTACGAGTACTATTGTCTCTTTTCTTACGGAATACTGAGACCAATGGGGGGGGGGTTGAACCCCTTGAAACCCCTCTTATATTCGCCCTTGGTACGAAGGAGGAAACACAAAAGCCGGCAACTAATGTCAGAGCCGAGCTGTCTAACACAAGAACCCTGTACCTACAATGACGTTACAAATATAGACACGTTATAGCCTTAGAACATTAACACAAAATGTGGCAAGCAAAACACACACGATACCAGTAAATTCATCATTCAAATATCGGTCATGTATGACAAAGATAGACATTCATAGAATATACTAGAACAGATCCGAAGTTCGGACCGCGTTCCATACTTGCTTGTAATGTTGAAACGACCTCAAGCGACGCGTGGCCGTTTAGTACTAAATCGGCTTAAACACCGATCACACCAACTAGCGTGATTATTGCTTGCCACTTTGAGAGTGCTACAACGTCTCTAACTATATATATGGAACGTCATTGAGTACCTACACATAATCGTGCGCGAAATTCTGACATGTGATCGAATTTGGTAATATCAGATACATACTCGTACATACATGGATACATGTATTTTGCAAACACTTTGTCTAAGTCAATGAAATAGTAGATATATTCAACTGCACTGAATCTAGTTACAAGAAGGCTATAATAACATACCTCTTTCTAAAATACCAGTGTTAATTTTCTTGGGCGTAATCAAATCGTCGCATCAAATGTTTTTGGGCGCATTGTTATTTTTTATGTCATTGTTATTTTTTATGTCACTGTTATTTTATTTTATACCTATGTTATGTAAAAGCCCATGAGGGCGTATAAAAATAAATAAATAAATAAATGTTTATGTGACCGGTTAGTAGCCGAGTGGACAAACGCTTGGATTCCCACCCAGGCGTCGTGGGTTCAATTTCTCTGCTAGCTAAATTCTCCATCATTGCATAAGCAACATCTTTCGCTTCTTATGATGGTAGTAGGAGTTTTTCAAATATTGTCAGGTTATTTGTAACCCGGGAATGTTTGTCTTTCTTTTTTAATAAAAAAAACATCTACATGGTTCAGTCGAAATAATCAAAAAAAATGTGCATATGTTGGCACATACAATCTATTTCTGTGCCAGTTCGCGGTGCTAAAATATTGAAGGGAAATAACCAACGTAAACACGGTGGCTTTTATCACAACATGATCCGAAATGCTTTGACGTTGGCATAAACAGATTTTCTCAGATGCCAAAAATACCCGCGTGTAATAATCACATGACGGACCAAACAATCCGTATGGTATAAATATCTACATCGCTACGGCCAAACAAACGCTCTGGCCTGAATCGATGTTTTCCCAGTTAATATTCTGGTTTCTGGTTTCGAGATTGGCTTATGAAATAGTGGCGTAATAGTAAATATGATATTGTGTTTTATGAATGGAATAAAACATGTTTTTTTGTGGTGTGCTTAAAGATTTAAAAATAGTGGCAGCTCTAACCCTGAGCCAAATGGCGCCTGGAACAACATGAATTTAAGGCGCCTTTTGAAACATACATGTTAAATGAGTTGTAATACTTTGCTATTTTCCATGAGGACCTATGAAGGAGTATAGATTTTTATCAATAACGTTTAGCAAGCTTTTGCATCATACGAGAGGCGCTCGCTAGTGCCGCCACCCTTTCAGCCTCAATAACGTAGATCTACATCTACGTTGTACGCTTTTGACTTTGAGTCGGGAGGTTGCAGATTCGACTCTCGCACAGTATAAAAAAATATATTCATATAATTTTTTAAATAAATATGCGATGGTTGGATGTCTTAACTGGCGCTATGACAGGCAAGCACTGAATTAGTAGGAATATGGCTTGAAAAATACGGCGCCTCAGCAACTCGCCGCCCGAAGGGACCTGCTCCGATTACGCATGCATTAAACCAGCCCTGGCCGCAGATGACAGATTTCAAACATATTATTTCCTTTTTGATTTTTTGTATGATACATTAGATCAGAGGTTCCCAAACTTTTTTATCCAGTAGACCACTTGTCGATTTTTTCTGTTTTGTATAGACCCCCTGCTTTCCTAGTATTGATTTTTTTTAGCGTTGGGAAAAACTTCAAAGTTTTGTGAACGCTTCAGGAACTGCTAGTTCTTTGAAATGAACCTTTCGCGGTGAACACTTCAATTGTAGTCGAACTCGTCAAAAAATAGTACTAGTCGGCAGAGATCCCAAATCGAAAAGTGCTAGCAAATCAACAAAAATTCCTCTCTGAAAAAAAGCACTAGTCGGTAGAGATTTGAAATCGAAAAGTACTAGCAAATCGACAAAAAATCCTCCCCCAAAAAGTGCTAGCAAATCAACAAAATTTACTAAAAACGGAATCCACTCCCGTAGACCCCCATTTACGTCTCATGCACCCCCAATTTTTTTTTTCATTGACGTGGACCCCTTGCAGGTCGGAATCGACCCCTGGGGGTCGATATAGACCACTTTGGGAATCACTGCATTAGATGGTCAATTATGAGTTCACAAATTACACGTTCGAGCATGATGGCGTACATGTAATAATAATTAATAACCACCATCAACGTAATGACTATTCTTTAAACGGCCATCCGCATTGAATTAGCGACCGAATTCTCGTTTTAATTAGAACCTTGATATCGACAGGAAAATGTATTTACGTTAGGATGACAGAGCTACATTAACGATTTTTTCCTATTCGATTCGATCTTAGATTTCGTAATACTTTTACGAGAGTTTTGTTTGCTAGAATGAGGGGCCGTTAAATAAAATTAGGTATAAATATTGTCACCCCACGCCAGTGAGAGTTCAATGTCCCTGGGCGCATGCGTGTTTCCGCCCCCGCCCTTGCCGACGGGCGCCGAGCACGCCACTGCGCTACAGGTTCGAACCTTGACGGCACCACACTACATAGCTCACAGCTCATACAACCTCATAGCTCTCACGCAATACCTCATGGGTAGCTCACAGCCCAAATCCGCATAGCTTCTACCGCGCATTTTGAAGAGCAAATAAGCCTGAATTCGAACATCAATTCCTAATAAACTAATAACTGCTTCCTTATTCAAAAAGTCATAGATATCAATAATGCACGCAGCTTTGAAAACTTGTGTAAGTACTTTGTAAAAACGCGTTGTAGGCTGTCGGGTGACCTACTTTCAACGACCTACATCAAAAATTAGGGATTTTTTAATGAATTTTCTAATTGACGTTGCGTGTACCTTCTTTGATATGGTGGACCCCCACCCCCTTAGTTATCTCGCGTTAAACTCCCTACGGCTGAGTTAAGAGATTATTTGTAATGTGTATGTTTGTTTTAATTATAAAACTAAAATATTAACAAATTGAGTCAAATTCGCGTGAACTTATTGTAATTCATTTTATTTTTGTTGTAGAGGTTACTCTTAGTATAAAATAAGAAAGACTATTTGATTTCCTAATCTCATAAAAACTGTTGTATTGTGTGGTAAACTGTATCGACCGTAGTATTTGAGCAATTTTGGAATTTAAAAAACAGTTTTTTTTGTGTTTTTTGTTATTGCATTAATTTAAATTACATTTTTTGTGTCAATACCACACAAGGATCCTAACTGTCTGGAATCAGTGGGACTATGGCCTCCCCAATTGGGGCGTGTTGTGAGGCTGAAGGGCGTGGGAAGAGTAAGGTTGGGAAGTACCTGGCTATTCAGAACTGGTCACCAAACATGGCTAATTTTATTTCAAGAAACGTTTCGATTCTGAATGGTCTTTCACCAGGGCGATACTGGTAGTATCTGCCTCCCTGGAAATACGACAGAATCTAGTCATATTCTTGCGCTACTGCGGTATTCGAATCCCTAAACCACCCAACAACTCAAAGCATAAGTATGCCATTGTGCTATAGAGACTTCATAGAATATCTTGCCAACATCTGTCAGATACACATCTTTTCAAAATTTCATGAGATAATAATAATATTTGGATGATTTGTATAGCGCCGTTTTTGTGAAAAATCACCTCAGGGGCGCTGTACAGATCTTATTTTCTATTATTACATATTAATTCCTAGTTTAATAAGAAAATATACAGGAACATACTTACCTGGTAGGTCCTATCAGATAAATTAGTTTCTAATTTTTATTTCAAAATAAGTTGTTTCCCATGAAAAATCATTGGACGTTACTTGACTTGCAAAAGAAAAAATATTGGTTGTTTTAATCCACCCATTTTTAGGTAGTTAGGGATTTGAAAAGATTATTTTTTAATTTGACAATTTTTTGAGCACATCCATTCGGTTCCCATTTTGAAAAGTCACACTCGTATCTACATATATATATGTACGTACGTACTTACAAAGCAAATTATCTATCCTTAATTATACCTTTATTAACATAAGGGTATATTTCACAAACTCTAAGAAAGCTGTTCAGCAACTAAACCTTAAGTATCTTTAATCATAGAATTAACGTGGCAGTTAAAATAGGCGTTCACTTGACGGATCGCACTATTCAGCAGTGGTGAAAGAGATAATATACTATACTCAATGAGTAGTGCTAATCAGCAGTTTACTGAGAGATGGTGAAATACCTCCTGAGGCAATCCACTTTGGCATTAAGTGCATGTTTCCCTCCAAAATTACAATGAATTCTCGCAACAATCAAATCTCAACTCCGATTTGCACGAAAATTGGACAATGCTCTGTTTCTTCTTACCTTTCATAAAATTCACATGCCTACCTACTTAACTCCCGGGATTGAACTTATTGTGGTCCAGAAGTAAGAACTTTTGAATACAACTTTTAGCTTGTTCTGTTCTATTCGAATATCACATATTTTATTCAACTTGATACGGATAACTTTTCAGGTGGCGCAAAGGTGGAACTAACGAGCAAACATTCAAACACACACTTATTAACCCCTAGAAGCCGGGTAAAATTTAGAAAATATCTCAAAGCCAAATATAATTTTGGATTTTTTTTTTTAAATACACATGATTCTACAGTGTCAACTTGTTTACGGAATTGTTTTTCGGAATTTTCATGGGTAGTAACGAAATATGTTGAAAAGTTCTAAAACCTAGCGCTACACACTACAAATTGCAGTGCAACTCAAGGTAGTCATAATCTAATTGAACTGCTATTGTAGTTGGTTGAACTCTAGGGCTTAAAATAATATTTCTTTTAACTCATATGCTTTGAATGAATCGCTAGGAAACTTAAAGGGTCATAGCCACTGAGGTGACAAACTGATGTAAGTATGTTGCGCATCTGTATGCCCAAAGTAAGGTAAACTTTATAGTATTTTTTTACAGGTGAAATTGATCAAACATGGATTATATATAATTATATACATATTATCTAAATGTTGAAATTCTTTCTTGAACTGATAATTAATTTGATAAGCCTGTCGGGGCCTAGGAGTCGAAAGGACTGCACATTGGCGACATCAGTTTTCTTTAAAATTAGTAAAGATCACACTTCTAGGAATTTTCTGTTCAGTGTCACAAGCTAATAACACATAGGTATTTGTTTAACCCCTAGTTTTTTAACTGACTACAATAGCAGTTCAATGAAATTATGATTACCTTGAGATGTATTCTTCCAAATACAACTTTCAATATTATATTTAGTTTTGCAATATTTTCAAAATATTACCTGTCTTTTGGGGGTTAATTTATTTTCAAAAACCGTAAGCATTTTTTGTCACGTTTCTGTATTTTCAGTTGAAATGACTCTTTATAAAATAATCAATAGATTTAATTGTTTTGCATAATTTAGAAATCCTACAGAATGCCTTTAAGTCTGACTAACTATTATATCATTGGTCCATTTATTTCCGATATTACACTGTATATGTCTTAGTCTTCTTCGTATTGTAGAGGAGATATGATGAAGGTCTAAGACTTGCAGTAAAACTCTTATACTCTGTCCCTCTTACTTATGAACAAGGTGTAAATGTTACGCGTGTTATAAGGTCGGAGTAGCGATAAACTTGCTTTATAACCACGGCTTATCTGTCTAATTTAGTGGCCTACATCCGGTGTTACTAAACCAACGCTAAGTCGGTGCGTAAAAATCTAATAAGTAAGACGGTGTGGCAGTAACTTTAGAATCATTAGCCCATTTATTTCCGTTTTTACACCACACAAGTCTTACAGAAAAACTTGTACGTGGTGGGACAGCAATTGACATGTCAGAAGTTTTGTTGCGAGTGAGAAAAGGACAAGGTATGCATCTGCTGTCCATTTAGTAGACCACTGAGTAGCCAAGTGGTCAAAAGCATCAGGTTCTCACCAAGGCGTTGCGGGTTCAATCTTCTGCTAGATTGAATATTGAACTCGCAACGCCTTGGTGAGAACGGCTACTCAGTGGTCTACTAAATGGATAGCTGATACATACCTTGTCCTTTTCTAGCTAAGTCTTCCATCATTGCACAAGCAACATTTTCCGCTCATAATGATGGAAGTAGAAGGAATTCCAATATTGTCAGGTTATTCGTAAGGCGGGAATGTTGGCATCTCTTTAAAACATAAAACTAAAGCGGTAAAATAAGCGTTACACAACGCATTATTCATCAGAATCATGAATTGTTACATTTCAGTTGTTTCTTACCCGGTGAAATTGTTTCCTTCCTCCTTGAACATTGTGATATTTCTTTAGAGATGTGGAATAAGATTTATTTTCATGAATAAATTCCAATTGAGGTTGCCATGGCCACTGGCACTGAGCATTTGGGACTCTTATGTGGTATTCACATAATATATATTTTTTAAAGCATTAGTAAAATGTGCAAGTTTTCAATCAAGTTATATTTCTTTAACCATAGGTTTTATGTGATAAATTGTACACATTTTAATATTTGTGGATTATTTCAAAAGGCAAAATTTAATTTAAATGTTTTGTATACTCAAATAGCACACTTGCACGTTGCACATCGCCCTGACCATTCAGAATCAAAGTGTTGCTTGGAATAGTTTCTTTAGCATATCCCATTCTTCACTTTCCTTCTCCTCTCCTACAACCCTAAGCCTCACAACAAACCCCAAATGGGAATGCCATATTTCCACTAGCTTCAGGGAGTTCTTGTACGGTAGCACATAAAAAAAGTAGGAGATATTTTTTATTGAAGTAAATTAATAGTGAAGATCATTGTTTTCCATTTTGATAGTAATCCATTTTCTATTGCCAGCTTTATTCAAGCAGGAATTGTAGTAAGTATTTAACACAAAACAATCAGATATAAGAAAACATTTTTATTTAATAGTTATTTGAATAAATGAAAAATTCAAAGTAATACAAAATAGAACATTTCCTTCAAGCGTACCAGTGAGGACTTAAGTAAAAAAAAAAACGATGAAATGATTAAAAACTTTGAAACAATAAAATCATAGAACATCCCACATTAACAATCATAATAATATTGACGACGGGGTATAAAAACAATCGACCAAACAATCAAAGTTCAATTAGAAATAAAAAATAAACTTGCATAGAGGATCACAGAATCACACTAAGAATTTTCAAATGAGTATTGTACATTTTAAAAGTCCAACCTGAGATGGTTCTATAATTTCAAAGGTAGAAAAGTTGTTTTACGCGAGGCTGGTTTACTTGAAAATCTTTCCCTGATTGAATTTTCTTCCCTGCTTGTCGGTTCCCAGCCAGCTAAAGTATTGCTCTACGGTCTTCTTGGTCTCGGGCTTGGAGTAGTCCAGCTTGGACCATTCGTACGACTCGTAGTCTGTCTGCCAGTCGGTGCAGAGGGGGAAGGCCAGTTCCTGGCCCTTGAACACCCACACTCCGGAGATGCTGTTGTTATTGTCCTCGCCGAAGATGCAGCAGGAGGCAAAGGCGTTCTTGTTAAGCTTCTCCAGACGCTGGAACATTCCTGAAAACAACAAACGTTAGGTTAGGTTAGAAGCTTGGATTACATGGTTAGGTTCCAAAAGAAAGTAAATATCATAGACATTTGACATCAATTGGCAAGTGTTCTTACTGCTGGAAAAAGAAGACTTCTTTTGTTATCTACTTTTGCAATATTATTTTTCTTGTAAGTAGTTCTTCCTTTTACACATTCTCCATTCGTAGGATTGAGGGTAGTTTAAACAAAGATTGACTTGACTCGTAACGAAAGTTTACTCGGAGGTGGTTAATACCCTCATTTCATAATTTTCTTTATGCATATTTTGACTCATATTTATTTATCTAATTTCTTTAACAACGTATTTCAATACTTTTGGTTTGTAATGCTATAAAAATTTCATATAATTGAAAAGGGATAGTATTAACTATAAAGCATAAAATCTGTGTGCTGAAGCAGCAAAAGCTCTCTAGCTGTGAGCTCTTAGTGACTTGAAAATTGCGCAGGATCTTTCGTTATGAATTTCAATATCAATGTAGGTCGACGCCATATTACCTGTTACATATTTTTCAATTGTTTGATGAGAAAAAATATTTTTAAAAAAGTGATAAAACTCAAACGAAGTCAGGTAGCAACTATGTACTAAGAGTATGCAAAATAAATAAAAATGTGTTTCGATTTTAAAAATATTCTGTTTCTCTAAATCCATATCTCAGCTTATTGTATTTTTCAATGAATTAATGTTTTTTTGTGATTCTTTACTTGGCATTCAATGTGTTAAAAAAACAAATAAAATGGCTCTACAAATACATTTATGACCCATAATAATTTCCAACTTTCAATCAAGTATTTACATATTTAGGCTGTAACCAAGTAACAAAATATTAACTTGGCAAGATAACTAGGCCAATAAAACCATGTTATGACAAAAACGTGTTTTGCGTGACGATGAATCACCTTGATTCTGTGTGACAATAATACTTCACTAATTTACACAGCACTATTTTTGCGAAATATCACCTCTAGGGCGCTTGACAAGTGATCATATAATAAGACCTCTAATAATGAAAAACGAAAATTGATAGATATAGAGAAGCTGAAGAACTAAGCTGAATTTCTCGCAGTGTGATACTGAGGCTTCCCGACAAGATATTTAGAAAAGTTAATGTTATCTGAGACAAGCCTTATTATCAAAGTTTTTATGTTACCTGAGACGAGATTGCAGCTCATGAAGACCTTGGCGAGCTCATCGTTGTATTTGTATTCTGCAAACCAGATGGAGTAGTTCTCTGGGTCAAACTTCTCGAAGAACCAGGGGATGGAGACGGTTTCAGCCTCGTTGGAGTAAACTTTCTTAAAGTCGTCGAAGACAAAGGTTCTGCAAAGGGAAAATGATTATGAGAATATGTATGTTTTTACTGTAAATACATATAATATTTATGTACTGTAAAAGTATTATCGTATTAAAGGAAAAACATTTATAATGGACAGTGTATGTGTTAATATCAAAGCAAATGCTCTAACCAATTGAGCTACTCAGCTTTTGTATTACATATAATTATTTTTTTGATGGATCGATTTGGATAATATTATATTTCCTTCGTCAGTTCTGAAAAGATATATTAAAAAGGAAATCATATGGGGGATTATGTAATTACCCCTTGGGCAGGAGGCTGAAGGGGTCCTTGGAGGCGGGCTCAGCGGCAAGGGCTTCCTCGCTGGCGTCCATATCCTCAGCTTCTTCGGGTTCCTCCTTCTTGGCGGGGGCCTTCTTTTCCTGAAACAAACACATTTGCAGTCAGATTCACAACAAAAAAAAAACATGGAAACTTATTTATTAACACTTAATATGCATATTACACACACACATCTAATAACTTTAATAGGTCTATCAGGGAACAAATCTTATTGGGCCATTTTTGGGAATCAAATTAAATAAAGCGTAAAACAATTTATAGTAAAACAGACTCTAAGCGCGCTTTGTCTTAATGCCAATCGACAGAAATTTAAGTGAAGGATTTTTACTCCCCAAACAGTTGACGCCAACTGGCATTTGTGCACCTGGTGCCCCCTACACGTTCATATGTTGAAATGTTGCCAGGGCAGAGAAAATATAATTATTTCATATTATGGGAAATTTTTAAATGAATAAGGGAATATTTGAAGAAAATTCATTACATTTTTTATTTTCGCCCAATTATTTTATTCAGTATGAATGTATGGCAGATCCAGTACAGTTTATAATATGCACTTATCAATCTGGATTTCTCCTAGAAGCATTTCATACCACACATTCTAGAGCAATAACAATAATCTATCTACTGTGCAAGATAAGCACAATTTCCTAACTACAAATTGCTGTTGATTGTAACCTAGCAATAAACTGTCAATACAACTGTTGCAAAATTAATACCCATCTAGTTGGGTAGATTATCTTATTTTAATCTAACATAACTAAACTTGACCTAACCTGACTTTAATGATGGTTAGGCATGTGTTCTATAATAATATTTAATTAACAAGTGTGAAATAATCATAAGTTAGACCTATTTAGAATCTAGAACTTTGCAGCAAGTGTGTAAAATTTCTAATCAACAATGTCTTCTATCTTATTAAACTGAGGTTCAAAGAAAAAGGTTTTTATTTTAACGATTTTATATTTGCATCCGGTTGACATAATGTTAGTAGGTATAAATATATCCCTACCTTCTAAATGTTTTGCAAACACAAGCTGACGTTATATTTTTTTGACAAAATTAAAATAAATAAAAACATATTAAACAATAATCTTCCCAAACAATCCTTATAACTATTACATTGTAGCAGTACATGGCCAACAAAACATACACCCATCAGCCTAACGGTAACACGGGTGACATCTACAATGATTCAAATACAAGATTCTATTCCATTCTAATCAAGGCATTGCATCTACAGATCCCAGCCTGATTGGTTGTATTATTTCTTATTCATTTAACGAATATTTATCTGCTATAATAAAGATCTTCAAGTCTTATGGGTAAGTTGGATTACTTATTTCCTTGAACATTGATCAACAATTTCTTTGAACATGAATTTTAGTATCATTGACATCAAACTAATGAAAATATTGAAGAGAAACAGATCTAAAATGAAAATTGTCATTTTTTCAAAAACTAAGTTGACTTTAGAACATATCAGTAGGGTGACCCCTGACAAATAAATATTCACCGACCTTCTTGGGCTTGGCCTGGGCGGGGGCAGCAGCGCCCTTGGCCTCGGCGGCCTTCTTGGGGTCGTAAACTACGGCGACTTGGCACAGCTTCACCTCGTGGCCGATGGCGGCAACGAACTGGGGCTGGTTCAAAAGGGTGATGAACCAGCGATTCACGTTGGTGTACGGCTGCCTCACGGATGGCTCGAGGACATTCTGAAAGAAAGAAAGATACAATTTATAAGTTGATAATTTTGCTACCCAGTTTAAAGCATTGACATTCTCCATCCTCATAGTCAGTCCAAAGCCCACAAATTAACCCAGCAACCAATCAATATGGATAAGAATCGTTGAGGGAGCTAGGACTACTGACCTACAAGTCTGGTGAATTTAATTGAACGGACTAGGTTTGTCAGGGGAACAAGATAAACATAGGGAATAACACAATGGGATTTTGGTCCAAGTGCTTCTGGGATCTTTGCAAACCGTCCCCTTATCAATAATATTGTTTTTCAGTAGTTGAATGGATATTCTAAAGCTACATAGCTAGTGGTGGAAATGAAATTTTAAGAAGAAATCAGTAAAATTCCAGACAGAAAAAGAAGTGCAAACTTTATGATGTTAGAGCTCACCAGGCAAAACTTTTTGCCTCTTCAGAAAACATATACTGTTTTATGGTAACGATTACCAATATGAAGATCAAAATTGCAAAAGAAATAGTATTTTCTTCTGATGGAAACCAAAACCATAGTGCTTTGATTTCAATCAAGATTATTATGTATAAGATTAGCAATTGAATATTGTGATTTTTACACTAAAACCATGAAGCCCAACTACAATAGAATTATATTTTTTGAATAGGTAGCAACATTACCTGTTCTTAACTATGAGATGAGTAACTAACCTGGTATGTCAACAGCAGCGTGCAGAACACACTGATGTCGGCAAGAGAGATCCTCTCCCCCACGAGGAAGGTGCGCGTCAGCAGGTGCCTGTTGAGGTAGGCCAGTGCGGTCTTGATGTCCTCCTTGCCCCTCTCCATGGACTGCTTGTTGGGCGGGCTGATCCCCAGGAGGGGGACGCACCAGGCGCAGGAGGCGGGCAGCACTTCCGAGTCAGCCCAGCCGAGCCACTGCAGGATCTGGGAGCTGGAGACAGCATCGGATCCCCGGAGAGCCGCATTGCTCACTACAAGTTCAATCATCCATCAGAACACATCTGGCATACGGCAGTCATACACATAAGCTGCAACGTTTTGATTCTGAGTGGTGGTCCATCACCAGGATGATACTGACGGCAGCTGTTCTCAATCAAACTTAGCAACTGTTAAGCCGAAGTTATCTAAACCATGCTCAAATGTACTATATAATAATGTACTAATGTAATGTTTTACTATATAATAATGTATTATATAATTTATGTACACTAAGTCTGTCTCGACACAGGAATAGTGAGACAGACATGGACCAAACCCATGTTTTTTATATTTTAACAAGAATAAATAAATAAAAATTACGCTCTTCCTAATGCATCTCTAATTTATTTATGTCAAACCAGATACTTAAGTTAAGGAATCCAGAAAGCAGGATTAAAGTCTTATGACCAATGGAGCAGTTGATAAAAGAAGCATTGAAAAATTCATGGAAAAAAGTGACATTTCTGACGTTTGCATTTTTCTTAATTTGAATTTCGTAGATATTTCTTGAAATAATCACAAATAATAAGATATTGATGGTGGGATGTAGATATGTTCTTAATAGCAGATTAGGCAGTTGAAATATACAATAATACCGGTATATATAGAGCAATACAGTGTCAGAATACTAAAAATAATATCTGTTTTCAAATGTTGTAACACATTATTTATGAGCAAATTGCATTTCAAGGTCAATACATTGAAGTTTGATTTTTGCATTAAAAAGCTTTAATTTTGATGTCATTTTTTGGTATACAAGATTTACGAGGACGGGTTGGCAGAGCTATGGGTAATGAGGAGGATTCGCCTAACCTAAAAAGGGGCCCAAAGTTTAAAAAGGGGAACACCGTTTTT
>JAGWCC010000825.1:0-137650 GCA_022651775.1 Drusus annulatus
TCAATGTGCTGACAAAACGTCTGGTACAAGCCACTTACATGTTGTGTCGGACGTACATGGTCCACGACAAATGTGTAGCGTTAAGATTATTTATATTATTTAGAAATGTTGATAAATCATTGTAATGTATATTTCTCCCGGCTTGATAAAGCCCGAATGAGGCAAAGCAATCGCCTCTTCGGGGCAGGTCAGCCAGACTAAGGCAACAACAAGCGGGATGACGGGCGCGTAGCGCGGCTTGATCCCGGCCGGCCTATCGATCTTTGCGTGAGCGGTTCTGGGAGAAAATTAATCTGTCTAACCCTTTCACGGGGGCCAGGTTAATCACCCGGCCAAATAAAATATACCGGAGTGATAACTCGGCCCCCAGCTACACAACTGTCATGTTATTATGTATGTAAATGTTAGGATAAGTTAGTTATTAAGAGTTTAGCCCCAAAAAACCGGGCATTATTTTTAATTTGAATATTTGTACTTCTTTTGTGAACTTAATAAAAATGATAGAGGGGTGAAATTAAGTTGAGGTGAAAGCTGGTGAAAAGGAGAAGGGGATAGGTTGCTAAAATCTATCCCAAAAAATTGCCAGCGTCCCGGAAAGAGAGAGAAAGGGGGAAACAAAATTCCCCCATACAAATCTCCCAAATCCGTGGTCGCGCTCTGAAGCGCAATATTAATTGCGCAAAAACCAGAGGAAGGCAGATCACAAGCATCCTCCGCCAGTACCATTCACCTTGACTCATCTTCGCCCTGACATCGCCTTCAACTTGACTCCTGACTTTTATTTGACCATCGCCTGCCCCCCTGGACCGCCTGACTACACCTCTCTCTGGACCAGACCCGCAGCATCTTCACTTGAAAGCCGAGGCCCTAAAAGCTGAACCCGTCGTCTCCCTTACAACGAGACCGACCCCTTGGAGCACTTCGCAGATTGGGACCGCTACCCTATTACAGTTTATTTGTGTACCTGATTACGTCGGGTACACATGTACATTTAATTGGTTTAAAAAAAATGATGTGAATAGATTTTTCTACTGCAAAATTGGAAAACAAGAAAATTCGACACATAAGATTAAAAATAAATAAAATCGTGTTTTTACCTTATGACTTCACCATATGAAAATGGTCTGATTTGTTACAAGAACTCCGCATTGTGTGTTTTTTTTTCATATAGCTGAAACTCTGGGTCATGATTAGTTAAGTCAAATTTTAAAACGATTTTTTTTTAAAGAAAGACAAACATTCCCGGGTTGCGAATAACCTGACAATATTTGAAAAACTCCTACTGCCATCTAATAAGCAGATGTTGCTTGTGCAATGATGGATGACTTAGTTAGCAGAGGAATTGAACTCACGACGCCCGGGTGGGGATCCGACGCGTTTGTCCACTCGGCTACTAACTCTGGTCTTTTAACTTTACTAGCGTACGTTGATTTAACAAAATTGTAAAACCAATCTTTAAATATATGGTTTATTTCTCCGACGTTGAACCCCACGATAGTTGGTCAAATCCACGTTTAAAAAATATAACTCGATATTATTTATCTCTTTTGACGGTAGAAATAAAAAATGACACCTGGGGACCTGGGGCCCTAGCACGAAGCATGGATATAGATTTTATTGAAAATGTCGGTAATTTGGAATCGTTCCCGAGCCTAACTGCAGATCGCCAGCGAACAAACAATAGTTGACATCTACTAAATTAAGCATATTTAGTTGACGTGAGTAACAAACGACAGTTCACATCGGGAATAAATTAAGCACGTTTAGTCGACGTGAGTTGTCGTTTGTTCGTTGGCGATCTGCAGTCCGGCTCGGGAACGATTCTTAATTACCGACACTGTCAATAAAAGAATAGACCATGGGCTCTAGCACGAAATATCGATATAAATGTTATCGACAGTGTAGGTAATTTGGAATCGTTCCCGAGTCTGACTGCAGATCGCCAACGAACAAACGGCAGTTCACATCGACTAAATTAAGCATGTTTAGTCGACGCGAGTTGTCGTTTGCTCGTTAAAGATCTGCAGTCAGGCTCGGGAACGATTCTAAATTACCTACATTGTCGATAAAAGATAAGCCCACGTTGACTTTAAACGCTGAAACAACTGTCACAATAAAAATTATGATTGAAAACTAACAGATCTTAATAATAACGTAATTGAATTTAAATAAAAACATAATTTTTTGGTAGTATTCAAACGTCTAAAGTTCAATGTTTTTTTGGTTTATAAAAAAATGCTCCAATTTCGGAGGTAGTACAAACAATGTCAGCTTGGTAGAAAAAAATAATTATCATTTATTTTTTGATTTTTAATGATAACTTCTAATAATGAACAATTGACCTACTGATAAGAAGCAATAATAATACAATGCGAAGGAAGGCGGATTCTAAAAAGCACCTGTTAATTATTTATGATTATGAGATAATATTGTTTAGATTAGATTATATTATGACTTATATTTTAGGCAGACCAGACGAATACCAAATTACAGGTGAATTACTTTTTGCTTTGGTTAGGTACATACACACTATTATTGTAATAAATATGACCTAAAAATGTGATAATTACTTATAATAGTCATTCATTTTAATTAATTTTCACGTTGTCTTCATACAACATCAGGCGAAAATGGTAACACGCTAAAAAAAATCACTTAGGAATGGCGGTTTACAATCTTTCCATCGGTAGGTACTGTTTGCAAAAACTGATGTTTCATGTTGTAGTATTGGATCGTTCCAAACATATTGATAAAACGTAAATTAAAAACTGATAGGTTAGGTTATGTCTTCACGAATAAAGTAGATTTTATTTTGCCTGTCATTTGAACATAGTTTTAGTACAGACTAAAGAATACGTCTTTGTTTATTTTATCACTCTGAAACCTTGCGGTTTGAGTATTTTTACAACTAAATATTAAAAATCCGTCTAAAAAAGGCAAGAGCCTCAAATTAATAACTCTTTTTATTAGTGTTTTTCTTCGACGCCCCAGGAAAAAGTTCAGGAAAACTCTGCCAGTATTGCAAAATACCTTCGAACTGATATTTGAATGTGTTTGTCAAAATAATTCAAATGTTTATTATTCTTTATTTATTCAAATTTAAATCGTGCCAAACTACTTTAGTAATTTGTCAGTAGTTACTTATTGACATTTTGTAGAACTAAGGAACTATAATTAAGAAACGTAGTGGGAATTTGTCAAATGATAGTCTTTAAAGTTAGGTAGATCACGTTTATTTACGAATTAAAACACGCTGACGTAAGTGATCACAAAACAAGAGGTGTTTTCCGTCACGAAGGGTAAACCAAAGTGACAGCGGGAATATTCCTCCTTTCCCGCCAGAAACGCATTTCCCGCGGGAAACACCTTCCTCTGCTAGGCTGTTAGGTGCGCCCCGTTGCTGGCCATGTAAATACATATTATAATACGCCTAAATAGGCGTTATAATCGATTATATTTTGTACAAAATAACAATCACCTTTTGGAAATAAAGCAATTTAAAATGATGTAAGATAATGCATGACTTTATGGTAAAGTGGAAAAACAATGAATAATATTTCGGCTAGCCAAATTTGATAAACTTGCCTTCTTATTTCCCTCGCCGCAACCTTATTTCACTCCAACGCTTCCTCTTGCCCTGTATCTCTTTAGCGCAATGTAGTGCACTTTGGGAACTACCGAGCTAGAGTAATTATTACTAATGAAACTCTAGTAGAATCGCGTGGGATCGTAAATCCGCGTGGTATGTTTTGTCGTTGTCTTTGTTGCTTGGGAAGCTTTCCTGGTTGCATCAGCGCCCCCGCATTGTGTCCACTGTCGTTTTCAGGTCTCTGGCCCTCTCTTAAGTTGCATGGTCATTTTGACGTAATTAAACATTTTTTGGTCTTTATTTCAAATTAGAGTTCAAAATTATTTGCAAAAATATTAGCTGTAAAAATAGTAATATTTTGAATATGACGCCATTTCTATTAAAAAATACATAATGTCGCCGCAGGTATTTTTTTATTGATAACTCGTAGTTATTCGTTTTTGTTATTACCTACCTGAGTTTCAGCGCTCAATTTATCATAGAACGAACAATGGTGTCTTGTTTTTCCTGATTTGAAATCATATATATGGCTAGCAATTATATCATCGAACAAACGTATGGACTGGGTTGAACCATTGGCACAAACATTGTTGTTAGCTAAGATAGAATTCTTGTCGTTCCAATAATATGAACGCGTGACAAATTACAGTCGAACTTGGCCATAACGATCACGGTAATAGCGAGGTCACGGCTATGATGAGCAATTACTTAATGATATGTTGGTTCGCTTATTTTCATACAATCGTGTGGGGTTATAACGAGGTCGCTTCACTGATATAACGTCCAAATAATATTCTCAACTCAATGCGGCCGGGTATGAGAAAAACCGCAATTGTCGAAACAGTCGAATAATGTCATAAACAAGACAAAGAAAGCCGCCCGTCCTGCGCGGCGGTGGACTTTCCGCAAATCACGATAAGGAGGGTTTAATCCCCGATAGTTTTCGCTCTAAGAAACATTTCTATCCAGTACTGTGCGTACAGTTTATTACTATTATTGTAATCATAAATTAAATCATTTCGTAGTTGAGCATGATTTTTGTAATAAAAAAATGTGTTGCTTTATAATATCCCAGCTTTCATACCCTGGTGTAAATATCGATATTTGTAGGTAGGTCCTTTTTTACCGTAGGTAGGTACTTTAGGGAGCAAATTTGGTTGGTCCCTTCGCGTTCGTTATAACCAAGTTTGACTGTATTACTAAAACATTCGGTTTGCAGGTATCAGAAAGTCTCTTTCTATTGACATAGTGCCAGTGTGAGCACGGAGATGTATTCTCCAGCGAGCGGCTCGCAGTTCGGTGACCGTGGCAATACAAAAAAGACGAAATTAACCGAACACTGAACAGATGATATAACCGGGCCCACGCTGCTCAGTGCTCCCGCCATGGCCAGAATAGTTGAGACGACCCTGACATATTTCAGAGTTCGGTGACTGAGCGGCCGCTTTCCGTTTCCCTCTTTCCTCTTTTTAGAGAGAAAGTTCCCCATTCATTGTTCGAGTCGGTCGAAGAACATCACTATGAGAAATTTAAAAGTGTCGCAGATCGTTCTCAGTTATAATATCGTTGCGAGAAGGCATTACCGACAAGTCAAATTTGAAGAATAGAAAATTGGAAAAGTCGAGAGTCATTTTTGAATAAAATATCGAGGTACGGATGGACGTACCCATTTGTGTAGACGGGGGTGACGCTATTGTAGATTTTGGGTTTCTAGTGCAAAAAATGGATCGTTTGAAAAAATGCTAATAATGTAATTTTTGTTGTATCCCAGCACGGGAAATTCCAGAAGGTCAACATTAAAATAAAATAAAAAAATCTAATTTAAGGCAAAATAAATAAATAAAATTCTGTAACGTCAGTTTCAAACGCTATTTAATTAAAATTTTGAACTAATACAAGAACGGCATAGACATAAAATACAAGACACGTCATATTCATACAAATCGAACGATAAATGTGGCACGGTCTTGATTTAAGTTTCAAGGCTCATGACGCTTATGAAAAGGACAGCAATACTAAACAGAATGTGTGTGTACGGATGAGATAGCCATATGAACGTCCTGCGTTACTGTTATAATCTCTCTTCCCCGACGAACTTACTGAGCGAATAGCCAAGTAGAGTACGACATACGGAAACGATTGTCTTTCACACACCTATGTATATCTGCATTCGCTATCTCACATTATTTCGGTTAAAGAGCTCCCGTTTTCCCGTGACAGCTTGTCTGTCGAACGAATGTTTGTGTGATACTAAACGCAGTAAATCTCAGGTATGTCTCTCGGACTCGGTTTAGTACATTCACGCGCGTTGTCTCAGTAACGTATCTACATTATTTAATTCATTTAAGAAGAACGGTTAGTAAATTTATAATATTCTATGGAAACATTAAAACATGTCAATTATGTATATGTATTTGTAATAGTAATACCAACCCAACAATGTTTTATTAAAAATTGACGAAAAAATCCAAATTATTACACTATTTGAAACTTATTGTAACGAAAAAAATGTTAATCGTTTATTATCTCAAAACCATATATTTTGACATAAGTTGTACTCGTCGGGCGATTTTATAGCTTCCTCGATGGCGTGTTTCCAAAAAATGACGCAGATAATATCTATTATAATATGTAACATAAATATATTATACATATTAATAGTATAATCTAACGCTTGGGTGCAAGGTCACAACTTTCTTCCAAAGCCCGCCTTTCAGTTTAATCCTCGCATATTTTTAAAATTGAATTTCATATTATGTGACCTCACCGACATTATTTACTGCCAATTAAACTTCAGCGGAAATATTATATTCCAAACGACACATAAATTAAAAAACAATCGGCCGACCTTGAATTCTTATTCTAATAACGTGACTAGTTTTGTACACTTGTACCTACAACATTTTTTAAGTTAGCGACATCACTGATCACAAAACCGCAATTCCCAAGTTTGCAGATTTCGTGAAAAGTTGCCTGTTTTATTTTGCTTATTATCTTTGAACTTGATCTTGAAAATTGTCCTTTAGTATTTATGAATCATTTGTATCGTGATATATGTGAGAATGCGAGTTATAGGTAGACACCGGATTATGTGCATTTGCATATTTGAGTCTTATTTTGGTCGTCAGTGTATATTTGAGCCTCTTTTCGCCAATTCTGCGTATTTCAGCCACTTTATTCGTCAAAATTGAGCTAAATATGTGATCTTTAAAAATGTGCAGCCATTCTGTGTGTAAATTTGAAATAGATTTCAGTTGTACCAACAGGTATATCAGTGTTTCGTTTTTTTCATAGAGTTGGTAGAGTAGTATCTATCCAAGGCAGTGAAGTCAGTTTTTGACTTGCTTTTGATGATTTTAACCTGACTCGGCGCACCTGGGCGTGGCTAAGACTAAGGCTACGGTATTTATACATCCATTCATATCACATATCGACATAATGTTTTGCTTATTCGTATAACCGCTTTTTCACAGTACTTTTATCAACAAAAATATAGCATACAACCTAAAAAAACCGTTTAGTTGTGTCAAGTTTAGTGGCATAATAAAAAATGTGGGCGGAGTCCCGCCGTGAACCAGGAGCATAAGATCATCCTTACAGTATAGATAAGCGGTCTATGAAATTTGTTGTCTCTTTCTCTCTCATGGTGTACGACGTAAAAACCCGGAGAAAGTGATTTATCGCAAGTATGTGTAGGTTGGGTAAAAATAATTAGCTCTCCCTCCATATATTGTTATTTCAAGGTTTTTTTAGACTCCCCGATACCCGATTGAAAATAAACACGCGAAAAATGTTATCGATTTTTAGGTTTTTCAATTAAACTTTTTTTCTGATGGTATTTTTACAAGTTAAAAAGAGTATTTTCAATTAAGTTGTGCCATCAAGTTGGCAATGTTAGTGACGTTGTTTCTTTGACAGACTGGCAGACAATTGAACATTTTGGGAACCGAAACAAAAATATTAATACATTTTTAACGAAGCAGATTCGAAAATCAGCGAATTTTCAGAGTTAATACGACGGAGGAGGAAAAAAGAACAAGTAGGGGATAATGAAGAAAAAGGCAAATTTTTCATCATTTGATAACTGTCTATATTCCTATATTGACTCAGTTGTTGCGTATCCCGGTTGATAAAAAACCAATCTCCTTCCCATACTTGATCCGGCCCGCCATAGCAACCGCAGATAAATATCAAGTTGCACTCGAAATTCAATAATTAATAAGAGAGAATTAACTAAGAGCAATGGGTATTTGTACATTGGACAACTATTTTTCGCTTAAATCGCAGATTTTAATTGGCTTAGTCTTTGAGAGGATCAGCGTTGCCAAGAATCACTTTAAAGGTTGCTTATAATTTAAGTCATATTATAGTTAATATATTCTCATCGGTGGGGGAGAGGGGGGGGGGGTGCGATACGAATATATCTGAATACCTACACGAATGCACAACAGTGCAACATAAATTGAGTGTCGATTTGAAAATACCTAGAACGAAATTATAAATACGAAGAACGAAATTATAAATACCTAGAAAAGAGAATAAGTTTACCAAGAACCTTCCCTCCCTCCCACGAAAAAAATCCCCAGTTATGTTGTCATCAATCATATTACATGTCTGGCCCTCGAGTGATATGACTAATATCATATGACCCTTGGTAGTAAAAAAGGTTCCCATCTCTGACCCAATGGATACATAAAACGAGTTTCGAAATACATATTTTTTACATTACTGACATAAATTTTTACATGACTACATTCATTTAATTTTGCTATTTGAATTTATTGTTTTGCCGTTGTATAGTTAAAAAGATTTGCCATGCGGCAGGTATTAAAACAAAAATATATGTTGGTGTGCACCTCTCAAAAGAAAATAAATTGACATTTTTGCTTTTTTGCACATAGGACCATTACAGACTCTCAGGTACAGATATGTGATTTCATAAGTTCTGTTTTCCCGAGGTCGATCAATTAACATAACTTCAAGTACCTGCTTGTAAATAATATTATGCTTTCTTATCTCTAAACACCTAATAACTATTATGTAGACGGTTATATGATTAAATATCTACATTATCATATCAATTTGTTCCGTAATTAAATGATTCATATTCCGTATCTAAATGTGACGTTGTAATCTAGTGATTACTATGAGTTATCACGTTTAGCGTTTTAGATATATTATTTATGGGAAGATATTCGTGAAAAGGTTAACAACCGATAAGGCGGCTACAACGTCACAGGAGCAAGGATTTTGGATGAAAAGTTCCCTCTCCTCTTTTATATAGATAGTGATTTTTTGTGTTTATTTGATTATATCAAGTATAAACAACATACTATTCGGAAACATGGTTTATAAAAAAAACAAGTAACAGAGTAGAATCATTCTTAACATTTCGTCGCTGGAAAGAGAAAAGGCCTGAAGCGCCATTTTGGGAAGTTTACACTAGAACACTTTAAAGATTTTTTTGTTTTACAATAAAATTCATAAGTCTTCTGCAACTAGTTGGAAGAAAAAAAGTAACTCAATGCACTTGTGTCGCTTGAGTCAAGCATTCTCCCAAACGGTAAATATATTTTAGATGGCTGAAGGGCCACAAAAGTCTTCAGAATCAAACGAGAGTCAGAGCATTCCACGCAGAAAAAAGAACTGATCAAAACTGCATATTTAACTCATTTGAGTTAAGTATGCAGTAATAAGTAATATTAAGTTTTATTTAAAGTGTCGCTTAAGCCCTTTTGCTTTTCTTGCAGCGATATTTTGTTTCCTTCTTTATACAGGCCGATTTTATCCATCTTAGTTGAAAGAAACACGTCACACGAAAATTAAGGAAAGCTAACAATCTAGAGTAGATTAGTAAAATAAATGTTGACGTAAACGATGGTTTTGTCCTAATAAATATTATGATCTATTGACACAAATGTTGCCACAGTGATTTTCTTTTAGTTCAAAGTGAACTCAACCGCTAAAACATTTAATTGAATCACCTTTTTATGGAATCAGAAACTCTACGTTTTCAAGCGGAAAACCAAAATAAATCGCAGATTCAATAAATTGTGTTAAATATTCAAAAGGTTCTAGTTTTTAGGCGAATATGAAATATATTTACGAGAAGACACCAGAAGGTCAAGAAACATTTTGTGAAAAAGAAATTTAGGATTTCGTGTTCATTCTATTATGCTATTATAGTTTGTTATATTTTAATGTGTTTTTTTCTTTTTATTTTAGTATCACTGTCTTTTCTGACGGGACATCCATCCCAGTTTAGTTTCTAGCCTTCTTTAGCCGTTGCTCATCCTTACACAGTTGATATCGGCAGCAAGACTACGAATCGTTTCTTCGACTCGTTTTTCGTAAAACGACGAGCATGTAGCGGTTTTGGCATTCGTTTTTCTTCCTTAATTTGAACTAGGCGTTTTCAAAACCACCAAACATATTCCTTTCTACAGCCCCTTCTTTAACCGGCTTCACAACATCGCTCAACCGTATTTTTTATTTATTTATTTATAAATTAACGGACTAAAGTCCAATTACAAAAAATACATATAAAACACGAAATGGAAAAAAGAGCAACAGAGAAGGAATAGCATATACACTAAAATAAATGAAGCGATGACAAAAATAAGGCAAAATAAACATAAGAGAGAACATTCAAGCCATGGTCTAGTCTAGTCTAGTCTAGTTTAGTTGGTAGAGTCGTAAAGAATGACAAAAATCATATGGACTGCTACCAAAAATTTCAAGACCATGTCTTGAGTTAACAAGTCTTGACATTCTGGACATTGGAGAATTATACCCATAATTAGTATTGTGATGATTGAGGAACAGCAATTCATTGTTTCTGAGACTACGGCAAGGAATGTTGAACTGGATAAGTTGCAACAGAGAATTATGATCAGTTATAAGCTTAAGTTTATAGCTGCTCTAGCTTTGAACTGTACAGATAGGAATTTTTGCGAGATACAAAAAAACCTCTCTTTCTAAAGAAGTTGGTTTGTATACACCTTGTTTCAGGGTGGTACCCTGGAACTTCTAGAGGGGATCATTCACGATAATTTAAGTAAAATATCTTAATTAAGTTTTTCGTTTTTTTCTTTTTAAAATTGAACAAAAAATAAATCTTTTCTGAAGTTCAATAACTAGTTTGAGACATGCTGCATGCGAGCAATGCATCTGTGTAAGTACGGTGCTCGACTCTTAATTCGCTGCTATACCTACTAAATTCGTAAGAATATTATGTTTTTTGATTATTTTATGGTTGGCAATAACGTTCAGCCAGAAACATTCAGAATTTTCCACATATCCAGGGACCAAAAAGTATTTAATTTCTTAAATAGACAACCAGTTATTCCTAAGATTGCAATTTTCCCGACGCGATTACCAGATTTAAGTTATTTGACTTCTGAACAAGGAAATCCCCTCACTAGAATACTAAAAAGGTTTTTTGAATTATATTTATTCAAGTAGGAATTATTTTGGGATTCTGTTTTTCAGTCAGTAAACTGACAATGCAGGGTTCGGTGTCAGTATAAATAATTAGTATAATATCAGTCATTGCAGTGTAGCAACCAATCGACATCTTTTTATAATTTAAAAAAAAATATTTTAAAGAATATATGATGAGAAAGTGAATAGAAGAAGAAATCGGGGACGTCCGAGGAAGACACGGCACGATCAAGTGAATCAAATACCTGAATCGGGTATCATTTGAAGAGTCATAATAACAGAAGAGTTTGTATGAGACAATGTATGAATGTGAACGAAGCAAGAAGTGTGTGCCAAGACCTTGGAGAAACAATGTATGGAGAGAGAGCTAATTATTTTTACCCAACCAATACAAACTTGCGACAAATCACTTTCTCTGGGTTTTTACGTCGTCACCATGAGAGAGAAAGAGACAACAAAAATAATACTCCGCTTCTACGTACTGTTAATTAATACCGCACAAGAGTCCCAACTGCTCCCAACCGTTTAGAGTCAGTGAGATTATGGCATCCCCGATTGTATGTTGTGAGGCTGAAGGCAGCGGTGAGGGGAAGGAGATAGGGAAGATGAAGGTTGGGAAGTACCTGGCTATTCAGATCTGGTCACCACACACGGCTAAAAACATTTCAAGCAACGTTTAGATTCTGAATGGTGGTCTTTCACCTGGGCGATATTTAGAGCATCTACCACTCTGAAATGTGCCGCAAATATACTGACACCACATTATTTTGACCGGTTAGTAGCTGAGTGGAAGAACGCGTCGGATTCCCACCCGGGCGTCGTGGGTTCAATTCCTCTTCTAGCTAAGTCCTCCATCATAGCACAAGCAACATCTTCCGCTTATTATGATGGCAGTAGGAGTTTTCAAATGTTGTCTGGTTATTCGTAGAGATGGTCGATATTCCTGTCCCGGTTAAAAGGATCTAGTTCCTAGCCGGTCACTGGAACCGTCGATATTATTTCTCCGAAAACCCGGTTCCAAATTTTCGCTGGACAAGGAACCGGTTCCAGTTTCTTTTTGTTTTGGAAATTTCTTCAGTTCTTTTCGTTTTCAAATCTCTACAAACTAGTACTTTTTTTTGGCGAGGAACTTTTGTCGATTTGCTAGTACTTTTCGAAAAAATCTCCTTCGTGGAACTTTTCTGGCACCAGGAACCGGTTCCGAAAAGAACTGGATAAATAACCGGTTCCTCGCCGGTCACCGGTAACTAGAACCGCAGGTACACCCAATTCTGATATCGACCATCTCTAGTTATTCGTAGCCCGGGAACGATTGTCTTTCTTTAAAAAAAACAACATTTTAATTTAAAAAAAAAAAATTTTGCGCACGCCGGGCTTGAACCCGCGACCTCTGGATTCGTAGTGGAACGTCTCGCCACTCGACCGCGGAGGACGTCATAGTCTGAAGTCAGCGAAGTCAAGTGTTTGGCCATCAGTTGTCAGCTCACGGGACGGGGTGCCGAGAGCGAGCGGCGCTGATGTCCCGGCTGGTACCGCCCGCCCGCGTCCGCGCCCTGCCGCCCGCCGCGCGGCACTAGCACCCGGCGCGCCGCTGCGCCGCCGCCGTCAGTCGACTTCGAAAAGCCGCGCGAGGAGCCGCGCGAACCCGACCGCCGCTCTTTCTTTCGCGCCTAAATCGCGAGTTGCCACCAAACTGAAAATCGCCCGACAATCGTGGAAATAAAATAAAATTTCAAAAAAAGAACCGTCCGCCCAGCGAACGCCGCGCCCGGGTGCGTGCACATTTTTTCTTCGCTCTTTCGTTTGACACGGTCACCGAATTTTCCTTATTGAAGACGGCACGCTTTGTGGCAAGTGCAACTGGTGGGTGAGCTGTTGTATACTTGCGCTTTTTTAATCGTATTTTGATGAAAGTGCAGTAAAAAGGACATGTTTATCGTCACATAGCAGTTTGTTACCGAGATAAAAAGTGCATTGAATGCATCTGTTATCTACTCCTGGGTAACTATTTGATTCATCCCGAAAATAATTTAAACTAACCGAACTATTTTCAATTGAACGACAGCATTTTGTGTTTTGTGTACACTTGAATTTTCTTAAATACCAGTGACAACGGCATATTACTGTACATCGTTGTATGCAAATCTTAACTGCAGATAATGGTACAAGCAGCTAGTATTTCTGTATAACCTGTGACATATTCAGAAGAAAGTCGGTCGTGACCGCCGTTGAACCAAGACCATAACAAGCCGAGCTGCGAGTTACTCAGACCGGCAGAGTTACCAAGTGTCAGACTGGCAGACTGGCAGACATGCAGAACGCCAAGAGTCTTGCGTAGGACGACTCCACTAACATATTTACACCAAAGTTGGTTGAATTTCGTAACCATTTACCGTTGTTCAAGTATTAGGTACAAGACCAGCTGTTAGTGAAAGAGAACAGACAGCCAGTATTCCCGTCGGCCTTAGGACTGTACAACTCCATTGCAACATTGTTAAAAACTTCCTCGTTTGTGTTTGCTCGTTTAAAACAACTAAACTTAAGTAGATTCTCGATAGTGTTATAGCTTCCTGCAGATAAAACAACTTATAAGTTCAGGGCTATCGCTTCGATTGTCCAAGGTCCCGAGCATTGCAGTGGTATATTAGTACACGGCACACGGTACACTGGTAGACAGTAGCTTGGCAGTGCGTGTCGTGCCCGATGAAGGCGTGAGGAGCCGCAGACCAGTTGCAGCAGAAGAGGGCCATGATCATTTCCAAGGACTTATTCCTGGTGGGAGAGCAGGATTACCTGAGACTTCCCAGGGACGAGAGACGCAAAGACACCATGCCACCCCTCACAGACCTCAAGCCGCCAGATCTAGCTCCCAGGTACGTGCCATGTTATTCTTACTGAATCAACTTAATCAGAAGCAAGCAATCTTAATCAGATAGAGATTTCAATTTCAAATTCAAGATCTTTTAAACTTTTCTGAAACGTATAACGACCCAAATTTAAAAAAAAAATCGTCAGTAAAATAAAGCAATTTGCCCGCCTAATTGTATTGTTAAGGTGTTTTTACTAAACGTCACCTTGAATTTCACTTTTATACTGTAAAAAAAGCAAACCTTTAGAAGCCATCGAGCCTTCCGAGTACGCGGTGTAGATATTCGCAAATACCATTACAACAACTAGTTTATAAAGATTACAATAATAATTAAAGAAGAGTTTGCAATGAAATCAAACAAACAACATTAAAAAGGATATTAATGCGTGGCCGAAAAACAAATTGTTTTTATCTGGAAAGAAAAGTGTTTACATCTAGACACGTTCATACAAACTAAAGCAAACGTGTCAAATACATTTATGTTATGTTTATTAAAGTTTTCAAATTGCCACACCTCGGTAAACAATGGGACTATTTCCACTAGAAGTGTTAGAATCTGATTGCCACAAGTGTGTTTAATGACTCCATTGTACAAACTTACGAATGGACTAGGTACATTGTCGGTGAACACATAAAGGCCACGTAGCCGTAGAGCCCTTGCCATTCTTTCAGCACATTGAAACCTTAGTCCTTCAGCAAACTTCCTAGAAGTCCAACTTTTAAAAAAGCTAGAGGAAGTGAATTTTTGTAATGAATTGAAATTTAAAAAAATCTTAGACAGTGAAAATTTCTTCACTTAATTGAGTAATTAAAGTAAGCACTTACATAAAAAAAAAACATTTGAAATACTTTTATTTACGATAAACATTTAAACAAAATTCTCAAATTTTCGTCATTCTGCTTTGTTTGGATTTCCACGCAGTGGCGGCTCGTGACTTTTTAGCGTACTATTTTTTATTTATTTTTTTTAAATACCGCACAAGAGTCTCAACTGCTCCCAATCGTCTAGAGCCAGTGAGACTATGGCATCCCCAAATAGGGTATGTTGTGAGGCTGAAGGTAGTGGGGAGGGGAAGGAGATTGGGAAGAGGAAGGTTGTGATGTACCTGGCTATTCAGATCTGGTCACCAAACACGGCCAAAGCCATTTCAAGCAACTAGAGTGCTAATATTGAAAAAACACGACGTCATGTGGCCGAAAATGTTTTTTGTGTTGATTTTATGGATTCTTTCGTAATCCTCTGCTAACTAGATGGGGCTTATTCAAATACCCCTCATAATGTCTATCTAACTAGTACTGCGGCTCATTAGGCCTTATTACTATCACCATCTGATGGTTGCATTTAATTGACTGAATTTAAGTTTACATTAGTGAGTTCTTAGGGAAAAGGTCTTAACTAGATAAAAAGAAAATGTTTAAAAAAAAAAATTGTACGAAGATTTTCAGGATTTTTCAGTTTTGGTGGTTCACTGCACGGGTTGCTAAAAAATCTTCATACAACAAAATTGAAATTTTGAAAAATATAAAATGTTTTCGGCTACAACAACATCAATAATTTCTTTATTTATTTACCCCCGTTTTTGGCTTTTACATACATTTTAATATATTTTATTTTTTTCAAAACAGTAACCTCATTAGTGCAAGAATTGTGTAAAATAGAAAAAATAAAAAAAGAGTATTGAATAGCAGATACAAAAATAACTAATAACATGTTCAAAAATATTGTAAAAGAAAGGAAATAAATAATATTAAGTAATAGGTCCAACTATTAGTTTAGCTCTATCAGATAACAACAACTGTACTAAATTAAACTTATAGTTTGATATTGACGTGTTAAATATATATCAGCGACATCGGAGTATATGTTTCCCAGATGCATCATTCGTCGCATAGGCGTGTTGGATTGTGAGATTGAAGCAGAATTGCTACAATAGTACGGTAGGTACTGCCTTGTAATCGTCTTGCTAGGAACATGAAATGAAATCAAGTTTAATAGTTCAGGGCTGTCAATCATTGAATTTATAATTTTGTATAAGCAAATCAATTTGATGTTTTTTTCAATGGTAGCACTCTAGCACACTAAAAAGTCACGAGCCGCCACTGTTCATGTGCAAGCGAGAGACGTCTACCAGCGATTTTAGTTTACTAAAACTCTAGACGCTGACATCAGATTCAACACGACTGTTATAGGTAAATTTAAAAAAATGATTAGCGGTTGATGTTTTACAAATTTGTAGGTATCTTTGAAAAGAAACGTACATGTAATTTTACGTATTACGTATTGGTGCTCCAACTCTTTACCTGCTCGAAAATCTGTGTTAAAAACGTAACCATCGTGTATATTCTATGTGTTGTCGAATTGATTGTAGCAAAAAAGCGCTCGACGTAAATACTTGTATTCCCAAACGCCAACTCCCACGCGCAAAAGCCTCAACGCTGAACCTTTTGCATATCAGGTATATAACACACACTTTGTGGCGTTCCATCATCTCCGCCTACCACTGCGCGAAGTGGTGTGAATGGTAAGCATCCACTTACCAATTACGATACTTTCAAAGAGCTGAACACATCGTGACATTATCCTTCTAGCCATACGGGATTTTCGACACCTGGCATAATGTATTTGGTGATGTGGTTAAATTTAAGATAAATTACTTAAACAAAAATGAAATAATAACTTTGTAAAAAACCACAGATTTTATTTAAATTTTTTTGACCGACCGGTTTCGCTTAGCCTAAGCATCATCAGGGTACAAAATTAAACTAAACAAAAAATACATAGTGTGTGGTTATATGTACTCATACATACAGAGGGAGAACACAGTATAAAATGAAATAAAAAAAGAGAACAGTAAGAAAACAAAAGAACAACATTTAAAGAACGGAGAGAAAGAGACAGATAATATATATTTTTACGTGAATACCGCACAAGAGTCTCAGCTGCTCCCAACTGTCTAGAGCCAGTGAGACCATGGCATCCCCAATAGGGGTATGTTGTGAGGCTCAAGGTACTGGGGAGGGGAAGAATATGAGGAAGGGTAAGGTTTTTGGAAGTACCTGGCTATTCAGATCTGGTCACAAAACACGGCTAAAGCCATATCAAGCAACAATTTCAATTCTGAATGGTGGTCTTTCATCATGGCGATACTCAGAGTATCTACCACTCTGGAACGTGCCGCAAATAAACTAAATTTTATTTTATATCAATTAAATGTGTTATGACACATATTAATCAAATAATATTTATTTGCACCCGCCGGGTTCGAACCCGCGACCTCTGGATTCGTAGTCGGGCGTCTTACCAGTCGACCATGCAGGCCGTGAATGAAAGAGGCAAAACGTCAACTAAACGAAACCGGTCGGTCTTAAAAACAAATAAAAAACTGTGGTCTTGTAACAAAGTTATTATTTCCTTAAATATGTCAAACCACAAAGTGACTTCGCTTTATCGTTTTACTTTACGACGCCATAAATTCGTTTTGTAGGTTCCACCAAGCTTAAAGGTAAGTTTATGCAGGAAGCTGACAATATAAAAATATTAAAAAATCTATTTCACTGTATTTTTGTTGAGTAAAGAATCGATCCCACAACCTTCCTAGTTCCTAACAACTTTTACAACTTTACTCACCATTGAATATTTTTTTTCTCAGTTTAAGTTTTTCGTTTCCTCTGTATTCATTATACATATTAATTGTCTCGCAAAGTCTGAATTTGAGTGATTGTGAGGTAAGGTTAAATGGGTTTCAGCCCGGCGTGTTTTGCCACCGGCTTTTGCAATTTACCCATTGAGTTATCGCGTGAACTAGCACGATAGTTAAATTAAAATTATTTATTATCTTTGTATCAATGGAATTGTACCTACAAGCCGGCCTTGAAGTACGTTTTTCACACAGATAAGCAGAATACAATTCATTATAAATAAGTTTGTTTTGCGAAATTCAATGAGATTTAATATTATTCTGTATCTGCCAATTAGTTTAAATCAGATAAAGGCTTACTACGCATATAAATCACTTTTTGTTATTTTTCGCAGTATTCAATTGACTTAGGGTTAGCTTGCCGTCGTCTGAAACAAAATTTTGTATTATATGAAACTAATTGAGGCTTCACTCGAATGCAATGCATTATTTTCTTTTAACATTTATCTCAACGGTCGGCACCCAAAAATGCAAATTTGGTTTTCTAGTACAAGCAAAACTAAAAATTCTTTTTCTGTCAATTCTATACGGGTAGTTAGAAAAATGTCTAAGGCTTCTAGTGAATACAATTCTCAAACAGTAATCTTTTAAATAATTTACGAAATGCACTGGAATTTTAGGTAAACGTTTAAAAATGCCTTTGCTGGTTTTAAAACTGCACCTTTTACTGTTATTTCAGTATGTTTTTCATAGAATTTAAAGGATTACAGTAAAAAAATTGTAGTCACTGGAAACCTCAGACATTTTTATAACTACCCATAGAAAATTTGCAGAAAAATCATTTGTATTATTGCTTGTATTAGAATGTTACAAAGTGATGTTTGGCATCATTATTGGGTGCTGGCCCTTAAAACAAAGGATTAGACACAACACAATTAAGTCTAGGATTTTTTTAATAAAATTAAATAAGTTTGATTAAGAACCCCAACAAGTAAAGTACCTTTTTTATTGGCCTACTGAATTGAAGCTGGAATTTAATTTATATATGAAAAATGGATTATTTTCTGTGAATTGAATAAATACAGCTACTTGAACCTCATTTCATATAATTATCGGAAAATCACGAAAAAATCTAAATTAAATGTTTTATTTTTTTCCATAAAATTTAAGTGCGGCCCAGATTTCGTAGGCGATATTGTTTTATCGATTTTTTCGTTCCAATTTAAAAAAAAACCACAAAGTTTGTACAGATTACCAACAAAGCACACAATTCCTCTCGGTCTTGTAACCGAATTGCTAGTATATTTATCAGTTCACGCGTAACATGATCATAATAGATCTGACCGCCACAGAACGGCCATATGCCTAGTTTGGCGGTCTAAAAAAGGATTTTACACGAATTCAGTTAGTATTAGTTACAAATACTTGCCTGTGGAAGGTATTTCCACATTTTATATGTTTTTTATCGCGCTTTGTTGTTGTTTAGAGACGCGTTCAAATATTGTGTTTAAGATAACGAACGGATAACGCAAATAATACGTGTTGTTACGAACATAATTTCAATTTACTTACAGCTTGAACAAGAAGAAACCTGGGTATTTGGTACTCACACTTACGCCATGCTAATAAAAAAAATCTACTACTAATTCCCAGTGAACTAAAAACAAATATAATTTAACTAGTTTGTTACCCGTGAAAAATTACGGGATCTAACATGACTTACCAAGATGAAAACTAAGAAAATTTGTTTTTTCATTTCAAATTTAGAATAAAAATCGTCCTCTTGTAAAATATATCATAGGTAGGTACTTTTTCACTTGTCCGTATTTGAAAAAGTTTTCAAATTTGATGATTTTATCAACACATCTGATTTTGATGCGTATGTCGTATGTACATATTATGTTACTTACGAGTTTGAACTTTTCAAATTTGGAACTGATATTAATTGAAATTATCAAATTTTAAAAACAATGTTTTGAAATCCCTACCTACCTAATAAAGTACCTACCTATAATGTATTTTAGCAGACATTATTCTATGTTTGAAATGGCTGGATTAAAGCAACTAATATTTTTTCTTGGCAAGTCAAGTTACGTCCCGTGGTTTTTCACGGGTAACAAACAACTAGTGTTGTTTAATAACAACGAAAAAAAAACATTGATAAGATAAAAACGCAAAGATAACAAACAACTTTTGAATTGTATAAACACTTATGAGACATCTTTTCAAAATCAATTACCTTAAATTCAATAAATTATCAGTAAAAACATGATTGTTGTGGACGAAAAATATATACTTCCGTTGTTTCATACTTACAGTGACAAATATCTAAAATTAAGTAATCTTTTTTAAAGTCTAAAACTACTAATTCATACACGGTCTTAAAGTATAATTATTTTTAGGTAATATCTCTTGATGTCATACTTCCTGCTACTTCGTAAAAAAGGCGGAAAAAGAGAATACGACGAGTGTGTCGTTAGGTATACGTTACGCGGTTGTGTTTTTTTTTGTAAAAAAAAAAAACTTCATAAAAAAAAATATCAGAAATTTTTTTCCATACCTTTCTCAATTGAACCAGCATGCTATACTTCACCTCCGTTTGCCAGTACAACCCCATTCCATAGCCTCCTGTGCTCCTTCTGTAATGAAGTCCAAGAAGTGTGAATTCACGCAATCAGTTTAACTAACTAAATAACTAACCATCACGTCGTTTCCCCGCAGGGGTAGGCAGATAGGACGAACTGCCATATAACTCTGTCTTGGCACACACTCCTTGCTTCATTTACATTCATACACCGTCTTATACATACTCTTCTGTTATTCTGACTCTTCACATGACCCGATTCAAGTATTTGATTTACTTGATTGTGCCGTCTTTTTTCATCGTTTTGAATTTAGTGTAATTATATCAGTTTCGTTAGCGTATCTGTTATTTTTTAAATATTTTTTCTGTAATTATTGGAAACTCGCTTTTAGTAATTTTTTTTAAAAACTACCCACACAAGTAATCGCATTGAAAAAAATTAGAAGCTTCGTTATTTTTAATTTCATCGCGTAAAAACAAAATATCAGATGCAAAAAGTTCATACTTTTAGGTTGTAATCATTTAAATCTAATTGTGGTTATAAATTAAATAAACTTTTAACCGTTTAGAAATTTACCGAACGAATGCCACTCACAAAAACACTGCTTGCAGTAAATTAAGCTTTATTAGGTGTATATCAACAGTAAATAATTTTTCACGAATTTTTCGTCAAACCGTTTCTCTTCTATTTCATTGTACCTCTCAATAAAAATGTGAATGCACAACCTCTTAAATACACGTTCATTTGACAACCTGCGTCACAGGCTCCACGTGATGCTCTGTTCGTACTGGGAGTAAAAATATGGTGTCTTCTTCTCGGAAAAGCCACGAGGGTCGCAAATGCGCTGCAAAAAACTGGGAGTTTTTCAATCTGGATCCTTATTTTTTATGGGTGGCATTAACGACATGCGCCGTAGGTACGAGTATATGAAGCAAGTCAGTATCCTTTTTAAGAAGCTATCAATTAAGCCCCTCCGTTGTGACTTCTTGGATGGAAATAACTCAAATAGCCCTAATGACAATGAGTTGATAATGACTTTATTGAGTCTTTTTAATTTAAAGAATTAACTAATCATCGCGCCGTTTCTCCGCAGGGATAAGCAGAGGGGGCGGACCGCTATACAACTCTGCCTTGGCACACGCTCCTCGCTTCATTCACATTCATACATCAATAATAATAATATTTGGATAATTTGTTTAGGTCATTATGGCCGGTCACTTCTGGCAGGACACAAACACCATATCATAATAACTTAAAATTTAGCTGTTTTTTTTTCGTCTCATACATACACTTCTGTTATTCTGACTCTTCACATGACCCAATTCAAGTATTTGCTTCACTTGATTGTGTCATGTCTTCCTCGGGCGTCCCCAAATTTTTTTCCATTCACTTTTGCATCATATATTCTTTTCACACTCCTTTCTTCGTTCATTCGCTCTACATACGACGGCCTCCATGGTCGAGTAGTAAGACGCTCGACTACGAATCCAAAGGTCGCGGCTTCAAACCCGGCGTGCGCCAATAACTTTAATTGATTAATATGTATCATAACACATTTAATTCATTTAAAAATAATAAAAAAGTATATTTGCGGCACGTTCCAGAGTGGTAGATACTCTAAGTATCTCCCTGATGAAAGACCACCATTCAGAATCGAAACGTTGCTTGAAATGGCTTTAGTCGTGTTTGGTGACCAGATCTGAATAGCCAGGTACTTACCAAACTTCCTCTTCCCAATCTCCTTCCCCTCCCTACTACCTTCAGCCTCACAACATACTCCATTTTGGGGATGCCATTGTCTCACTGGCTCTAGACGGTTTGGAGCAGTTGAGATTCTTGTGCAGTATTAATATATTAAAAAAAATACACACTCAAACCATCAAAGCGTCCCTTTCTTGATCCTATTCATTACGCTTACATCGGGGTTGAATTCTTTCCGGATTTCCACATTTCTAACACGGTCATACATGGTTTTACTGCACATACGCCTCAGGATCTCATTTTCACAGCATATTTTTTCATCCTTCCTCTGCCAGTTCCATGCCTCACTGCCATGCATCAGGTTGGCATAAGCACCCAAAATTATATTAAAAATTAAAAGAAAAATACCCAAAATTGCATTTTCTAAAGCCAGTGGGGCACTCGGAATTAGAAAATATTCCGAGACTGTTGAAAATGGATTTTGGAAAGTACTGTGGCTTTTTTACGCATTAAGTTTTTAATCTGGAGGTTACGGGTTCAATTACACAAGAAGCAGTAAAACATTCGTTCAACCTTTCCTACTGAAGAGTTCCTCCAGCTGCCATTCATAACATAGCCAAAGCCATTTCAAGCAGCGCACATTTCGCTTCTGGACGGATTGCAAATATATCAATATATTTTTACGTTTTATATTTGTGCAACAAATTAAGGTAAACTTGACAATTATTACAGCATAACTACTTTGAACCGGTGTATTATTCAAGTTTTACTCGACGTCAAAGCGACATGATTAACGAGGGCTAGATAAAGCTGATGATAATAATATTATCATATTGCCATGTGGTATAATAGAGTCTTTGGTGGACATTGCGCACCTTCCTTCAATTAAAATAATATCTGATTAGTGAATAAAGCGAATATCATCAATTATAAACGGGGACGCTACCGTTATTTTGCAGGAGTTCAGAACCATAAACAAATAAATAAATATTTATTATAAAGCTAATTGGTCGTAAATTAGGATTAAATCTGTTTTTCATCAGACTGGCGTGATTCATTACTATGCAACATCAGATGAAGTCGTGTTTTGCAACACCGTAGGCCGTCGCCATTTGCACTGTGTGTTTATATAAATAAATAAAAAATATATATTCTGATAGCAGCCAGTAAAATAACAGTATTTTGTATCGCATTCGTTTTATCTGCCTGATCTGTTTATGTATTCTGCCTAAGGTAGCTCTCAATATAAATACAATTTAGAACATTAAAACCAGAATTTAATTATAAAATCGGAGAGTAAGCCATTTAAAGCTATTCTGGATAATATGGCTAGTCCTTCAAAAATATACTCTTCACCTATTTTAAGCGCTTTTTACCTCATTTACTTATACTATTTATTAGTGGAATTTACACAGATTTTTTGTATGTTAAATTACTAGGTTACAGCCTTAGATGAATTAAATAATGTAGATACGTTACTGAGACAACGCGCCTGGTTGCACTAAACCAAGTCAACGAGACATATCTTCATATAGCTATCTCTTCCGCACACACATATTCTTTGAATGGCTATCCTTTTCATACGCGGGTGAAACATTTAGTGGTGCAACATTAGTGGTGCTACATTTTTCGTAAGATTTGTATGAATATGACGTGTCTTGTATTTTGTGTCTATGGTTACAGCAACTATTTTAAGTTCACAACTTAGTTAACATTTTAATCTACCAAGCTATGAAATATCAATTTTTCTGTGAAAAAATAAGACATCACGTCACATTCTTTGTTCCCTATTTAAATGATTCCTTACCTCAGAACAGGTTCTTATGACCTAGTGAGGTAGGTAATGTAAAAAAATAATGTAAGAAACAAAAGTTAATAAATGAAAAAATAAAATGCAAATCTCGGGAGGAACATGGTTACAAAGCTAGCTTATAAATAAAACGAGTGTTACTATTTTTTAAAACATAGATATTTAGATAGAAACACCGTTGACCCTGAACAGAAAAGTCGTATTTAAATAATATGGAATCCAGTTGGATTACGTGGATTTATAACAGTCAGAGAAAATACTGACTGCTTAACAAAACATAATTTATACAAATATTAATTTTCACAAATCAGTCCTAAAAACATCAATATCTCCAATTTTTATGTTGGTATCAACTTTTTTTTAAAGGTTTATCTAAAACAAAGTAGTGACCCTTCAGAAGGTTGTAGCAGAAATAGTTTTTCTTACTTGAAAGCTCATAATAATATAATACCTCAATTTTCTCAAATTGCTCATAGTATCTCAGAGTTTTATGTAGACCAATTATGATACTGGATACGTAATTAGGATGTAATTTACTATTCCACTGCTAATTATATGCCATGGAGCTAAGTGCATAATAATCTGCCCAGCAAGTTTTATAGACGAGCTTGTATAAATATGAATGTCGTTAATTCATAGGGCTAGTCAATTAGGTAAATACGAACTTTACAAAATAAACAAGACTTAATATAATAAATTTATTAAAAAAGTGATGGTATATATTTATATTTTCAGTCAATAGTCTTATGTTGGCTGTTGTTTTATGTTTCCTCTTTTTTGTCTAATCGACATTTCAAAGAATTAGGTTTATTATTTAATAAAACTGGACTATATGTAATACGTTATCGAACTTGATGACTGCGCTTGTATTGTGAACTGTAATTCCTGTTTTTAAGGACCCTTCCTCTACCAAAAAAGGATAACGTCTTGTAGGTGGTCCAGAGCTCATTCCTGGACTCCAGTAAAATGCCGAAAACTGCATCTCGTATCTGATAAAATAAGGAAAAATACCTTAAAAGCTCGGAGTGGAGGAGATGGAAGATCACCGCCAGCAATTCAGACGCGCGTGGTATTAATTTGATCGCCACCGTTTACGTCTCGCTTCTAATCAGAGTAATTCCTTGTCAATGTGTCTATTATACGAACGCATAACCACATAGATTACATTCCAGCACTTTAATAATCCAATTGCTCACAGTCGAGTAATTGCACGTTAAAGTCTAGTAGGTCGTTAGTCAATGCTCTCCCGGCAATTATGTGGTGGTCGACCAAAAGTATTCAGATTAGATCTCCGCAGCATAACATTCGTCGACCGAGCGTAGTTTTTTGTTCGGAATTCTTTGACAATGTCGGTTCACTACCTCTGCTATATATTCCGAGGTTATTGTTTCAAAGTAGGCCAGTGTGCCAGTGACCTCTCCCGAACACGGAGTCACGTCGTATTATTTGTTTCCATAGAACATCAACGCTCGATCTCGGTGCTTACCGCGGAGCGCCCAGCCGCCCCGGCCCCACTCTCCTTACGGGGGTACCTGCCTGCTTATTTTTTTTATTTTTATTATTTATTTGTTAGGCTATACGCGCCAGTTTATTTTAACGGGCCTGTTCAGTTGATACGCATTTAAAATCGATAATAAAAAAATACTTCAGCGTGTTGATGAAAACTAAAAATACATATCGACGTATTAACTCAATCTTTGTTAAAGCTTAACAAAATAAATTTGTTTCCTACTCGTTTTGGGCGATTCTTACAATTTAATCCAAGAAATACTGACCAAGCATAAATTCAGATCAATAGTTAATACACGTATTAACGACGGATTTTGAACACTTTACGTATTGTGCTTGCCAAGTCGTTCCAAAACGGGAGTAGATTTCCGGAAAATGAGAAATTAAGTATACATAAAATAACGAAGCGATTAGTAAATGGAGGAAATAAAAAATCACTAAACGAAGTACAAACAAATAAGAGGACCTTCGTAAGATGAAATTATCAAAGAGTTTACATTTGTTCATAAAGATAAAGGCATGGTGACCATTTGCCTATTTTTGAGTATTTTCATCGTATCAACCGAGGTGTTGGATAGATTCAGCGCTACTAGACGTAATTATAGGGTATTTGATCGGCAAAATTCTTGGTTACGCATTATTCATTGTGCAATTTTACTATTTCTTGGATTTAAAGAGTAACTTCTGAGAAGGTTCGAGTATCGTCGAGAGCAATGCTCCCAGCTCCCAGTGCTCGAGTAAAGCGTCTAATGCTAACCGTTGTTTATTTCTCACACCAGTTGTTACCAAGCGGTGAACACGTTTTCACTCTCGAGCCTGTTAACTGGTTGATGGGTTTGAACGATAAAAATATTTTCGTAGAAAAGCCGGTGGGTGATGTTGCTTATTTGACTGGTTCTTCTCGATCTTCTCTTGAAATTCGGAGTACGTCACTATTAACTATGCTGTCAAGCATGCCCCAGGGCTCTCAGATGGGTCTTCTTTTAATGTGGAGCGCCCGGATACCATTTCACTGTTCCGAACATACCGAGTTTTTAGTTTGCTCGTTGTTTTCATATGACTTCTGTCAATCCGTGCTCTAGGTCTGTTTATTAGATAAGGAGTCGAGCTGTCTATTCAAACATTTCTAGCTCGCGGCTCAACGTACAAAGTGGGACAGTGTCTGTTTCTTAATGAGGATGTGCGTGAATGCAATGGTAATTGAAGAAGATGAATGTGTAGTTAGATCAGGAAGATATGGCGAAATACATAAATTTATATGAAATTATTTAAGTCGTGATTATTTTCAATTGAACCCGAGATTAGCTCATTTACTCTGCAAACTGGAAAGAGAATCATAGTATAATGACGTAAATCAAAACAAACAATTAAGTTTCAAAATCTTCTGGCTTCCTAAAATACGAAACATTTCTTTGATCGAATCAAGTTTAGGCAGCTATATTTTATTTATAAGTCGGTGCCAATTTTGGGTTACAAATGTGATGTAATTTGTATGTCAACATCGTTGATTCTCAGAGTTCTGTGCGACGATTAGCATAAAAAAACCATAGCGACTGAGTTCGTATTCTCCCTATGCAAACATGAACTTGCCACGAATTGTTATCTACATAATATAATGGATTATTTTGAATAGTAATAAAGGATATCTGTAATTTTTTATAGCATTCTTATAGTGCTTATCTCAGAACTTCCATAAGAAACAATGATGCCACTGATTTTGAGCTTAGTTTTTATCGCGATCTTATAATATTTATGAAAGCTGCGCATTACTTAAGCAGTAAGTTCGATTCGCAACATTAGTATCAAGTACCGCAACGCGCTGTTTGCTGGTGCCTGTGGCAGTGCCAGTGCCAGTGCCGGTGCCAGTGCCAGTGCCAGTGCTAGTGTTAGTGTTAGCGTTGTAAATATTATGATTGGTAAGCTGAAACGTTTTGTTGCAAGGCGGGAGTTTGTTATACACACAACGCACGATTGACCTTTCGTTGCAAGGGTTCCCGCTCAACACTTCCGTAAAAATCTTTTTACAGTCGGGGCTAGTGATCCCATTTGGTGAAATGCCAAATCCCCGGGTGTTCAACTCTTAAAAAAGTTGCAAGCGCGAATGCATTTGTTCGTTTCGTTGCATAACGCACCGGTATAATATTATATCCCTTCTAAGCTTTCTAAAGTGAATCTAGCGGCCACCTTGTCACGTACGAGTACTAACAATAAATGATTTACATAATGTTGTTAGTTCGACTGATGGTGAATGTGGATACCAACACCTTGTTTAGTTCTCTTTCCTCTCTGACTCTTTATGCTCACCACTTCTAACCTCCCACCTCCCACCTTGCATATGATTAAGATTGGAGATGAACCTTGACTCCTCTGTAACAAAATACGCCAATGTGAATTGGTTAAGAAAACGTAAGAGGCTTTTGAAATTCGCTTCACGGCCGTTGCGGGTTGGATACAGCTTCTTCTGTTTTCCGTGAATTGGCAGAAACTACCAAATATTTTCCCTGTCGCATTTTATCACTTCTTATTTTTTTATTTTTGAATTTTATTTTAGTTATTTGTACATTAAAATTTAAAAAATAACTGATTATAACTCATGTACTATTAGACAATATCAAATATAAATTAAATACCTACTACTAGATTACATACTAATGGATTTTATGTGGTTCTTACAAACTATTTTAAATTTATTCATCGGTTTAATTTTGATGGTTTCCGGCAGCGCATTATAATATTTCATCCCTTTGTAAAATAAACTGTTTTGCGTATTGGTAGTCTGATTTCTTTGCACGTCATAGTTTCAAATGCCCTTTGAAAATCCAAAAATATTGCCAAGATAAATTTGTTACTATTTATTCCTTCCTTCCATTCTTCAACAACTACGTTTAATGCTGTTTCACAAAACTTATTCAATCTGAATCCAGATTCTTCTCGGTATATGGTAACAAATTGTGTTATCTCAGTAATGCAAAATTTGTTCTTTTATTATCACTTTAAGTGTTCAGATTTTGGTAATGTCTTGATGGGGCGAAATTCCTCACACTCTCTGGGAATTTTTACTTTTGGAACAGGTATAATTGTAGACAGTTTAGTAGTTTATGTGGTGCTCTTTTGTAAAATTTGTCTCTGTCGTGCTGCATTGTGTTTAGTTCATTTGTGTACCATTTCTGGTGCAATGCAAAAATAACTGGGATGTTAGACACGCACTTTATTATGCTTACGATTACAAGAGTATGTTTTATTTGTATTTACAGCGATAAAGTCCACTTTTTGAACAAAATATTTGAAGAGTACTTGACAAGCCGTCAACTTTTGACAGATATAGTATGTAGTAGAAGCACTCGGTGGCATGACTCATTATTTTTGCAACCAGTACTTACCGACTGTTATTTAGCCCTGAGAAGGCTGAGAAAGGCTGTTAAAAGTAAAATGATGAAACCAGCGTTGGGGAGTAACCTGTTATTACAATCAAAGCGGACGGCGATCCCGTTACTGAATTTTACTGCCAATTCCTCAAAGCCACTGACAGAAATTACTAGTTTCACGAGCCCGATTTTATTCGAATCTTTTCAAGTCTTCGCATAGACACGATTTGACACGGTTACGATTCAGGAACAAGTCGATGGCATCTCACATTAAGTACCTACGGCGGATAATATTATTTCTTCAATGTAGATGCTTCTACACGCGCTCGTTTCTGCGAAGGAAATTTCAAAGTGGGACGGGTTTTTGTGAGAGTCGAAAGCTGTCAGAAGCTAAAAGGCAGGAGCGTGATGTGCCGGAGAAACGTATATTTATCAATGCGAAAGTTTTAAATGCGGAAACAACAACAAATCTGCAGACAACTGCTCTCGTGGAGGATGGCGTGCTTTCTTCAAAATAAATACAATTAATATGTTGAGAGGCGATGTGTTTTACCCACCGAGTTTACCTTGAAAGTATAGATGAAATTATCGCAGACCATAAATTCGTGTCATCATAATGCAGTACTAAAAATGGTCAACAATCTGTTTCCAATAAAGAAACCAGATATACTGGCCAGTGGGCCGGAGCTGCCTCGGTATTATCATTGCTTGATGAGTCACTTTATTCATTTTCCTACTCTCTCACATGAAATGTATCATTTTATCAACCTCTATTTAAACCACTTTCAAATTGACTAAAGTAATTCAAATATATTCCAAAAACCCACTAAGCCCTCACAGAGGAATCTAATGCGTAGGTACGGGCGAATGCTCTACTTTTTAGCGGTATATTGCCAGGAAGATTGGAGAATATTGTTACGAGGAAACGGGCTTCGTGTAAGCTCGCCAAGCCGAGATGTAAGCTCCGCCGGCTTTGTTGTATGAAGCACTTGAGTCACGCACGATAACATGATGTAACTTCCATCAAACTTCACAAACGGTTTCCGCACGCCCGCCGTAAAACTGCTTTCCTGTTCGTGTCTGCATTTTGCAGAGCGAGGGTACCCGACCAATCTACTTTTCACTGCACCGAACTCCAAAACAACGCCCTTTTCTGATAGAGCCGACTAAGAAAAGATATAATCTTTCCAAAGTTACTTTTGCGCACTTCGCCACGGGAACTCCGGGTAGGAAATAGTCAGTATCACACAAGTTGCTAAAACACTGTTAAAAGTTAGTCTGTTTAGTGATGTTAATTTTATTTCTGAACCCTTAAGCCTGATTCACACCAACGTCCGGTTCCGCTCAGTGCCGATATTGTTCCGCAAGAAAACTTATTGATATGGTATGAATATCAATCAAGGAGTATGTGCCAAGACAAATTTGTGTGGCAGTATATCCTTCTGCCCACCCTTGTGATATTTAACTACTTATTTAGTTAAATAATTATTTTGAAGTGTGAAAATACTAACATCGCAGATTTTTTTTTTATCAAAAACCGTTTTTTTATCACTAAATAATATTTTTATCAATTATTAATTATTAAAAATATTATTTAGTGATAAAAAAATGGTTTAAAAAAAAAATCTGCGTTGTAAGTATTTTTACACTTCAAAATAATTATTTAACTAAATAAGTAGTTAAATATCACAAGGGTGGGCAGAAGGAAATACTGCCACACAAATTTGTCTTGGCACATACTCCTTGATTGATATTCATACCATATCAATAAGTTTTCTTGCGGAACAATATCGGCACTGAGCGGAACCGGACGTTGGTGTGAATCAGGCTTTAGGGATCGTTCATATATCTACACGATTTTTTAGCTATTTTTAAGTCCCCCCTTATCACTTTATATCATGCTTTCTTCGACTCTCACCTCTCTAATGCTGGACAAAATCCCCTCTCCCATATTTTTGTATCAATAATAAAACAGCTTTTAAAAAAATTACCAAACATGCAATTTGAAATCTCTGAATTGAATATTTTAAAGAAAATTTTTGTTTGTGGAGATCGTTTTTTTTTGATGACTTAACATATCGTCGCCGGAAAAGCAAAAGTGCTGAAGCGCCATTTTGGGAAGTTTACACAAGAGCACTTTAAAGTTTTTTTGTTTTACAATAAAATTCATCAAACTTCAATCAAGTTTTTAGTACCTGGTTAGGTTTGAAAAAAAAAGTTCATTCATTTAACTCAACGCTCTCACTGAGTTACCTGAAGCGACAAAAGCTAAAAAGTCCCAAACTTGTGTCGCTTGAGTCAAGCCTTCTCCCAAATGGTAAATATATTTTAGATGGCTGAAGGGCCATAAAAGTCTTGAGAATCAAACGAGAGTCAGAGCATTCCATGCAGAAAATAGAACTGATCAAAACTGGATATTTGACTCATTTTTGACCAAAGTTTCGCTTAAGCCTCTTTGAGTTGCACATTACTTAACGCCATTCCCCCTTTGTCACGCATATTCATAGTTGTTTGACGACCTTTTTTGACTAACAAATCAAATAACATAAAGGTGCAAGAAAGTCCCACAGTACGAATCAGTCTATTTCATTAATCTTTGATTAGCTGAGAGCCAAAACAATTATTTTCCTTTTTCATTGAGACAATGCAATACTTTCTCTTCAGTTAACCCGACGTTGTATTCTCGAGGAAGGAAAGTTCGGTGGCCTGGCTCCAGCACTTAGGAGGTGATTTGTTATCAAGGCCAACTGTAGAACAGCCGGCCTTGTTTGTTATGAATCGACGTCATATCTCATTGACCCTTTATTGCCGATGAAGAATGAAGGCAGATGGTTTATTATGTATTACGATGACCAGAGCGCTGGACTTCGAATACAGGCTCTGCGGTTGCAAGCGAAGTTGCGGTACACGATTGGTGCACGCCTTACGGCACGTACAACGTAGGTACGTTATTAGGTAGGCACTAGTACACTCTACATAACCGGCACAGTGTTGGCTAACTATGCCGCTTGGAGAGGTTCAATCCTTGTGAAAGTAAGTTGTAATAAACCTTCTCCAAACTTTTTAAGCTTCCTATTCGCATTTTAAAATCATAAAAATATCTAGGAAGTGTTTGTTTCATTTATCGAAAAGAATTTTATTTTGAGTAAATGGATCAGTAATCAAAAGTTTTCATCTTATTTTTTTTCACATTTAATATTTTACTGATTTTGAATTAATTAGGAAATTTATATATTATCAATTAGCAATATTAATTAATATCTAGAGTTTTTTATATCACGCTACAAATATATATATATATATATTTTGAATTAATTGGAGATAATAATTGGATCAGCCACAAATTTCTCAATCATGCACACTTTCCTACATAGTTGAAGTTTAACGTCATTGAATTAAGTTGCCCCTTAGAAAAAAATGTTTTTCTTATTTAAATCTGAAAAAGCTCTTTCTATGTCCATATTATCGATCCAAAATTCTGCTTTCACCTTAGCTTAACCCTTCCTCATGTAAAGACAGTTGACGGCCTCCGCCGTCGAGTGGTAAGACGCACGACTACGAATCCAGAGATAACTCATAGCATCGCCCTGGTGAAAAACCACCATTCAGAATCGAAATGTTGCTTGAACTGGCTTTAGCCGTGTTTGGTGACCACATGTGAATAGTCAGGTACTTCCCAACCTTCCTTTTCTCCATCTCCTTCCCTTCCCCACTATATTCAGCCTCACAACATACCCCAATTGGGGGTATCACAGTCTCACTGCACAAAACCATTGTTACGTAGGTACTCGATTCCTAATGTTGGAGTGAATTGCCACAATTTATATAATTTACTGAAATTCACTTTTCGCGCTAATAATTATAAATATTAAAAGAGCGCGAAACGTTCAAACTTCGGTACTATTAGACAAATCAAACAACGTTTGGTTTCAAACACACAACTCAATAAAATCAAAAATGTGAAATTAAAATGACCCGAGTCAACAAACAAAAATGCTTGTCTGGTTTTCGGAGTGTGTTCTTTTATTTACCTTTCGCGGTACGAAATGCCGATAGGTCGTAGCAGCGAACAGTGAGAAGTGTGCAAGTGTGCAATGGACAGTGGGCAGTGAGCAATACGCACCGTATGTCATAATACGCGGAATGGGCACATTTTGCAGACGACAGATAGTAGAGCCGCAGATACGTGTTAAGGATATTGACCTTGACCTTAAACGCCATGTTATGTTATTGAGAGAAGCACACTATTTTGTGACGCCGAAATACGACACAATGTTAAACGTTCTGAGCGAAGTGTTTGAAGTCTACACGTCGCGTGCTGCGGTGAGATCTAATATCTAATTGCTTTTATTGTATTCTCTTTGTGGTTTTTTGCAAAGAAAATCACCTCTGTTCTTGAAATGTTTACATGTTTTCAAAATAGTCGTAGAGTTATTGCCTTAGAGTATATAAAGTGGTATCAATCCAAGACAGTGTAGTCAGTTTTTGATGATTTTTACCGGACTCGGCGGACCTGGGCGTGGCCAAGACTAAGGCTAGGGTATATTTATACATCCATTCATATCACAGTATTGATATCAACAAAAATACAGCATCTAACCTCAAAAACCGTTTGGTTATGTCAAGTTTAGTGGCATAATAAAAAAATGTGGGCGGAGTCCCGCGGTGTCCCAGGAGCCCAAGATCATTGTGACAGTACATATAAGCGGAGTATTATATTTGTTGTCTCTTTCTCTCTCACGGTGTACGATGTAAAAACCCGGAGTAAGTGATTTTTCGCAAGTGTGTATAGGTTGGGTAAAAATAAGTAGCTCTCTCTCCATTCATTGTTTCTCCAAGCTTGCTATCTTAACAACGATATTTTCTACGAATATTTTTAGGAATCTACTGCGGATCTCTGACCACTCGAAAATATTCATACAAAAATAGTTTATCACGAAAAAAATATGATTTTTACTGCTACAATAAGATTTAATGGTCGCTGATGCTACCGACAGAATGCTCCTCGGGTAAGGCGCGCTTTTGTTTGAGGATGTATATTAATTAATACTTTTTACTGGGACAATTTATATAATATTAAATAAACCGCTAACTGAACGTAAGTTACTGCAAAGGAGTGCGATGGGATTTGAAATAGGAATTAGAACGGAATGGTAATGATAATGGGTGGTTTTACAGAATAGCTCTGGTTTTATACCTGCATTACAGGCATGGTCAAACTAAAAGCATCAGAGTCCAAACATGTAGTCTACGGGATAATGCACGTCAAAAGTAATTTTGGAAAGAGACGTTAGGATATTAAAATGTATTAGACAGAAATACATTAAGGGATGCAATTATGATACAATAGGATATTGGTAGGAATGCTTAGTGACATGGGTTAATTGCAAATGTGCTAAACTGGTTGGGTCACTATAAAAAGCTATACCGAAAATAAATGAAAAAACGTTAATGGGAAGGGATTTAATAGTGATTAAAGATACCCATGTTCTATTTCAGCACAAAACTTAGGCGTTTGTTTTACTTAGCCGGTTAAAAAGTATCGAAAGAAAAATCGGTTTGGAAAGTTTTTAATTAAAAGTATTGACTGCTGCTCTAATTTTGAAGACTGCGAGCCGCTCGGCCGCCGCCTAAGTTCTTCTTGCTGCTCCTCTTGCTGAGATCTCCTTCATTCGGCGGGAGGTGAAGAGATGGTCGAGTGGATATTGATAAATGTGGTACTCGACAGAGATTACCCCGTTACCGACCTCTGGCGCGAGGATAGGTCGGGCAGTGAACAGTTTACCGTTTGTCGACACGAATTCTGCCCCTTCCCCCCTCCTCCTGCCACCCCCAGCCGCGTTGGTCGACTTTCTTGGATACGATATGGTCAATGTGGTGCTCTGATCATGCTCATTATCTTGCCCACATTCCTGGGGGGCCTATTGCCCAGTGCCCGGTGCCCGGTGCCCGGTGCCCGGTGCCCGGTGCCAGTGCCCGGTGCCTGTTGTTAGTGCCTCTGGCCCTTCGGGTGACTGGAAAAACCTCTGCAATCATATTGTTAAATAAAGGTGGAAGATTCATGTTACGTCATCGGACAATCCGGATTAATCCCGGTTTCATTGAAATCTTTTCCATAGCCGAATACAAAGTGTTTTAACCAATGACGTCACATATATATATATATATATATATATATATATATAGAGACTCGTTGTAGCGCTCTCAAAGTGGCAAGCGATAATCACGCTAGTTGGTGTGATCGGTGTTTAACCCGATTTAGTACTAAACGGTCACGCGTCGCTTGAGGTTGTTCGAGCAAGTATGGAACGCGGTCCGAACTTCGGATCTGTTTCGTTCATACACATATATTCTATGAATGTCTATCTTTGTCATACATGACCGATATTTAAATGATGAATTTACTGGTAACGTGTGTGTTTTGCTTGCCACATTTTGTGTTAATTTTCTAAAGCTATAACGTGTCTATATATGTAACGTCATTAGCCTCTGGCCCTTTGGGTGACTGGACAAACCTCTGCAATCATATTGTTAAATACTGAGAAATACACGTGGAAGATTCATGTTCACGTCATCGGACAATCCGGATTAATCCCGGTCTTACTGAAATCTTTTCCATAGCCGAATACAAAGTGTTTTAACGATTATTTACAATACGGTGCACTTAAGCGACGGATTTCGGCCTCCATAGCGAAGTGGTTTACGCATTTGACTCGGAGAGTTGCGTTGGAATGTATAATAATAATCATGGAAGCAGTGATTCAGGTTAAATTAGCGTACAAAGGTTAAACATACTGTATGTTTTTAATGTTGCTTTCCTGTGACGATATTTCTAGTACGAAGTAATACTAATATATAGTATACCATTGCAGAGCTAAATTTTTCACAGCCCAACAATGCTAAAATGTTGCGTACGTCGAGCTGCTGTTTGGTTATTAATAGAAGATAACAATTAGCTAAATAGGGTGTGGAAAAGTTCTCCCTTGTTTGACGAAAATCACTAGTCTTAGCAACGAAATCATTACCGATATACTCATGGATTATGTGGATGCATAATGCTTAATCAAAGCGAATGAACTGCTTAAACTCCGCCACAATGTGGGGTCTCTACTAATGTCGGGTATGAACATAAATTACCAAGCGACTAACAGATGAATTACAGGAGGCATTACCGAGGAAAAAAATGTTTTCATCAGACTGCGTAACGCACGCGTGCCTGTCACATGACAATGTGTATATTTAGAATTTCTGATAATGCTGACAATAGGTACGCATTCGTTATTATAAAATATATGGATGAGTTTCGTGACTCGCTCAGTGAATGCAGGGAATCTATTCATTTAGATCAGTGATTCCCAAAGTGGTCTATATCGACCCCCTGGGGTCGATTCCGACCTGCAAGGGGTCCACGTCAATGAAAAAAAAAATTGGGGGTGCATGAGACGTAAATGGGGGTCCACGAGAGTGGATTCCATTTAGGCAGGCCGTCACCAAAATGTTGGCTTCCCGCAAATGTAATAATCCACCTCACAGATAGTACCTATGCAGGTACTTACGTAATACTCTATTATAATAGACATTAATTTTTTTTTTTTTTGATTTATTTGATTTATTTTGTTACATACATTTAAAAATTACAGAAATAATAAAAATAATGTAGACATAACAAAAAAAATCCCACATAGGCAAAAGCCAGTGCGTGGGTATACTAATTCAAATCATAGTTATAGCTCTCTATGTTACATTTTACAGTATAAGGTACATTTCAAATTAAGTAAAAAAAAAATATATATATATATATATTATTGTTATTATTATTTTTCTTTTTTTTTTTTTTTTCAAATTCAAAATCACAACAGATAAGTTAGTTAATTTTTTAGAATTTAGCACTTATAGTATGAAGAGGCTGGTATCTTTTGCTTTTATCCAGTTTTTTATTACATTTTTGTATGTATTTAAGGAAGTTGTATTTGAACACTTAAAATGTAATGAAAGTGAATTATACATTTTTGGGGCAATGAAGTATGCATGTCTCTGCGCAAGTCTAGTTTTGCAGAGAGGTACCTCCAGTACATTATTTATTCTGTTGCTGTAACGATTTTCATTTTTTGCAAATAGTTTACTTCATGAAAATATGTACTTTAGGCACTGTATACAATAAATTTTTCTTATATCTAAGAGATCAGCTTCTTGGAATAATTGTATGGAGGGGTATGTCATGTTTTTATGCAACATTATTTTTATTATTAATTTTTGAGATATTTCTAATGGCTTAATATGAGTATTATAAATACCCCCCCCAACCGATTATTCCATAAGATACTGATGACTGAACCAATGCATGGTACACCAATTTCATTATTTTTATGTCAACTATGTTATTTAATCGTTTAAAAATGTAAGTTAAATATCTTAGTTTATTTACAAGCTTTTCTACATGATTCGTCCATTTGAGTTGGCTATCTATTGTAATTCCTAAATATTTGACTGTATTTCCCGATTTCATTTCTACACAATTAGAGCATAAAATAGGGTTGCAGTTATTGTTATGGAACCTTATATTTAGGTTAGTTAGAGGTGCAGCCTTTTTGGTATTATAGAATGGAATATAAATAGTTTTTTCACAATTCAGAGTTAAAAGGTTTTGGTTGAGCCATTCTTTGACAATTCCCTAATTATAATATTTTTTTGTCGGTTTGCTAGTACTTTTCGATTTCAAATCTCTACCGACTAGTGCTTTTTTTCGGAGGGTAAATTTTGTTGATTTGCTAGCACTTTTTTGGAGAGGTTATTTTGTCGATTTGCTAGTACTTTTCGATTTGAGATCTCTACCGACTAGTACTATTTTTTGGCGAGTTTGACTTCAATTGAAGTGTTCTTCGCGAAGGGTTTATTTCAAAGAACTAGCAGTTCCTGAAGCGTTCACAAAACTTTAAAGTTTTTCCCAACGCTAAAAAAAAAACAGTATTAGGAAAGCAGGGGGTCAACACAAAACAGAAAAAATCGGCAAGTTGTCTACGGGACAAAAAAGTTTGGGAACCTCTGATTTAGATGACCCAAAAATAACAGTTTTTTTTTTCATTTGGTTGGGATTCTAAAGGTTAGGACTTTGTTGTCATTGACAGATGATGTAGAAGCTATGTAATACAATACATTAAATAATCTGCAATAATGCTCGGTTTTTAAAAAAAGTGAGTTATCTTAAATTCGAAAAGCGATTAATAATTAGCCAGAATAGCTATTTTTATTCTTCTGATTTTTAAGAAAATATTAGAGATATTTTTACATATCCACTTGGCCGAAGTGAACTTAAATATCTAGTAGCAAATATATATTTTTAAGTACACACGCACTTAACCCTTTACCGCATACTGTTCCAAATTTGGAACATAAGAATGTTATCATCATAAAGGGCTGTGGGCCACATGTGTATTTTATTTTCAGTTGTTTCCTTACTGTGAGCTCTGCATTATCATAAATCAATCAGTGCTGCCAGTTACGAGCTTTTTAATAACTTCAGCCGCGTCAGTAAGTTGTCATTTAGGCCATTTCGTGAACGAGCGTGGTTGTGATTGTTCAGTTTTTGAATTATTTTGTAATATTTTAGAAGTAATAATAAAAAATTTTCTACCCCTTGGTGTGGTTGGTATACCTTTAATGCATAGTGTGACGAATTTGGGAATATTGTATTTATTCGCCATATTGCATGTAGTGCCAAATATGAAACAAAATATTTTGCAATTCTTTATAAAAAAATGTATATTACTTTTTACATGATTCTAAATACATTTCAAAGCAAATATATTTTTTCTAGAAGGATTGAAAAATCCATGTGTTAAAGGGTTAAACAATTTTTCATGAAATAATGTCGCAACGCATAGATGGTAAATATTTGTAGCGTCATTGGATGATACTCTGTTTCTTAATTCTTTTTTTCGATCTTCTTATTTTTTGCAGGTACCATGCCTAGATATTGTTTTTTATGACATGAATGTATAATATAAATGGTTTAATGATTCCTGTTTTTCCTGGAATGAGCTTTTTCCAACTCGTCGACATTCCACTGTGTTGCGAACTGTTTCTGTAATGTAATATGTACAAAAAACGGTTGGAATTGATGACCACTTATGCAGTCATCAATTCTGTTGAATTTGGGATTCAATCAGTAAAAAATACTGTAATATAAAATCGGTACTCGTTTTTTTAACAAGATGAATAGACCATAATATTTCAACCGGTGTCGGGTTGGTTGATGGATATTCGAGATTAAAATTGTCTTATGAATTCTGGCAGAGATTCGAGCGGATTAAAACTAGCTAACAGTGTACCAGGGATTACGTTTTAAAGAAATTAGGTCGCAACGCAAAACATTCGGCGATTGAAGGCACCACACAACATATTCTTAAAATAATAATTACAGCATCTAACACTTAAATAAATATGGAACACAAAAACATCATGGTAAATAATTCATTCATTTTGTCACAACATGTTACTTCCAGACTTTTTAATGTACTGATTAGAGTAAGTATGTTATCATTATTTACTATGGTTTACACGCTTTAAACGTTTTCATAACCAAATAAACTACACATCAATTTACTACATATTTGAAAAGGTATTAACACTTATTTAAAGGCATCAGTTTCCATTTAAAATTTTGTATTACGTTAGGTGCGTTGGACAAAAATCTGAACTATAAACCAAGCAACTGCGCAGTGGCTAAATGAGTTTCGTTAATCTACGTTTTATCAAAATTCTACCTGCCCCACCAAATATGATAAACGATGAGAAAGTTTCCTTCAAACGGCCCGATCCGACAAAATTGCTTTATTGCTACTGTCGTCAATATGAAGTACTTAAAAAAACTTTCATAAGTTCAAATCCAAAAGGTACACGAATAAATAGTTATTTGACACGTCACGTTTTACGTTTATTATCAATAATATTGTGAAAATATGAACACTTCATTGCTGACACCGCGCGTCGCGCGTCGTCAGACACGTGCCCGGTATGCGCACAACGCGCCACGCGCATTGTGCCGCCTCTTCGCTTTGATCTAAAACAGACGCCATGTGGTTTTGAGTCGTTCCACAAGGCACAGGAAAACCCGTCACTGTTTGTCGATTTGAATTGATCCGTCATTCATATGGCATTAATATGTACAAATTTTAGTTAGCAATGAACGTGTAAAATTTAAGAAAAAAACTTTTCACTTGCAGCTAGGTAGACAAACACTAAATGTATTTGAAGCTGATAAATGAATATGTTGTAGATAATTAAATAAACAATTTTGATTAAACCACATTGGCACAACCCTGACGAGACAATGTGTAAGGTCTATCCAGCCTTTTAAGGGATTTCGATTGATTTAAGAAAATGTTAAAACATCACTAAAAGTTTTTAATAACGCTTTTGAAAAACATTAAATTCCCCCCCAAAAACACTTATCAGAGGCCTGTGGGAGGGGAGAGGGGGTTATTTATGTGGAGTATAAATATTGAGATATTGGGACTTTAACGGCGCTACGTCCAATTAAACCTCGAAGTAAACCGTGATTTATACACGGTTAAGTTTTATAACGGCACACTACTCATTTGATTTCTTTGTGTAGACAGGGTCCTTGGGGCACGTTCTACTAGCGTTGCGGATCAAGCATAGTGTTTTAAAAAGGTAGTTGTTTTGCAATTTGCCATAATCGAGTTTTGCATGTTTTTCTACAGATAAATGCGAGATGTCTATCTGCTGAAAACATCCAAGCTCCAAATGCAATAGATTTTTGATAATTCATTTTTTTACTAACGCACATTGCAGATATTGACTTATGCTAATTGAAGTTTAAAAACGATAACATAAGAAATACTTTTTTTTTTAATAAAAACATTGATAGAATTTAAATTACCTATTTAAAAAAATGCTCCTAAAGAAAAAAAACACTTGTATTCACTTAACAAATGTTATTAATGCTTTTTTATCGTCATATTTTCAACGCTTTTTTCACAGTTTCATCTTTTTGGGGTTGGATGCTTTCTGCATAACTACGTCCAATTGATTTTTGAGTCGGTGTTTTTTGTAGACATGTAAGACCATGTCTTAACGAATACATCAGAATTTCGTTATGTTGGTATAACTATTCGGCTTCTTCCGAGTTTAAGCACTCTTTTTGAGAAATAAGGCTGATGTAAGCGTAATGAATAAGATCAAGAAAGAGACGCTGAGATCGTTTGGGCACGTAGAGCGAACGAACAAGAATATATGACGCGAAAGTGAATGGAAGAAGAAGTCGGGGATGTCTGAGGAAGACATGGCACGATCGAGTGAATCAAATACCGAGGATAACAAACTTATTCTTACCCGGGCGTTGTGGGTTCAAATCTTCTGCCAGCTAAGTCCTCCATCATTGCAGAAACAACAATTTCCGCTTATTATGATGGAAGTAGGAGTTTTTCAAATATTGTCTCGTTATTCATAACCAGGGAATGTTTGCCATGAATCTGGCCATGTGAAAAAATCAAAATAACAGAAGAGTTTGTATAAGACGATGTGAATGAAGCAAAGAGTGTGTGCCAAGACAGAGTTGTATGGCGGTCCGTCCTCTCTGCCTATCCCCGCATTGAAACGACGTGATGGTTAGCTAGTTAGTTCAATTTATTTACTGAACAAATGAAGCAATGGATATTATTATTTCAAAGCTTCAAAGCGCATGTGAGAAACGAGGTTGGAATTTAAAAATAAATGCGTTGAACTAGAAAATCCACCGTGAAATCTGTGCACATAGCATGAAGCCAGAGCTCACCGTTTGAGAGGTTTTACTTCGGGTATTAAGCAAACAGACTTCCGGTTTTATAGAAAAGATAAGATTGAAAAAATAAGGATTGAGATAAAAGGGCAAGGCGATACTGAGACAAAACTAATCGCTGTTCGTTTGTAGCTGACTAGACTTTCAGCCCACTTAGGAGCTGAAAACACGTGTCGAATTCAGGTCATAACAATTTTGTGTGTAACTTTTCCATTGTGCTCTTCTTCGTACTGGTAAGCCACACTCAAACGGAATTTAAGATGATACAGTACCCTAGAAATAAATCAGTGAGAGGCGTATCCAAAAATGGACTGAGATTTAAAAACATTGTTCATTTTCTATCTTTTTTATTTTATTTATAGTGAATACTGCACAAGAGTCCCAACTGCGACTATGGCATCCCCGATATATTGCGAGGCTAAAAGTAGTGAGGAAGGGAAGGAGATGGGGGAGAGGAAGATCGGGAAGTGCCTGGATATTCAGATCTCGTCATTTCAAGCAACGTTTCGATTCTGAATGGTGGTCTTTCACCAGGGCGATACTTGGAATACTCTGGAACGTGCCGCAAATATATTACATATTATTTTATATGAATTAAATGTGTTATGACACATATAAATCAAATAAAAAATATATTTGCACACCGGGTTTGAACCCCTGACCTATTCATTTATTTATTTTATTTTGCAAAAAACAATATTATACCAATTACATTGCAAAAGCAATAAAAAAACACAAAAAATGGTAATCATGATTATACAATTACAATAGTACATAATAAAGTCAAAACTGAATAGTTATTTCTTGCTTAAAATGGTTGTAGGTCGTGTGAAAAATATCCAAATTTTCTGTAATAATAATAATAATAATATTTGGACGATTTGTATAGCGCCGTTTTTGTGAAAAATCACCTCAAGGGAGGCAGTTAAATAACCTAGTAAGTCTTCCCAGGGGCATCACCATTGGTAAGTTAGTTCTGCACCTGGGAAGAAACAGAAGCCTGTGTTGGCGGCCTAGCGTGAAATTATTAGGGACATAGAATCCAATTTCTGCCAGGATGTCTTACTACTCGACCACGGAGGCTGTCATACCTACATGTAGTACCTACATGAAGTCAACAACAAAAGTGCAAATAAATACTAAAATCTTTTATCGGTCAAACACAGTTACAGTTTCAATCTTATGTTTAAAAACATAAGCATTCGTAATAAATTAAAAATTCATCGTGACGTCAGCCACAGAGTCGTCGTGCTTATCGGCCGGCAGCAACTGAATCCAAAACGACGTAACTCGAAAGGCGAGACGAAAGAAAAAAAATGCGTGTCGTACGGCGGATAGAAGGGGCATAGGGTCGAGTTTGCTGTAGCAGACAAAGGGTGTTAAATTTTAATAAATTCTGATGAATATCAATAATCTCAAAAAATTTCAGAGGAATCTTTCGGGAAGTAACTGATTCTTCGCATAAAAAATAAAACCTAGTCCTTATCGCTAATGTTATTGCTGAAAGACGATTTGGAAATTTTGGAAATCGTTTTACGGTAAGAATGTGAACGGTTAAGGCCAGTTTTGATTAAGCTAAAATATAAATTACTTACATTCCTAGTGCATCCTCAAAAAACTCTGATAGTATTAATACCGTAAGCCGTCTTCTGCCACATTCGATGGAAACATTGCTCATACATACAAAAATTTGAAATTTTCTTTCGATTACGGTCCTTCACGATTTACTTACTATGTTCCTTTTGATGTGTGTGTCGTGACTAAACCAGTAACTAGCGTCCTCGACGTGTGTCAAAACTAAACTGCCGGCGGCTCAGATAGATTCAAAGCCGCTATCAGAGATGGCGTTAGTCGAAAATATTTATTTTAATTTGAATTCATTTTGTTTGTATATACGCGATGAATTACTTGATAAATGCGTTTATGGATTAAGTTATTAAATGCGCTAATATTATCGATAATATTATTTTATTTTATCAGGTTTTTATCTGCTAGTTTGATATTATTGTAACAGATTCATCAGAATTAATTCAAATATGAATCTCGAGCAAATCCTCCGTTTTTGAAGTGTTTTGTCTTCTTAAAAAACATCCGGGAACATTTAAAAAGATTCTAATATAAAAGAGACATTCTGCCGTAGTAAAAACTGATATCTAAAATCTAATATCAACATTCTTTTTTTTAGACACACTGCCCTAGTAAAATCTGATATCTAAAATCTAAAGTCAACATAATTTTTCTTGTTTTTAATAAATTTCTTGAACTAATTGACGGGTAATAAAACTATTAACATAAATTACCTGTACATTTTTTAAATGTCCACTAATTGTACGTCTGCGGTGAATATTTATTAATATTTTATGTAAAATGTCACCACCGGGGCAAAAGATATGAATGTTGGTAGTTCCTTATCAGTTTCACGCCTACCTAGCCTGCGCCAAGCAATAAAATGCAATGTTGAACAACATCTGATTTGACTGAATTTACACCATCATGTTTTAAAAAGTATAAAATATCTTGCTACAATAATCCACCCGTCCACTTGCACTCATAAAACAGCAAAAATTGTATTATCCACAGTCATAACTTTACAATTTCGTACGGTTAGTCCTTGAAGTCGAACAATTCAGTGCAAAGTTCACAATGTTTTTAATTTTTCAAAATTCCCAGACCTATAATAAATTGTAGATGTGAACATAATAACATCCGAAATATCTTTTGAGGTGTCCTTTCTATATACAACTATAATCCTTTGAAATTTCCACTGAAAACAACAACTAGACACGCTAGACGGCCTCCATGGTCGGGTGGTAAGACGCTCGACTATGAATCCAAAGGTCGCGGTCTCAAACCCAGCGTTCGAAAATAACTTTTATTTAATTAATACGTGTCATAACACATTTAATTCATATAAAATAATATAAAGTATATTTGCGGCACGTTCCAGAGGGGTAGATACTCTAAGTATCACCCTGGTGAAAGACCACCATTCAGAAATTGAAATGGCTTTAGCCGTTTGTGACCAGATCTGAATAGCCAGATACTTCCCAACCTTCCTCTTCCCCATCTCCTTCCCCTCCCCAATTCCTTCAGCCTCACAACATACTTCAATCGGGGATGTCATAGTTCCACTGGGTGCAGATGGTTGGGAGCAGTTTGGACTTTAGTGCGCTATTCACTACTAACGAAAAATTTAAAAAAATGCTAACAAACTGTTGTTTTTGACTTATTTCAAGGAGCTGCAATACTGGTTTCAGTTTCATGATACTATTCAGTGCCACTCAGACTAATCCGATGTCAATATTTATAGCGCCGTTTTTGCGAAAAATAATCTCAAGGGCGCTGTACAAATATTATAATCATAATTATATACGAGTATATATAAATATATAAAAATATGCGTAAAACTTTGAATATCTGATCCCATTGGAAATAATGTGGGCATAACACGTGCCTCTTAAACGTGTTAGGTTGGCGACAGGTTGTTTTAAGTTTATATTGGAGATGTTGAGGTAAATAACGCAGGTTCTGCTCCTAACTTATTTTAAGGCTGTACATTTCAAATATGTTCGTACCGGTTTTGTTGTAAATTCTCGCCCCAATCCTATCTAGAGAAGATATAAACAAGAGAAATATCTATAAACGAGAGAAGATGCCGTAAAATCTATATTTTATCAATAATTGAAGGACTGGTTGAAAAAATGAGTTTTTACATAAATTTTATATTTACTATGTATAATTCGTACCTTACCTGTTAATACTTCACTAAAAATAGAATTTGTTTATTATCTAAGTCCTTTACATACACAGTAAATTGACAAGGTTATTCTCAAGTTAAATACGAAGAGAAAATTGATTACTCAAAAATAAGTGTTTATTTATATACTCAATTTATTTTATTGTATACCTTTAAGTGGACTTTTACATTTAAGGTTTATTTTTTACATATTTTTTATAGTTAATACCGTACAAGAGTCCAAACTGCTCCTAACCGTCTGGAGCCAGTGGGGTATGTCGCCAGGCTGAAGATAGTGGGAAGGAGAATGAGGTGGGAATAAGGAAGGTTGGGAAGTACCTGGCTATTCAGATCTGGTCCCTAAACGTGGTTAAAGCCATTTCAAGCAACGTTTCGATTCTGAATGGTGTTCTTTCATCAGGGCAATACTTAGGGTATCTATCTACCACTTATTTAACAGTGTTACAAGTGAAAATTATTAGCTCATACATTCCCGGTTTACGAATAACCTGACAATATTTGAAAAACTCCTACTGCCATCATAATGTTGCTTGCGCAATGATGGAGGACTTGGCCAGCAGAGGAATTGAACCCATGACGCCCGGGTGGGAATTCGACGCGTTTGCCCACTCAGCTACCGACCGATCAATATAGTAGTAAATATTAGTATTCCACACATCGTATCTGTTTGATTACATGTACTTAATACTGATTAAATTTGAATTACAGTAATACATTTAACTGAATACCTAGTTATTCTGTCATATTATGGTAAGACATGACTCGTGTGTATGTTACAAAAAAGTTAAGATTGAATTTTTCACTTTTTAATACGTTTCTGTAGTTACGTCATTCTGCCACACGGTGCCTGAATCTACGTTGGTTTAACGGGCCGCGTACTTCGCTACAATTTTCTCCGCCAATATTTCTATATCCAAAGGCAGCGAATTAGGGTTCGAGATACAGCGAGGGTGAACGACCTCGCGGTATGCGTAATCGTCCGAGGAGGAGTTTGCACGTCGGTCGGGTAAAATCACAATGAGATTCGTTCGAGCGTCTATTGTGGAGGTCGGCAGAGGCCGTGGGCAGTGGCTGGTGACCGCACTGGGCACTGGGCACTGGGCAATGGGACAGCCCGTCAGGTGATTGGAATCTCACCGCCTCTTGGCTGCATCCTGCCTGCGCCTGTAAGGGCATCCCTTTAATCGGACGAACGCCCGCTACAATACTACAGTGAAATATATGAACCTTGGAGTAAGAACATATATGGAAAGAGAGAGCTAAATATTTTCACCCAACCTATACAAATTTACGATAAATCACTTTTTTATTTATTTTATATTTGCAAAAACAGTTTTAAACCAAAACATTGCAAAAAACACAAAAAATGGTAATCATAATTACACAAAAATTAAAGTAAAAAGAAGTTTAAAAAACAAAAAAAATAATTTTCAAGAAGTACATAATATAGTTAGAACTCAATAGCTAGTTCTTGCTTAAACTTGTTGTAGCTCGTGTGAAAAATATCCAAATTTCCTGCGAGGCAGTTAATTAACCTAGTTAGTCTTCCCAGGGGCATCACCATTGGTAAGTTAGTTCTGCACCTGGGAAGAAACAGAAGCCTGTGTTGGCGGCCACGCGTGAAATTATCAGAAACATAAAATCCAATTTCCGCCAGGATGTCAGGTATTAATAATACACCGTTCAGGAGTTTATGAGCAAAAAGCAGTAATGCTATATCCCTCCTCGAACTAAGGCTGCAGATACCCAGCATTCCCGAGATAAACGCTGTTGGAAACAGGGTCTTTACGGGATTGGAAACAGGGTTTTTACGGGGTCTTAGGTCGTAAACCGTGAGAGAGAAAGAGACAACAAAAGTTAACACATAATATAAAAAAACTCAAAGTACACTTTTCAATAAAATAACCTTAAATGTATTATATTCATTTGGTATTCATTTTTAATCATAATTTTTTTTTTTTAAGAAACCATGACAGTACTCCCTCCCTAAGCACAAGAATTACTTAGAATAATAACTAGGAGGTATTTATCATTAACTAGGAACTAGACATTGTATATAAACTGAATTAATATTATGCCTACTGTTAGTATTAAGTAAAAATGTATATTTTTGTACAATTGATTAAATAATAATAATAAAAAAATATGAAAAAAAAAAAATATATATATTGCACCACTTTTAGGTATATAAGCACGTTCTCCGTCTCCCGCATCTCCACCCACTACGTTTTGTTATTCGACATAACTCAACGGTTTTTGAGGTTATATCCTAAATTTTTGTCGATAACAATACTGTGAAAAAGTGGTCGTACAAATAAACCATACATTATGTCGACATGTGCTATCAATGGATGTAAAATGGTGTGTCAGGAAAAAAATCAACAATCCTGACTACACTGTTTCGCAAAACTATCTCTCCTGGTACATTATTGCTCTGAGATATGAACTGATATATGTACCATATTCATCGCCGGAAAGGCAACAGGGCTTAAGCGACAAGCGGTCGAAAATGAGTTAAATATGCGGTTTTGATCAGTTTTTTTTCTGCATCGAATGCTCTGACTCTCGTTTGGTTCTGAAGACTTGTGTGGCCCTCCAGTTACTCATATAACGATACTGCATTGACCTTTGACATTTTCAACGCCACGTTCAGACGAACAAAAAAACCGTTAAACTTTCCATTACTCCTAACATTTTCTTAAATTTACCCAATGTATTTTGGCAAACATTATTCTGCATTTGAAATTGGAACTAACATTTTTCTTGGCAAGGCAAGTCACATCCCGCGGGTAACAACTGTTATACAATGAAAGATAAAATTCTGTATTATTGTGTAGTTTGGGGTAAACCAAACAATTATAACAGCCTCCGAAGCCCTTACTTCTACCCCATTAAATTCTGCTTGAGCAATTTAACAATATTGATGAATTCTTCATTATTATAGAGACTTAAACATCGTCTACAAGGCGAGGTATTTTAGTGTCGGATTTATACTCAGAGCAATAATATACAAGAGAGAGCGCTGCTGTAGTCAGTTTTTATGAGCTTTGCTGGACTCGGCTAGACCTGGGTGTGGCTAGGATTAGGGCCAGGGTATTTATAAATCCATTCATAGCACATGTCGACATAATATTTATATTAACGTGTGGGCGGAGTCAACGGAGACGCGGGACACGAAGAACACTCTTACACTACTTTAAAGCGGTGTGATAATTTGAGAAATTTTGTCGTCTCTTTCTTTCTCATGGCGTACGACGTAAAAACCCGGAGAAAGTGATTTATCCCAAGTTTGAATAGGTTGGGTAAAAAGAATTAGCTCTCTCTCCATATATTGTTACTCCAAGGATTTATACGTATTTCTGATAGAGATGGTCGATATCAGAATTGGGTGTACCTGCGGTTCCAGTTAACGTTGACTGGCCAGGAACCGGTTATTTATCCAGTTCGTTTTGGAACCGGTTCCTGGTGCCAGGGAGGGGGGGGGGGGGGGGGTCAGCGAAGTTCGGGAAACGTTAAGAACAAAAAGCAACTGTGGAACCGGTTCCTCGTCAAAAGGATCTTTCCTCAGAGAAATAATATCGACGGTTCCAGTGACCGGCTTGGAACCGGTTCCTTTTAACCGGGACACGAATATCGACCATCTGTAATTTCTGATGCTCGTTTTTCCATGTCATTAAGTCAACTGCCATCACAATTTATTTTTAGATTCTAGTTTAAGCGTGAACGTAGATTCATAGTGATTTAATGAACACGTTTTAGTCTCGGGTCAATTAATTAACCCACTGATAATAAAAATAATTAATCAGATCTCGAAACGATAATCTATTGATCAGGTTTATAAATTCACAGTTGATTGCGTGGAACAGTTATACAATTAACTCTGTTATTTAAACCACGATACACGTGGTTTTCTTTGATAATTATTGATAAATAGATTCCAATTATAACCATCGTGTGAAATAAAATTACTTCTTACGTAAGAGTATGTTCTTTTATCACGAAATAATCACGTAGGTTGTGAAAAAATCTACCTTGTACAACCATTTATATTAAGTACCTTACCTTTTTAGTAGCGATTCTATGTTTCTTAATTTGACCATAACGACTTATTCCCTATTTACTAATCGAACGATTTTCATACATAAATCCAATTTCAGGCGAGATGTAAGGTTTATTTTTTCTGGGTTTTACAGAACGTCACTGAGAAAAAGCTTTTGTCTCTTGCTCACGCCTACTTATTGTCAACTAACTAAACATCACGCCGTTTCCTCGCAGGGATAGGCAGAGAGAAAGGAAATAAATGTGAAATAACACATATTAATTAAATAACATTTACATGCGCACGCCGGAATTTGAACCCGCGACCTCTGGATTCGTGTCAACCGTTTTAACCACTCTCCCACGGAGGCTGTCTAAAAGGTAAAATTGCTTCATTTGAATATCTGTTAAAATCGGTAGTACTTATCTACAATGACCTAGCAACGTTCAATTTAATTAACTGATCATCACGCCGTTTCCTCGCAAGGAAAGGCAGAATGGAAGGACTGTCATACAACTCTGTCTTGACACACACTCCTTCCTTCATTCGCATTCATACATCGTCTCATACATACTCTTCTGTTATTCAAGTATTTGATTCACTTGATCGGGCCGTGTCTTCCTTGGGCGTCCTCAATTTCCTCTTCCATTCGCTTTCGCGTCATATATTCTTTTCACACTCCTTTCTTCGTTCATTCACTCTACTTGCCCACTTATTGTTATTAGTGATAAAGGGTAAATAAGTGTATCCGTTGTTCGAATTTGAATATTCGAAAAGTTATTAAGTGTGTCCTTTTATTATATTAAAACTCACTCTATTAAAATTTCACTGGATATTTTTTTATTTTCTGAAGTCGATTAACAAGTTTGAAACATGCTGTATGTAAGCAATGCATCTGTGTGCATTTACTGCGATATCTATTCCACTATAAGTTAAAACAGGAGCACACATTCTAGAAATCGAAAATTTTGTAGTATATTTGGCTTATTTATTCTTTCGGAAGTCTATCATTTACTTTAGAAGGGTGCGAGACTTGTCCAACCTTCTTGAAACCGAAGAATTTTACCAACTCTCTTCTATTTGAGTTTGTTACAAAAGACGCGACAGAATTCTGTTCATCTAACAAAAATTCGGCTCTAATATGTAAGGGGATTTCCCCCAAGAAATCCGCTATTAACCTCCCGAATGCCGAAATCCCGCAAGGTACAACTTTCGTCGTACCTTGCTGACTAATTTCATATTAACTCACTTTTGTTTTACAAAATAAAGTTTTTGTTAATAGTGCTATCTTCTCACTAATGTGTTTTTTTTTAATTATATGTTAGTGGCATAAGTGGTTTTTCTGAAATTGCTAGTTATATTCGCAGAATTGGTTTGGAAGAAATGTGAGGATTTTTTGTCGTATTATATATTGTATTTTCATGTTTTTTAATTTTATTTTTTATAGTGGATACCGCACAAGAGTCCCAACTTCTCCCAACCGTCTAGGTCTAGAGCCAGTGAGACTATGGCATCCCCAATGGGGGTATGTTGTGAGGCTGAAGGTAGTGGGGAGGGGAAGGAGATGGGGAAGAGGAATAGGAAGGATGGAAAGTACCTGACTAGTAAGATCTGGTCACCAAATACAGCTAAAGCCATTTCAAGCAACGTTTCGATTCTGAATGGTGGTCTTTCACCAGGGCGATACTTGGAGTATCCATAACTCTGGAAATCGTGTGGAAATCGTCTCCTCGTGTGGTTGAATCATTTCTTTTTATAAATATAAAATTGCATGAGGTTTTCTTGTAAATACAAACAGTATTGTCACTTTAAAAATCGTTTTTTACAGCCGTACTAATGTAAGCAAAATTCAAATATGTATTACTCAACTTGTACAGAACTTAATGCAATGCAAAATATTTCTAAAGATTGATTATTTTGTTGGGAAGCGATTACGGTTTATTTAAATATGGAACAACAGGTTTAAAAATGATAAAAAAAAACTTCTGAAGAGATAATGATGAATGCCCGGTGACTATAGGCACCTCCGGCACACTAGAGGTTAAATACAGGGAAAACGTTGACAGATTTAAACTAGGAGTGCACCCACCTTTATGATATTATCTTGTTGGGGTTCCAGCTGCAGGCGTCTGGTCTAGAATCTACATATCTACTCGCGGGCTGGAATCAACATCTACGTGCCAAACCTACCGATTGGTTTCTGTGAAAATGATTCACTAACGAAAGTGTATTGCACATCCTTCTGTGGTTAAGCCAGATTTGTCATCAGCATCCGCATTTTTATTGCTCGGACAAAATACATGAATATCACTGTATGTTTATGATATGGTAGTTTAAAAAATTTTACGCTTCTAACGACCTCATTCCATATTCAGTATTTTAAAAAGAAACAAATACCGATAGAAGACTAACGATTAAATTATTATATATGCGTATTTTACTAGATGCATTGCGTACAGCAGTTTGGGTAGCCCTAGTCAATCTTTGCATGTTTAAAATGTTCTGCATTTAAAATGGTTGTTGATACCACAACGTAATTTTTAGGTTATTTCGTAATTAGAAAAAAAGATACGCCGACAATATAGAACAATGATTTTTTTTTGATAGTGAATACCACACAATCGTCCCAACTGTTCCCAACCGTGGGACTGGCATCCCTAATTGGGGTGTTTTGTAAGGTTGAAGGTAGTGGGGAAGGAAAGAATATGAGAAAGAAGGTCAGGAAGTATCTGGCTATTCAGATCTGGTCACCAAACACGGTTAAAGCCATTTCAAGCAACGTTTCAATTCTGAATGGTGGTCTTTCACCAGGGCAAAAAGTAGAGTATTTACCACTCTGGAACCTGCCGCAAATATACTATATATTATTTTATATGAATTGAATGTGTTATGAGTTATTACACGTGTTAATCAATTACATTTATTTGCGCACGCCGGGCTTAAACCCGTGACCTCTGGATTCGTAGTAGTGAGTCTTACCACTCGACCGCGCAGGCCGTCATGCACAACCTTTCTATTTATAATTTAACATTGGTGAATATTTTTTTGCGTTTTTCGCATTTTAAACACTACTTCAGGAATCGTTCAGGACCCGGGGTATTGATTAATAAAAAATCAGTAAAAAAATTTGTTTTTTATTTAACTGAGTGAGCCGTACATCGCGGGCCGCGGGTTTTATATCGCTGGTGTAGAGTCTGTTGAGAAGCAACAGGTATTGTTGGTCTGGTTTTTTTTTTATTGGTTCCATTTCACGGTTCAACACAAGATTCTTCATTTATGAAAAAATAAAACAGATAATAAATTGCGACCCACCAAACTAGGCCCGTAATATGGTGGTCGAATGTTTTACATTAAATTATATAATGCCATAAATTATTATAAAATAAAAAGAGAAACATAGCAGTATTTAATCATTATCAATGCAGGTTGAATAAAACATTTTCGGGTTACGAAAAACCTATCCATTTTAAACATTATCCTAAATAAAATTATATCATAATAAGTGGAAAATATTGCTTGTGCAATGATGTAGTTATTTGAGCTAGTAGAGGAATTGAACCCACGACGCCCGGGTGGGAACCTGACGCATTTTTACACTCAGCTACTAATCTAATTTATTATCAAGTGATTTGAACAAGTTAATTCTCTTAGGGGGTAGTTGACAGCCTCCGTGGTCGAGTGGTAAGACGCTCGACTACGAATCCAGAGGTCACGGGCTCAAAGCCTGAAGTGCGCAAATAAATATTTCATAACTAATATGTGTTATTTCCTAAAATAGTATTTAGTATATTTGCGGCACGCAAATTAATGGTAGATACTTTAAGAATCTCCTTGGTGAAAGACCACCATTTAGAAGCGAAACGTCGCTTGAAATGGCAGCCGTGTTTGGTGACCAGATCTGAATAGCCAGGTACTTTCCAACCTTCCTCTTCCCCATCTCCTTCCCCTCCCCACTACCTTCAGCCTCACAACATACCCCAATTGGGGATGCCATAGTCCCACTGGCTCCAGACAGTTGAGAGCAGTTGGGAATCTTGTGCGGTATTCACAATAAAAAAAATGTAACTAACTAACTATCACGCCGTTTCCCCGCGGGGGTAGGCAGAGAGGGCAGACCGCCATACAATTCTATTTCGGTACACACTCCTTGCTTCATTCACATTTATACATCGTCTCATACATACTCTGACTCTTCACATGACCCGATTCAAGTATTTGACTAACTTGATCGTGTCATGTCTTCCTCGAGCGTCCTCGACTTCTTTTTCCATTCACTTTCGAATTATATATTCTTTTCACACTCCTTTCCTCGTTCATACGCTCTACATGCCCAAACCATCTAAGCATCCCTTTCTTGATCTTGATTTTTTCCGGATATCCACATTTTTAATACGGCCATACAATTTTGAAGGTAACTAATTTGAAATAAGTACCTACCCCCAGGGCAAGAATATATGGAGAGATAGCTACATATTTTTACCCAACCCATACAAATTTACGATAGTTCACTTTCTCCGGGTTTTTACGCCGTAAACCGTGGGAGAGAAAGAGACAATACAAGTTCTCGCATAATATAGCACCACCATTCGGTATGTAAGCATGTTCTCCGTCTCCCGCGTCTCCGGTGACTCCGCCCACTACCTTTTGATATTCGACATAACTCAACGGTTTTTCAGGTTATATTCTATATTTTTGTTCATAACAATACTATGAAAAAGTGGTTATACAAATAAACAAAAACATGTCGACATGTGCTATGAATGGATGTATAAATACCCTAACGCTAGTCCTTGCGACGCCCAGATCTAGCCGAGTCAGGCAAAAATCATCAATACTGACTGCAGAAGCGCTCGCTCCTGTATATTATTGCTCCGAGTACCTACCCATAAGAGCGAATTGAACATTTTAAATGCATGCGGAGCAGAGCTTCAAATAAAAACCTTTGGTTAAACAACGTATCCAGTTACTTGGACTAGTTGTTTCGAGTGGGCACCTAATTTGAAATCCATTGAAGTTTTCGCAGTGAAGCCACAGTTAGTTTTTGGATACCGCAATGAATTACGTGCCCGACACGGCGTTGCTGATTTTCCTTTGTACAACTCCACGGGTAAATTCGCAAGTTTCATTATTGCAACAAATTGCGTTTACTGTGCTTCAATTAGAGACTGACCAACTTTACCAGCGTTGCGTTGAATCCGACGTGACTCAATAATAATAATAAAATTTTGTAGTTTGTATAGCGCCGTTTCTGTGAAAAATCTGTGATCCTAATCCTCCGATAATCCGATTATTTATATCGTCGCTGGAAAGGCAAAAGGGCTTAAGAACACTCTGGTAAAAAAATAGTTAAATATACAGTTTTATTTATTTATTTATATATTTATAAATTAACGGACTAAAGTTCAATTACAAAAAAATACATAAAACACGAAATGGAAATAAGAGCAACAGAGAAGGAATAGCACATACATAATAATAAATGAAGCGATGACAAAAATAGGACAAAATAAATATAAGAGAGAACATTTAAGCCATGGTCTAGTCAAAGTTTTGGTAGAGTCGTAAAGAATGACAAAAATTATTTAGACTGCCACCAAAAATTTCAAGACCATGGCTTGAGTTAACAAGTCTTGATATTCTGAACATTGGAGAATTATACCCACAATTAGTATTGTGATGATTGAGGAACAGCAATTCATTGTTTCTGAGTCTACGGCAAGGAATGTTGAACTGGATGAGTTGCAACAAAGAAGGTGAGTCAATAAAACAATTTATAATTTTGTAAATGAAAATTAAATCAAAGTCTTTCCTGCGCTTTTATAATGACAATTTCAATAATTATTTAACTTCATCATAAGAATAATCGCCTCTTTCTCGCTCTAATCTCCATGCAATACCGCGTAAGAAGCGATGTTGTGCGGATTCAATATGATGATAATTTGACCGGTCGGTAGCTGAGTGGAGAACGCGTCGAATTCCCACCCGGGCGTCGTGCGTTCAATTCCTCTGCTGGCTAAGTCCTCCATCATTGCACAAGCAACATCTTTCGCTTTTATGATGGCAGTAGGAGTTTTTCAAATATCGTCAGGTTATTCGTAACCCAGGAATGTTTGTCTTACTTAAAAAAATATAGAAATAGAAATATGAACGGTATAGAAAGGGGACCAAATTACACTAGCATATTCTAGATGAGAGCGAACTAATGAGCAGTAGAGGGTTTTTAGATTTTGATCAGTTTTTTTTCTTCTGCATCGAATGCTCTGACCCTCGTTTGATTTTATGAAGACTTTTGTGGCTCTTCAGCCATCTAAAATATATTTACCATTTGGGAGAAGGCTTAAGTGACACAAGTTTGGAACTTTTTAAACTTTTTTGTCGCTTCGGTTGACTCAGTGAGAACATTGAGTTACCTGAGTTAACTTTTTTTTGAAATCCAACCAAGTACTGTCTTGTAAATTTTATTGTGAAACAAAAAAAAACTTTAAAGATGTATAGAGATAATATAATAAAGCATACTTACCTGGCAGGTAACTTCAGATAAATAAATTTATACTAGTTATTTATTAAATCTCTTTATGACAGTTAACTAACGGTTTGCTCTGTTATAAAAATGTATATGACTGTTTAAACGTCAATAAAGAACAGTTTTCGAAGTGTAAAAAAAAGCTTTAGTTTCGAAGATATTAAAAATGTAATATTTAATAAATTACTGCAGCTTTAAAAATAAGATTCAAAAGTTATAGGTATCGCTGCGGATCTTGAGTCGAACACAGTACCTACTAAGACAGATGCATTGCTTGCTTACAGCACGTTTCAAATTTTTTATTCGACTTTCAAAGTTCATTTTTAATATAATAAAAAAAAACTTTCCGAATATCAATAGTTGTCCATTTTATGCCTAAAAAATGAGGTAGGCGCTTAGATGAATTACATAATGTAGATACGTTACTGAGACAACTCGCCTGGTTGCACTAAACCAAGTCAACGAGACATACCTTCGAAACACGCTTCATATAGCTATCTCTTCCGCACACACATATTCTTTGAATGGCTATCCTTTTCATACGCGGGTGAAACATTTAGTGGTGCAACATTAGTGGTGTTACATTTTTCGTAAGATTTGTATGAATATGACGTGTCTTGTATTTTTTGTCTATGAGCAAGATAAAATGCTGTTTCTCATTGACGTTTCGCAGGGACGTGTGTACATATGATGCACCAATACACACAATCCTAAGTTTGTGTTGTTTGGGTCAACTGTGGTTGCCCGACCTTTAAAAAGGTACTGAATGCCTTACTAAAAATAGAAATCATTACTAAACCGAAATAAAACATTTTGTAATCCTTCATTGCAATAAAAGCGTTCCTTAGTCCGTGTGACACGTAGAAATTGCTTTGAATAGAATAAATTTTGCAACGATTTATAAATAATAAACGCAAAATACAACGGACATATTGGTTTCTGTTTCTGTGCGAGTCTGACTCATCATAAATATAGACTAATCGCTTCGAAAAAAACAGTTTCAATTAAATTAGTAAAATAATCTAACCTAACCTAAGTATACAAGTTTTTTTTTTCGTCGCTTCCATTTTGAAGAAGTTACGAGTTTTTTTTGTTTTGTTTTCATAGACTGTATCCGAAAAACCGTGGTACAGCAGAATCATGTGATTATCAGCAAAACATGAAAAATACAAATAATCATAGGTTTTTTAAATTTGAGCATTCAAAAAAAAAAACTTTAAAAATGTTTTTCTGCAATTTTAGGACTGCGATACTATTGGACTTGTTAACGCTTAGACGCATTTCAAAATAAAATTAAAAGCTGATTTTGAATTTCACCAAAAAAGGCTTTAAATTCGAACTCGATTTACTCGAAAACGAAAGCTCAAATCAAAAAAAGTCATATAACATCATCATGTCATCACATCATCAACTCCAAATGTGATGTAGATTCACCAGTTTCACGCTTGTAACATAAGTTTTCCCACACCGCGTATAAATGTATAATAATAAAGTTATTTATACATTTCCGAAAAAAAAAAATTGTAATTTGAAAATATATTGTTTTAGCTTCTTTGTGATTTTCTATATTCAAAATGAGCGCAGTGAACTTTATCTAATTGATTTTAATTCGAAACATGCTTCAATATTGTTTATTTTTGGTACGCACGCTTTCAAAACTAAAAGCGAAAAAGCTGTGAAATACAACAAAAAACAATTCAACGAACTTTGATGTTAATGTATTTGGAATTGGGCTACCACTACTCTTTGCACTAGTTTGAAATTATATGTTTTGTTTAGCACATTGTTAGATATCGTTGAACCTAAACTTTATTTATATAATATCAAATATCTTTTTGAATTGATGAAACATGTGAAAAAACAGCATGACGTCTCGTCTTATTTCGTTATAAATAAATTGGTATTTCAAGTCTTCATAGCTCATGGTAGTAATTACACTGCGGCTTGTAAATAGTGGCGTTCCAGACAGATAAAACCGTGCAAGTTTCATGAAGCCAGAGTTCATTGTTTGAGAGTTATTGCCGCATCATCACACCAACTCTCTGCTTTATAGTGATTGATAATATTATTTTTGTTGAGTAGGTACCTGACTGGTAAATAATATTGGCATTACGTAAGTTCTAACTTACTGCCAATGACAAGTAGCCGCTCTGGGAGACGCAGGTAGCTAAGTAATTACAAAAAAAAAGAAATTGATACTTTAAATGCGTAAAATGGCACGTATTCGGATGATGAAACGACCATACCCCCAGAGAAAGCACACAAAAAAGTAGCGTAATAACCGTGGTTAGATTTTTTGTGGTACCTACCTACATACCTACTCGTAGAATATTAGAGTTAACGATTTCTCGATCGTTTTTTTATAGCCTTAAAAAATAAAGTTTTTATGGAGATTCCCGTGTAGACGAGAATGCAAATGTTTGGCATTTAACTTAGCATGTTTCTTGGGACAAGCGCGGATTTGCCAATGCGTTATTTCAAGGTTATTATATTGTGTAAGGGTTATTCGAATAGTTTATAGTGGGATTGATTACTAATAATACTGACCGCTGGGTGGAAATTAGTTATGAGACGGTGTACTGAATATATTAGTGTTAGTGACTATAACTTTATGAGTTTTATCACCCCAGTGTGAAATTAAACTCGTGGTCAACGGAAACACATATTTCACAAGTTGTAGGAAAGTTGTAGGTTTAGTAATTTTTTATTGCGAATTGACAGCTATTACGGAAGTAAATATACACCTTCTGCCCGGCATGTTCTAATGCGAACTAGGAAATCTGTTTTTCACCAATTCTCTCGAATAATAATTTTACTACCTCATTGAGAAGGGAACGAATATGCAGCTCGGAGTCTTGTTCTAGGCATTGAAACACCCTAAAAACTTCTCCATCGAAGCCACTGCAATACCGAAAAAGTCATGTTATAATACAAAGCTGTGGTATTCTTATGATCGCAAGTGCTACCTCTTCACTCTTGTATCGCGCAGTTTTGCTTAGATTATTATTGGTTGTAGTGGTTACGGTTCCACGGCGATGGCTCGCCTCGCAAACTTTAGCTCGAGGAACGTTGAGGGTAGCGGCTCTGTGTAGTCTCATCAAAAGAGTAGAATACTGTTTACGTTATTTGTCGTCGCGCGTTGACAGACATGTGACCGGTATGCGCACAACGCGCCACGCGCGTTTTGCCGCCTCTTCGCTTTGAACCGATCTAAAACAGACGGAGCCATGTGGTTTTGAGTCGTTCCACAGGGCACAGGGAAAGCCGTCACTGTTCGTCAGTTTGAATTGATCCTTCATTCACATGGTATAGTGTACGAATTTTAGTTAGCAATGAACGTGTGTTAATATACTGTAATCTTTTTAGTTACCTGTCTCCAGCTCCTCGCGCGGCATTACACAAAAAACTAAACATCCTGAAACTTAATCCAGCTAGAAGCATTTCGGCGAATATTTTGATATTATTTGTATAAATAATATTCGTTCACAAACTCGTTTTAGATATCAGCGTTCTCACCCATTTATGTCCGAGTCGATGACCTTATAATGCGTGGAGTCTTAAGTGTGTGACCAGGTTATAACGCTTTGATTACCTGTGGAAATGCTCATACTAAACATGCATTAAAGAGAGCGCGTGTTGACTCGCCTCTTCACGAGGTATGCCGAATGGAGGCGAGATGTTTTCAACCGAGAAAACATGAATCATGTTAATTAGCGTTAGCCGGAGACTATCTCGCTCAACGCATCGCTGGTGTTTATTCTGACGTGTCCCTTCTGTAGCCCAAAGGCTCGTAGAAAAATCCTTGCTTTGAAGGAAAAGATAACGACGTATACGTTATTTTTTATCCTAATGCAAGATGGAAAGCCTCACTCAGAAGAGAGTCAAATGTTCAGCGTCTAGACTATCACAATATTTATGGCGTAGGAGCTGATGTTTGGAGCATGGTTAGCAACACATCTAAGCTTTTTTCCCACCATAACCCTGACAGTTGGACGTTTGCATAGTGAACAAATTGACTTCAACGGATTTTTCGTGGTTTTTTGAGCCGGTGTATGATTTTTTAGTTACACAGTGCCAAGGTGATGTCAAAATTGGCTGCTTTAAGGCCAAGTTAGATATTGATAGATTCGCCGCGCGGACAAATAGCTTGATATAACTCAAACCTTAGTGCATAATCAGTTAGCTTAAGGCTCTAGTTTTTTTAAATTTTATTATTCAAACACATGTTCAGATTTTATACAAAATCAGAACGTGGAAAATTATATCGCGGTGGTCCTCTTATGCGTGCGTCTGAATTTCACTGTCAAAACGTATTTTCGACACTGTCAAAAATCTTGGCAAAACAATCCCTTTTCAAGAGTCTAAAACTTACATTAATATACCCCAAAAACTTACTCTTTGTTACATTGAAAAATAAAGCTACGCTATAGACAGCATGCACCGCGTTAGAAATCTTATTCGGATAAATATTGAACATCGCTCCTTCGTTCCATCTCCTCTTTTTAAAATTCAAGTTATTGACTTAGATTGACGGTACTCATTGAAACCTAGAGGTAGGAACTTTAGATCACATATTCTTTGGCTGTTGTACTGTAAACAAATTTTCAATTTTTCTAATAGGTTTCCTCTAAATTTCCGTTTCCACTATATACGTGGCATCTTTTTTTAAACTTTTTTTTTTTACATGAATACCGCACAAGAGTCTTAACTGCTCCCAACCATCTAGAGCCAGTGAGACTATGGCATATCCTAAAGGGGTATGTTGTGAGGCTGAAGGTAGTGGGAAGGGGAAGGAGATGAAGAAGAGCAAGGTTGGGAAGTACCTGGCTATTCAGATCTGGTCACCAAACACGGCTGAAGCCATTTAAAGCAACGTTTCAATTCTAAATGGTGGTCTTTCACCATGCCGATATTTGGAGTATCTACCACTCTGGAACGTGCCGCAAAAACACTATATTTTATTTTTTATGAACCAAATGTGTTATGACACCCCGTGAACCCGCGACCTCTGGATTCGTTGTCGAGCGTCTTACCACTCGACCATGCAGGCCGTCTTCTCTCACTCTCTCCCTTAGTCTCAGCATATTTAAAAAAAATCATGGAATACTGTGCGTTTTAAAAATCTTGTTCTTTAACATTTTGAATAAAAGCAGTTGTTATATTGTCTAATTTTTTTTTTATAATTGTAATGTTAAAGGAATATTTAAGAATGCCTAATCATAATCATCACAATAAGAGTAAGAATCGTTACGTCACCAGTAGGTAGGTGGCTCCCTAGTACCTAGTGCCTACACTGCCTACCTACGATACACTTGGTAATCTTTGGATCGGCTAGACGCGGTAATCCCAGTTCAAGGCTCCTCCGAGGGTCAATGCGCTTGAAAATTACTATTATTAACTAAAACAGGAGTAAATCACTATTAGTTATGAATAATTCTCATTCTTATCCAGCAATCTTAACTATTAGTGAAAATGATGGCGAATTTATCCGAGTTACTTAACGTGTTAAATATATCTAATGTATACAATTAATAATTTTCATTGTGACTCTGGTAACGGAATTCGAAAGCATTCAATGAATTATTAAAATGTTTTAATAAAAGTGCTGCGGTTTATTGAATTACAATTCACTTATAAGTGACGTTACGTCCGCCGGGTAGAGTGGACAACGGAAAATAACGAAGCGTATGAAAGAAACGCTAAATACGAGTATACTATGTAAAGAAATGACTTTGTATAAGACCACGGATATTATTTTAGTCTTTTTGACCGAGCGGTTTCGCATAGCCTAAGCATCACCAGGGTACAAAATAATCAAGTAAATTTTTCCAGTAGCCCAATATTAGATAATATACATAGCCTGTTCAAAAGAAAAGGTGAATTTTGAATTATCGCGGGTTGTGTACATTCGATTATCGTTTTTTTTGTTATGTTGGTACACGTATGTTTATCATATGTTAGCATTATCAGCCATTTTAAATAAGTGGTTTGTTTTTGACAACTGGAAAGGGGTTAGTCACGTTTTTGTGTGTCCTTTTCTTTTGAACAGGCCTCGTATACTCGTATTTCCTGTAAACTCATAAAATTTATCATTATTCTTTAATCACCTTTTCAGTAGTTGGCGTTTTGTCTCTTTCAATTGATATTATCTGTATCTTTCTCTCTGTTGCTTTGTTATAATTTAAATGTCATTCTATTGTTTTCTCGTCGTTCTGTTATTTTATATTTTGTTCTCCCTCTGTATGTATATATAACTGCACACTTTGTATTTTTTGTTTAGTTTAATTTTGCGACCTGATGATGCTTAGGCTAAGCGAAACCGCTTGGTCATAAAAAAAAAATGAAATCCGTGGGCTTATACAAAGTTATTTTTTAATTTCTTTAAATATGTCAAACCACAAAGTGATTACTAAAATGCTAAATAAAATATCTAATTTCCATCTCGACTATTGAAATCTACGTAGGTACTAAGAAATAAAGGTTTTTTTAACGGCCCTCCATACTAGCTGTCAAAATCACGTCAAATTATTGTGCAACACACGTAAGATTCAATATTAAAAAATGTTAAAATCTATTTTTCTATCGATTTGTGTGTTCCAATGTCTTATTTGTATTCGCTAAATACCATATAATGAACAGCATAGACGAATAAATTAGGTTAATATTATGACTAAGCGAATATAAATTAGTAATTATAATATGAAAACCGATATTAAAATGTATTTATGTGAGGGTAGCACGGCTGTATTTTAAATTTTGTGACGATTTATTGGTGAATTTGGCCGTTAGTATAGATGACCGTCAACATTTTTTCAAACGATTTTTTCCCAGTTTACAATATACTAAAAGTTATTCTATCAAACCTCGATTTGAAATTACTTTCAATCGACTTTTCACGACTCCTTTCCCTTAATCAGAGGGTTGAAAAACCGTTCATTCCTCTCGGAGAGTTTGATGTGCCAATTCCAGGCAGTAAAAATGAGTTTGGGCATGTAGAGCGAATGAACGAAGAAAGGAGTGTGAAAAGAATATATGATGCGAAAGTGAATAGAAGAAGAAGTCGAGGACGCCCGAGAAAGACACGGAACAATCAAGTAAATCAAATACTTGAGTCGGGTCATGTGAAGAGTCAGAATAACAGAAGAGTATGTATAATACGATGTATGAATATGAATGAAGCCAGGAGTGTGTGCCAAGACAGAGTTATATGGTGTTCTGTCGTCTCTGCCTACCCCTGCGGGGAAACGGCGTGTTGGTTAGTTAGTTAGTTAAAATGTGAAAAGAATGCTGTCATTCGGAAAACACTAACAACAAATCAAATTTAACGCACTGACGTGTGACGTATTAACAAAAACAATGTAAGAAACAATTTTGAAATAATTTTTACATGTAAATATATATTTTTCAAAATATCTATTGTTTTCACTTGGAGTAGGTTCTATTGATTTTCCTGGAAAGCGCCACAAGCGTTTGTACCTGGGTAATGTTGTACTCAACTGAAATCTTAAGTTCGTGTGTATTAAAAAAAATCCTAACACTTGTTATTTACCTGCCCGTTAGATATAGTATATGGCCAGGTTTAGGTGTGATGTATTTTATTGCTCGTTTCTCAATACACGTTTTATAAATTGGCAAATTTAATGAAGCGATAAATATCTCAAAGTCGTTCTCAGGTCTATAAAACTATGGTATCGAATTTCATAGGATGCTATTTCTGATAGCATTTTAAACGTCTTCCCTGAGATGTGATAATAAAATGGTGTATTTATACAACATATTATTGTGCTCTGAAATGAATGCTTTTACCTTCGTGTCATTCTCAGGTATTGGTCCAGTGAACATTTGTAAGAAAAGGTAATTATTGTTTTAAGGTTTTGCAATATTAAAGAATAGGAAGACAGTTTTTGACAGTACTTTAGCTGTGCGTTTTATTAGGTTACCGATATGTTTAAAAATAACTCTGCAGCTTTTTCTAGCCACCGAATCGTCGCATTTGACAATCATTTGTAATGGCCCACCCAGTTTACCCCCTGTCACTTACCAATCATACCAATGTCCTTTTGTATTTCTTAATTGCTTCCTTTAATGTCTTTTAAATTGTATTGTAAAGATCGATTTCTAAAATTCTTTTAAACATGCATTATCCCATAGACCACATGTTGGACTATGATCTTTAACTTGATCATTACTACGACTCTCTATTCTACCCTCGACCTAGTTCATCTCATCCATTCCTATTCAGAGCAGGTACTTAAATATCTTCAGTTAAAGGTTTAATTATAAAAGTAAAGTGATTATATTTTACTCTACATCCCCGAACAAAAGCGCGCCTTACCCAAGGAGCATCTGTCGAGTTCATCACCGAACATTACACCTTGACGATCCTTTATCCTTCCTAAAAACAAATGTAGGTAATTTTTAAGATGATCCAATCGGACCAACTCGATCAAAATCACTCACTCCTTACGCCGGTGGCGATTCGGTTGAAATTGCCACTGTTCGCCGGTCGCCTGTTTCGAATGTTTCATTTTATTTTGTGAAACTCGGGCACAAATGTCAAAACGTTTTCCACTCATAGTCTAAATAAAAAAAATAATTTTGCCACATTATACAGTAAAAGCGAATTTGAAACTTTATTTTTTTCTAGGCTTACAAAAAAACTCTAAAAAGTAGCCGGTTAAAGCAGAGGCCAAGATGTGTTCTACTCGGAGTATTTAATTTAAGTATTTATATTATTTTCAAAACTCAAATTTTCAAATAAAAAAAACACAAGATTTTGAGTTATTTTTAATATATCGCCTTAAATGATATCCGAATGCGTAGTTTTCCCTTCTAGACTACAACAAGTACAATTCGAGGAGTAATTTTATTTTAAAAAGGACAGATAAATCGAATAATTTTCGCAGTTTTGTGGGACACTATTTTAAGAATCGTGGCGTAGTTTGTCAGATTTTAGTTCAAGAATTTCATGAAAAAAACTCACTGTCATATTTCACACCGTTTATTTTCATTTGCGGTTTTGTCGGAATTTGTTATTTTTTTATTTATGACGTTCATTATTTAAACGTGGAATGAATTTGCAATGACAATGTTTTTAAAAATGATATTTTGAATTCCGAACGGGCCGCGGTGAAGCCACGATTCGAATTTGCAAATCCGCCGAAAAATCCGCCGAACCGCACCGGTTACATAGTATACCGTATTAGAAAACCAGAATGGGGGTAGTGCCTGTTGTCATAAAAAGGTCTTATTATATATATAGGGGTCAAGAATTATGTCATACAGTTCTTGCACCGTTTTCCTTATTGCCTCGTGTTGATAAACGCCGTGCGGACTAAGCATCAACGTCGGCGCACCGTCAAGTGTATGAAATAATTTGATCAAAAGTTCTAGACATCGATAAGTGCGTGTATAGACTTGGGAATGTTTTTTTGTTGTTGTTACTAAGTGCGCTTGTTTTAGCGTATGGAATGGTCGGTCGCTGGTTCGGTGAGGTCATACGCATTAGTGCCAGTTAGTGAACAGTTGAGCGGACAGCGGCCGCTTCGAAGAAAGCGAAAACAAAACCATAAACTCGGTGTGGGTCAGTGACCGCCCCTCTCCTCCGGCGTGCTCCCCGCCCCGCGCATAGGTGCCCCCCACCTCCCACCACCCCACCACCCACTGCAGAACGGAGTACACAACATAATAATGTATTATCTCCTCACGCTTCTGAGTTCTGAGCTCCTGGTGGCATTGTTACCGAGTGCACTGGAGGAGACGTCGAAATGATTCGCCCAGTGAGTCGGTCTTCTTTATCGTGCAAACAAACACCTTTGTACCTACCACACATGGCGATGCTAATCCCGGAAACAAGCTTTTAGTGTTTTGTTCTTACCATCTTCAAGGTCAAATAAACTGAAATCTTTCTACGTAAAAGCTACTTATTGCGAAATCTTCTCAACAGATAATCTGTTTGCTCGAAAATCTCTTGAACGAAATTTCACAGCATCGTCTGCCTGGTATTTGTAAGTCAATATAACTTATTTACGCTTCCAAAGTAATTTCCATCATGAGCTATGGAGCTTTGAGCTATCTATTCGTACAACCACTTTTTCACAGTATTGTTTTATACAAAAATATAGCATGTAACCTAATAAACCGTTGAGTTATGTTAATTTATTTCACGTATCAAAACGTGTGACACGAAGAACATTCTAACGATACTTCAAAGCGGTGTGATAATTTGGGAGATTTTGTTGTCCCTTTCTCTCTCATGGTGTACGACGTAAAAACCCGGAGAATGTGATTTATCCCAAATTTGTATAGGTTGGGTAAAAATGGCTCTCTCTCCATATATTGTTACTTCTCGGGTGTTTGTGATTCTACTTTATTTATCACAAAAGTAATTTACTTTTACAATACGGATTTTTTGGATTTGTCGCTCTTATGGGAGACCATTATTTAGACAAGTAAGTTGCATAATTTAAAAATTAGCGCGTTTACAATATTCGGCAAATATAAAATAAAATTATTTAAACAAATATGTATTAAGAATGTCGATACGTATATTATTATCATTTTAGTCACGCAGTTTCTAATTAATAATAATTGACCCGGGAAGTATTGGGAAGACTATAAAAATATAGTTTGATTAGTAGTGCAACGATTGGTAATCATACTAATCATTATCGAAGATTGCCTGTACGATTATCCATTTAAAAAAATCTAGGACCATGGTCTTTAGATTTTGATATCACAATGAAACAACCACTAAAAAAATGTCATTCCCCCACAAAGGGAATCCCATTTTCCTTAAGTAGATTTGACGGTCTACGTGGTTGAGTGGTAAGACGTTCGACTATGAATCCAGGGGTCGCGGGTTGAAGCCCGGCGTGCGCAAATACATTTTATTAAATTAAAATGAGATATAACACATTAAATTTATACAAAACAACGTATGGTATATTTGCGGCACGTTCCAGAGTGGTAGATTCACTTAGTATCGCCCTGGTGAAAGACCACCATTCAGATCCGAAACGTTGCTTGAAATGGTTTTAGGCGTGTTCGGTGACTCCCAATCGAGTACATAGAGTGGTATCTATCCAAGGCAGTGAAGTCAGTTTTTGATGATGTTAACTTGACTCGGCGCACCTGGGCGTGGCTACGGCTAAGGCTAGGGTATTTATACATCCATTCATATCACATATCGAAACAATGTTTTTGTTTATTCGTACAGCCACTTTTTCACAGTATCAACAAAAATATAGCATATAACCTAAAAACCGTTTAGTTGTGTCAAGTTTAGTGGCATAATAAAAAAATGTGGGTGGAGTCCCGCGGTGACCTAGGAGCTTAAGATCATTGCGACAGTATATATAAGCGGTCTATTAAATTTGTTGTCTCTTTCTCTCTCATGGTGTACGACGTAAAAACCCGGAGAAAGTGATTTATCGCAAGTTTGTGTAGGTTGGGTAAAAATAATTAGCTCTCCCTCCATATATTGTTACTTCAAGCTCCCAATCTTCCTCTTCCCCATGTTCCTCCCCTCCCCACTGTGACCTTCAGCCCCACAACATACCCCGATTGGTGATGCCATAGTCTCACTGGGTCTAGACGGTAGCATTTGGGACTTTTGTGTGGTATTCACTGTAAACAAAGGTTCACGAATGCTAGCACTGTTTTTTTTTAGAGTACATCACAAGGTATATTATAAGTAATTTACCAACGAATTTTTACTATGCCTATTTTTTTAATTTAAAAAATCAATAATACTAGGTAATTGAAATCTTTCTCATGCGATTAATTAGAATCATAATCGTTGAATTATGTATCACTTCACCACTAATTTAAAGCTGTTCTTGAGCCAACCGGATATAAAATGACCAAGACAAATGGTTGTGATTATGGTTATAGTAGGCTTGATATTTTACCTTGAATTTCCGTTCTCATGCTAAAAAGTTCGCAACAGACAGTATTTTTTTTATATTGTGAACATCGTAATATAGCTCGCGCATATCAACAGGTTTCTTAGAATACGTACAAGAACATTGCTTTCTACAAACTAAACGAGCTTTCAAATTAAATTGTTTTTTTTAATTCCCCTCCAAAACACTTTCACTGAAAATTTCGCATTTCAGGAAAGTATTTTATTCCACTGTAAAAGTAAAGGAATTTGTATTTTATTGCGCTAATTGACAATTAGTGATGGACAACTGAACAAATATTTTTTATTTCATTTTTACTATAGTCAACACACATATCTTATGTATTATGTCAAGATTGTGAGTTGTACAAAGCAGTATAGAGCATCTATTTCTCATAAATACTGCGGTATTTACTCATGTTATGTACTCGTATGTGCCATTGTGTGCCGTGAGATTATTTACCTATACAAAAAGATATCACTATCACATTTTTACACCCGAAAAACTTTGTCATACATTAAAAATTATTAACATGGAACATTTAAAAAAGATTTCAATCAACCTTTCCGTACCTGAAAGAAAAAATCAAAATAACAATCCGAAAGGGGTGGCGTAGTTGCCCCATTTGACGTTTCTTATTAATGCGTTTTCATGACATAATCTTAGGTTTTTTTTGTATTAGTTAATAACACTAGACTCTGGGAAAACACGGGCCGTCGGCTTGATATAAACTCCTGGATTGGATTGCAATCTCTGAAGCACAGACGTCAGGTGGGAATGCTGTTCTTGTTCTACCGGTATTTCAATTGAAGATGCGCCGAGGAACTTGCGTCATTGATTCACAGTCGGGAAACTCGCCAAACGCGTGCCCAACATTTGTTCATGGTTGACATTCGACTCGTTATTGTGTTTAACAGCTCGAATATGGAATGATTTATCGGTCTCTGTGTCCCCTCCCTCCTAAAACATGGGCCTCTTCAAGACCCAGGTTCACTCTTTCCTTGGGCCACGAAGGAGATTATTTCCTTCAGGGTCTCCTGTGTGCAGTTAACGTAAAAAAGTGATTGTTTCTATGAAAATGTACAAAAAAAACTCTGAAGGAAGTTTATGCATAATATTTCAGTAATCTTTATCTAAGATATCGCCCAAAACTCTTGTCCGGGGTGACATTAGAACCCCCCTTCAGAACGAGAGTGTTAATATTGACTAAAAACTAAACTAAATTCTTTGAAATTACGAGTAAAAAATAATAAAAAATCACGAACCGTCCCTAGTATGTATGTATTAATTTGCATAGGTACGAGTATATATGCATGTATGCTTGTACGTTAACAAGTGTGTGAGTGCAATGGACCAAGCTGCAGGGTCATCAACTGGGAATAAGTGCAGGAGCCCAGGAGATTATGACATTTATTAATTTTACGCATTTGTTGGGCCGTTTCATCCTGCAATCATTCGTCGTGACTTGCTCGCGAACTGCCACCGAAGTGAACCATTCCGAGGTAGGTATGCAGCCACTTTGCGCATCGTGGCTCATTTATTATTACTACAGACCTCTGAGCAAGAATAAATACTCGTACATGGAGAGAGAGGTAAATATATTCACCCAACCTATACACATTTACGATAAATCACTTTATCCGGGTTTTTACGTCGTAAACCGTGAGAGAGAAAGAGACATGACAAGTTGTTACATAATATCGCACCAATTTTAGGTATGTAAGCATGTTTTCCGTCTCCCGCGTCTCCGGTGACTCCGCCCACTACGTTTTGTTATCTGACATAACTCAACGGTTTTTGAGGTTATATCCTATATTTTAGTTAATAACAATACTGTGAAAAAGTGGTTATACAAATAAACAAAACATTATGTCGACATATGCTATGAATTGGTGTATAAATACCCTAGCCTTAGCCATGTCTGAGTCAGCAAAAAATAACAATTCTGACTACACTAGTTATCCCTCCTGGTATATTATTGCTCTGAGCTTCAGACTTTACTGAGAAATATATTTATAAGAGAAAAAAAGACCTGTCCGAACGCTACAATAAAATGTACCAACAATTTAATTTAATCGATTCGACATTAAATAAACGCCATTGAAATTATCAACCAAGTCGATAGTTATCAGAAAAATAGCTAATAGAAGAATAATACCCCGGTAAATAACAAAATACGGGTTAATTAAATAGTTATGTGTCAAAGGCGACAGCAGAGTTGTAAACATAGTTCTCAGCTTGAAAAACATTTTTTTTAATACTGCTCATTGCGTATTATCTATGCACGCCTCAATAAATAACACTTGCTTTGAAGGTTTTTAAAATAACCCACTTTTACTTGTACTTAAAACGTATCTTTTGACGGTTTAAAGTACGATTCCATAAATAATACTTTTAACGTTAGTTCATAAGTAAAAAGCGTATAATAAGTATGTTAAGCCGGATTATTATGCTCTATCAATTAGTAATACGATTGGAACGAAAGATTAGTATTAATTATAGAGTGCAATCTGCGGTAAGCCACAATATTTGAATGACTACTCGAAAAACAAACCGGCACGTTTATCTTTAAATATAAATATCAAGAAATGTTCAAGATACCTTAGTACTTTTCCCTAGTATAAAATTGTTATAAAGCCTCCATTATATAAACGTATTATAAGCGAGATTTTCGAGGTCATCTGTGACCCGTGTAACGCTACCTTTCGTTATGTACAAATGCAGATAGGTAGATACTTCGCGAGATGAAAAAAAGTCCATTATACAAACTTCCATTTACAACGTATTTATACGTGAAGGGTTGAAGTTCAACGGACAATCTTGAATTCAAATAACCACATCGAGAGGGTGAAAAAATATGCGTAGGTATATAATTTGTAGCTTAGCAACACAGAAAACTGAAAAATATATTTTATTTTTGATGGTTAGAGCTTTGTCAGTAGCGAATTTCTATGAAATTTTAATAAGGGTATAATAATATTGAGTACCTCGTAAGGTTTTAGAGGGGATCGTAAAATTTTAGAGTGAATACACCTTTATTAAATATAAAGGATTGAAAGGTGAGGAATAATATATGCTGATACCGAACTTAGATTCGATCGTTGGTCTGATCCATTAAACCCCAACAACAGTGGAGCTTTTCAAATCTGTACATTTCTATTAAACCTTTTGTGATGAAATTTCTATGAGCATAGAATAGAAAAAGCTCTAGTAAAAGTCTGCAAAGTACGTACTATCTACTGACTGTTTTTACATGTATGTGCGTATTCAGTTTACTGCATGAACTTGGAGGAATGAGAGGCGTCACAAAAAAACTGTTAACAAGTAACCAATTTGTCTGTCCTGTCTTAAAAGTTAAAACAAGACCGACAAATAAGTCTTGTTTTTCGTTTTCATTTGTTCAACAAACGTTTTTTTCTCAGCCCGAATGTGTTTTTGTGAATACTTTACAAGCAAAGGTCTTCTTCATTTTCCTGAATATTTTCTTCGATTTAGTCTTCTTTCATGCACTGAGTCCACTTCTTGCTTTGCCTGCCTCCATGTCGTTTTCGCTGGGGTTTCTATCCACTTATGCATGGTCTTCAGCGCCGGATCCACCATACGTTTAAACTGTGCAAAAAACATGCCATCTCTGAAGGGGCGCCGTAAAAATGAAGATCATGTCAAAATTTCTCCAAATCATTTTAAAATTACCGAAATCATGGAATAATTATGTTTATTATTGCGTTGGCAGCATCGCTGTGCATTGAACGACTAGGGAAAATGTATGGAGAGTAGCTTTTTGTCACGGAAGTTTTTTACGAATTGCATAATTGAATACTGGAATTAATTAAGGCTCTAAGTACCAAAAAAATAAAAACTGTTTTTTTTTAAAGAATCGTATTTTATTTCCATCATAAAATACGATTCTGTAAAAAAAAAAGTTGTTAATTTTTTTGGCACTTAGAGCCTTAATTAATTCCAGTATTCAATTGTTATTTGGACGTATAGTCTGTTTTTCTTTGGAGTGTTATACGTCACACTCAGTACTTACTGCACAGGGCGCTAGATGTCGTGGAACCGGCCCTGATGGTCTTTGTTCAATATTTTATTATTCTTTTAGAATGGCCAGCCCAATCCAGTCTACAAAACCATACAGTTGTTTATGTCCAATTTTTTTTTAGTTCATGGTTCACTGTTTTAAAACCGAAACACTAAATTCATTTATATGAACAGTTTTATCGCAAATGGTCACTTAAAAAAAAATCATCAAAAAGTTTTTAACTATGCTTTGTGGTTGTTATTTGAAAGTGTCATGATTTATTTTGTTTTAATTCAAATCTTATTTGAAATTGTATGTAAACCGTAAAGCAGATAATCTGTGTGTATACTACAAAAAAAACCTGGAACCATTTCCTAGATGAATTTATACAATTGTTTCTGTCTGGATTTTCTAGGTCGAAGCAACTATTTTCATTTGGCAACGTTATTTCCATCATAACCTATGAAACTTTGGAATGTTCATTTTTTTTAAAAGTTGCAATATTATATTGTCGCCAGAAAGGCAACAGTGCTGAAGCGCCATTTTGGGAAGTTTACACCAGAGCACTTTAAAGTTTTTGTTGTTGTTTTACAATAAAATTCATAGATTTTGAAAAAAAAACTTGGGCAACTGAGTTACCTGAAGCGATAAAAAAACTAAAAAGTCCTAAACTTGTGTCGCTTGAGTCAAGCCTTCTCCCAAATGGTAAATATATTTTAGATAGCTGAAAGGCAACTAAAGTCTTCAGAATCAAACGAGAGTCAAAGCATTCAACGCAGATAAAAGAACTGATAAAAACTGCATGTTTAACTCATTTTTGACGATATTATGGTTTGTGCATATTTAAAAATTGTTGGGTAAAAAAAACTAGGATTCTTTATTAAATAAAGTGAGGTAAACTAAGTTATTTGTCTTCCATTAAACTTTCTAAAATAGAGTGTTGAAACTCGAGTGAAGCGGGTAGTAAGAAACACTTATTCGTAAGCGGAGAATAAAGAGTAATAAAAACAAAATCGTATGAAAATTAATTAGAGACTGTGTTTTACTTTACTTTACCTTCAGACTTCAAGTTTGAGAACGAGTGTTTCTTTTTGTTTTGATAACCTGGTCGTTATACCAGTTATTCTATATCGGTATAGGCCTTTTGATGGTTCCATTTGATTGTTTTCTTTGTGTGGCCTCTCTCATGTACCCGTGTGGCCGTTTGGCTGCGTGGCCGTGTGGCCCTGTGTCCGTTTGGCCATTTGGCCGAGCAGCCTGTAGCCCTCCGAGGGGCGGAGGCTCGATCTCCTGAAATGTCACCGCGCTCCATCCCACCTAACCCAGTACAGGCAGTTGTACCGCAGAACACTCGCCCGCCACACTGAAAACAGAACGGACGCGTCAGCCAATCTCCGAAATGAGATTGGTATATTTAAATTAAATTTTTACTTTATTTAACTTTCTTTTATCAAGTAACTTCAGAGTTCAGTTTACTGATTTGCGTACAGTGTTTACATTAAAAATCATTTTCTACCTTCGAAAAAATTGACCCGTTTTTACCTAATGTTGTTTACTTAAGTTTTAATCGAGAGTTAAGTTTAAAAAATTGTGTGTTGTAATCATATGATTATTATTTTTGGCAACATTCCAAAGTGTTAATTAACAGTGTCAAGCCATGGTGGTTTCTGATAAAACGTCGGTGATTAAAAGGTACGTAAATATAGTGTGTTATATAAAATAAAGGTGACCAATTACGATTTCTAATAAATATACAAAATTGAAAATCTCTACTTAGTTAAATTTCATCTAAAAAAATGTTCGATTCTGTTAATTTGCAACCTATTGTACGGTCTATGGGAAAATAATGCTTTAAAAAGTAAATTCTGTTTATATTACAGTCTGAAAGTGGATGAACTGAAAACAAGTGCAAGCATTAGAAGCCTCGATAATTGTATTATTTTATTTAAATCAATACATTTTTCTAGTTCTGTGTTCAGATGGATGTAATGGAATGCAATAATAATTGTTTAATTTATATAGCGTCATTTATGTGAAATGTCACCTCGAGGGCTATCAAATTGTACATTGTTTAGCAGTGTAAAATAATTTGGTTATTTCAGGGGCCCTAGCACGAAACATCGATATAGATTTTATCGACAATTTCGGTAATTTAGAATCGTTCCCGAGCCCGACTGCAGATCGCCAACGAACGAATGGCAGTTCACATCGACTAAACATGCTTAGTTTAGGCGATTTCATGCCCTTGGTATACAAGTATTGGCAGCAAAATTCACGGTAATAACAAATAAAATTGTTGTAGCTTTATGCGTAAAATAACCGTACTATAATCAAAACATCGTGAATAAATTCACATAAAAAAATATTTTATAGGTTGTACGTGATTCCAGTGCATCTACGATGCCGTCAACAGGACACATTTTTCATTTTAATGTGAAATTTAATGTTTAAAAAAAATCGGTGTACCTAAAATAAAATTTCGTAAACAGCTGTTGTTTGAATGGTGAGCATGGTCGGTGGTGCAGCCTCGAAGGCGGTAGCCAGAAGTTGTGAGCGCGGGTTTAGTGGTATTTATGCGTACTACCAACAAGGTCAATCGACTCCTTAATATGCAACGCTATATCTTGTCACCACCTCGCGGTCAACGGGCCCTGCAAACACATCGCCAACTGCAAACGCTCAGCTGGAAGTTTTGGCGTACCGCAGGGCCCACCATTGGGTCCTGGCTTACATAAACTATTTCTTCAGTGTAAAAAGTATAAGTGATCTTAGGTCAAATTTTGTTTAGCATAACTAACATAATTTTCAGGATAACAGTTCGAAACTCACAATAAATAATTAGTTCTTAATTGTATACATAAAATTACTAGTTCTTTACAAATCTGACTGCCTCCATGTTCGAGTGGTAAGACGCTCGACTACGTATCCAGAGGTCACGGGTTCAAACCCGGTGTGCGCAAATAACTTTATTTAATTAGTTTATGCCATAACGCATTTAATTCATATGAAATAATATATAGTATATCTGCGGCACGTTCCAGGGTGGTAGACACTCGTATCGCCCTGGTAAAAGACCAACATTCAGAATTGAAACGTTGCTTGAAATAGCTTTAGCCGTGTTTGGTGACCAGATCTGAAAAGCCAGGTATTTTCCGACCTTCCTCTTTCCCATAGTCTTTTCCTCCTCACTACCTTAAACCTAAAAAATACCCCAATTGGGGATGTCATAGTCCCACTGGCTCTAGACGGCTGGGAGCAGTTGGGACTCGTGTGCTCTCACTATAAATTCACCATAAAAAAGACAATATTTTAATTGAACATGTTATCAATATATGGAATTAAAATGACTTAGTCAATGCGTAATAGCGGAATGCGTTAACATTAACATTGATATTAATTATGTTGTTTTAATCCCCTTAACAAAAATGTATTTTCACATGGCACTTACCGCGTAATATATGCGCTGAAGGCCTACTAAGTATTCTGAAATTACGCCCATAATTCTCAATAAATAAATGTATTTCTGGATTCTGGGGGTAAAAAACTCTCGGACACTTTTTTGGTCATTGGACATTGCCGTAGAAATTATTGCGACTGTTGGATGCATTTTTTAGAAACTGTCGTTGGCTAGAAAAAAATCATCAATCTGATCTTTGACTCCAAAAATCGATAACGCAGCAATGAGCTGCTAATTTTCATATTTATTCATAACTAACTAACTAACCATCACGCCGTTTCTCCGCAGGGGTAGGCAGAGAGGACGTACTGCCATACAACTCTGTATTGGCACACACTCCTTGCTTCGTTTACATTCATACATCGTCTCATATATACTCTTCTGTTATTCTGACTCTTCACGTGGCCCGATTCAAGTATTTGATTTACTTGATTGTGCCATGTCTTCTTCGGGCGTCCCCGACTTCTTCTTTCATTCACTTTCCCATCGTATATTATTTTCACACTCCTTTGTTCGTTCGTTCGCTTTACATGCCCAAACCATCTAAGCGTCCCTTTCTTGAACCTATTCATTACGCTTACATCAGTTTTGAATTCTTTCCAGATATCCACATTTTTAACACATACGTCTCAGGGATCTCATTTCCACAGCATTCAGTCTATTTTCATCATTTCTCTGCCAGTTCCATGCCTCACTGCCATACATCAGGGTTGGTATAAGCACTCCATTGTGGACTGCTAGCTTCGCTTCTTTGGATATTTATAAGTAGGTATATAAACAATGTCTGTTCGGTGCTTGTACCAAAAATCATAATTAAAAATAAAACTGTTTAAAATATAACTTAATGATTCAGATTAAATTCAATAGTACTTTCATTTATTTGAATTGATCTTTATCTCCGATATACAAGTTGCCATTAATGCCATATCAATAAGTTGTTGTAAGGAACGATTTTCTCAAAGATTACGTGCTTGACTGCTTTACAATTTAAAGGGCCATTGTTTTAAGAATAATTCTGTCTCACAAGTTAGTACATAAACCCGGCACGTGCCAGTGATTCTGTATGGCCCATTGCTTTCTGAGATTTCTCGAAGCCCTAACAATTTGTGTTTAGAAAACTGGTTTACTCTTACTGTTGAGTTATACAGTCTTAATTGCAAAAAAAAACAATAGAAATTTTGATCAATCATCGTCATTCAAGAATTTTATAAGTTCAAATTGAAATTTTACAAATCGTTTGTTGACAGTGACTTTTTTGGTAAATTTCCGTGTTATACTAACGCCTTTCAGATAACCTATAAGAAAAGAGATATGATTAGTAGGTGCTTTTTTATACGAGTTAGTGTGATGAGGTAAAAAATTACCACAATTTTGTTATGGAACACTGCAAAAATGAATTAAATGTCACTGCACCCTTTTGATAGCAATACTACAGTTCCATGACATAATGTTAGATAATTCCATCCTTATAATGTTATTTGTTTTATTAATAACATAAAAGAATAAAGGTAGTCACTTTGTATTTATCTTATTATTTATGTTTAAGTCAAAACATATTACGTAATCGATAAGCAGTCAATCACTGAACTCTCTTATCGGCGGAGTAATATCCCATCAATATTTGAGATCGGTAAGCATTTGGGCAGTCATAGTTGTTATCACAGTTAGGTGAGGAGTTGTTTGAAACATTGGCACTGTTCGTCGCGATTCTGGGCAGAAATTTGGATTTGCTTCTACAAAAGCTAATCTTCGGTAAAACGTCTCAGATAAAGGATTGCACGCATGTACGAGTATATCGCACGCTAGGCATAAGAGAACGTCAAAAGGTTGTTGAACCGTGATAAGAAATGGAAATTGTGTTATTTTAATATAAGAGCGATTATGTTCTCATATGTTCTTTGTAATGTAATAAAAAAAAACGGCCTTTCATTGTGATTTGTCAGTCGGGTCGTTGTCCGGGAGAAATGGACTGATTCGAGTAATTGTTTATAAAAAAAGTTTCACAGTCATAAAGACAAGCATCGCACGTAGGTATTAGCTGCGTTCGAATGATTGTTTATCAATAGTTATTACCCGAACATGTCTACTGTCCGCGTACAAATAATAATAGAAGAATGATTCAGTTAAATAAAGCATTAAATTTTATTCATTCTAGGAAAACAGATTTTTTTTATTGTATTCGTTAACTTCCGAAACTAATTTTCATTTCAATTAAATGTTTTTATCTTATTTCCTTAGGACTAACATTTTTTATCTGACTTTTTATGTTTGGGCATTTTTATTGTTATTCGTGATTCATTCGATTATTATTGTAATGTGTCGACATCGGATATTTAGATTTAACCATTTGTTTTTTAAAAGTATTTTGGCCGATTGTATTTTATCGATAGTATTTAATGTGCGAAATTCCAAGCAAAACACGAACTTAGCTTTAAAACCGGAAAAGTTTAAAGGGGGTTAGTCGAACGCGTGTGAGGACGTGAATATAAGAACTGCCCCATTGACACATTAAAACGCGTAACAGTCATAATAAATTGTATAATTTATACCGTTTGTTACTTTCAAGGACACCCTCCTTCCAAGGATATCGGGGGAAAATAACTTTTTGCAAGGCTTGTAACTTTCTGCAGAAAGCTTTCTGACTAACAGCCGGCTCTGTTGTAACCACTCTTTTCATTACATGCGTCGTTTGCATAGGTATAGGTAACAACGGTACTTTCAGCGGTTCGCTGAAAGCTTCGGACGTGCGGCAAGAGGTGGGTTAATTGGGCGGCTTGTGCTTATTGCGCAATCTTGAAAGACTTTATAGAGGTGATGTGTATACCTACTAACGAGCAAAAACCTCGCAGTAAAGATAGTGTCAATTCAACGTTTTAAAAGGTGGTTGTGATATATCTAATCACTTAACACGTTTATTGCTAACTAAATTTCGTACATATTAATGCCATATGAATGACGGATCAATTCAAACTGACGGACAGTGACGGGTTTCCAACTCAAAAACACATGGCTGCGTCTGTTTTAGATCGGTTCAAAGCGAAGAGGCGTGGCGCGTGGCGCGTCGTGCGCATACCGGTCACATGTCTGTCAACGCGTGACGCGCGGTGTCAACAACGAACGTGTTAATGCTCGAAACTCGCTTAGAGAACTAGTAAGTACCTACTGAAGTCCCCGTCTCAGACATTATTTCTCTTCCGTAGCGACACATCATTATTATTCTGTTATGGAGACGATTTCGGGCGTCATTTTTATCATTTACGTAATAGTTAAGAATTGACCCCACGTTTAAATGCACTTTATTTTACTTTAATATGTCTCCGCATCAATCTGTAGTGTCCGTGTATATTATATTTAAAATATTGCAATGAATTTATATCAACGTCATGTCTATATTTGGAGTTTGATTTGCATTTAAAAAATATGGTGAATGCAATAAGACGGCGCTAAACTTCTGGATATTGTTCAAATATTGACCAGGGAAAATAGTAATTTTATTTAAGATTAACAGTAATGACAAAATTTGATTACCTCGCCACAAGGTTACCTGCTTTTTTAAATAAAAAACGTGGAATACGTGCTTAAGAAATAAATGATGGCTTGTTTAAATTAAGTCGTTGGATAAAATTAAATGGTTTTCCCTGGAAATAAGATGTTTGTCGTTTCTTTTTACATTTGCGATTTTTTTGAAACATGCATTTTAAAAAAACATGTTCTCTTTCTAATTTAGTATCGTTTTTTAAACCACTGTCATTTATCATAATATCTCAATTGCACACACGCTATAAAAAAATAAACATAAATCTCTTTTCCCCAAATTGTTTTGCAATGTTGAAATTATTAATGAATAAAATTATACGTGTCAATTTTGTACACTCTTATTCATTAATATTTTGATGCCGACCGGCTTTCACTTCGACCTAGGCTTCATCGGATTTTTTTTGGTAATGTCACACGACAGAGTTTTTCCAAAAATAAGTGTTATTCTTGGAAACGTTAAAATGATCATAAATATTTTTCATCTAATTTGTTATTAAAAAAAAGTCCTGTTTTTTTGCCAACGAATTTCTTTGAAAAGTGTAATTAAATAAAAATTCTTTGAAATACCTAGTACTAAAGTACCTAGAGGTTTTTTCCTTTTTAATACAACGGATATACCAGATTTATGAAGTTTTTGTATTTTTGGACTCGTTTCCGAGTGGATTGTTCTCTGTTTTGACGAATCTTGTTTCATATTACCGAGTTTCCGTGACTTTATGGGTGGAATGACACAAGGCGTGTGTACACATTATTTCTTGGCATCGGCTCTAGTTTGTAAAATAGACGCGAACCGCATTCCTTGAGTGATTATTCCGCTAGATTATAAAAGCAAAATATAAATAAACGCACGTGTGATAAATTGTCTTACGTGCGTCGTACCACGATTCCGCTTGCGTAACTGCCGAGTAGGCTGCTCGCTTCTTCACATCTTATTCCGATGCTCCTTGAAGCTAAGTAACCTTTAATTCGTGGAAACGCCGGCGTTTGTTCCGACTGCAACTGGCAAGTGCTCAGTGCTCTGAAAGACAAACTTTAACGTATGGTGGGAAACGTTAGAGGACCCAGTAGCCTAGAAAAGAGGGGCGATCCACAAAAAATGGATCAAGACTCAAAAATTGAACAACTTGATCTGCATTCATTCGTGTTCTATCGTAAATGTTTTATTAAATTGCGAAAAAATACAATAACCCTTTATTTAGAGGTAGCTGAAGTAAAAATGTAAAAAAAAATATGATTTCACTAAGCACTCGTTAAAATAAAGAAAAAAAATCATCGTGACGTCAGCCACGCAGATAACTTAGATATCGGCCGTCTGTTCGTAGCAACTGAATTAAAAAAAAAAACTGAGGCAGGTAAATTTTTCGTTCGAACAGAATATTGGTACCAGCTCGTAACAAGTATAAAACGAGAGGCGCGAGTTTTCATTCCGCGCCGTCGGGCCGAGAACTCACGGGTTCAATCGCCCTCCAAGAATGGTATGTTTTTTCATTTTCTATCATATATATAAAGCACGGTAATTATGTACTATCAGCGCCTTGAAGTAACAATATATGGAGGGATAGCTAATTATTCTTACCCAACCTACACAAACTTGCGAAAAAACACTTTCTCCGGGTTTTTACATCGTACACCATAAGAGAGAAAGAGACAAAAAATTAATTCCCCGCTTTTACGTAGCGACGCAATGATCTTAAGCTACTGGGCCACCGCGGGACTCCGCCCACATTTTTTATTATGGCACTAAACTTGACACAACTAAACGGTTTATTTGCTTATATGCTATATTTTTATTGATAAAAATACTGTGAAAAAGTGGATATACGAATAAACAAAAACATTATGTCGACATGTGCTGTGAATGGATATACAAATACCGTAGCCCCAGTCTTAGCCATGCCCTTTTCCAACCGAGTCAGTTACTTTAAGGTAAAAGCTAGTAAAAACTGACTATAGATCGATCTACAGCTATACCTCTTGTATATTATTGCTCTAAGATCAGCGCCTTGGTAATACGCCGCCTGGAGCGGATTTCGCCTAACTCTAGAACAAAAAAATATCATAAAATTAATATCCCCCATCAATGGTACAAACCGAAACCTTAAAAAAATGGCTGTGAAGTTGGGAGACATATTTTAAACAAAATTTTCAATTCTTCACAAATGCGAGGAACTCCGACCCTAGCTGGATTTCTTCCATGTATTATAAATTATAGCTATTATTCGAATTCGAGAAACTCAAATCAACGTATCATATTAGTCGGTCTGATGCACCCTGTGAAAAAGAAAAGCCGTGAACCGCTAACGGAACATCGTGTATGATAATTCCCGCCCACGTGGGAGCGTTCACCGTTTGTTCACCCGTTGCCACCCACCCTGTAGCGACTGCTACTAGCGACCATCTGACATATATACATTCGCCTTGATCTGTTCACACGCCTTTGTATGAAATACACTAGATGAGTTCAACGTAGATGAAAATCAATTGGACCCTGAAAATCAACTCTTAAAAATGCAGGTAATGCTCAATTTCAAATAAAAATAATACTTGACTCATGTAGAATACAGAATAAAATATATAAAGCAGGTACTCAGTTTAACTGCCCATTAAAGGAAAATTAATTGCCGGTAGATGAAAAATTTACTGGCTAAAAACACATTTCGGCTGTTACAGTTGTTCGAGTACCTACGACTTCATTGCCCTGAAGTGCTGCCCGAGGTTCTCCGAGTTTTCACGTTGTACACCACGAGAGAGAAAGAGACAACAAATATAATACACCGCTTATATGTACTGTCACGATGATCTCGAGCTCCCGGGTCACCGCGGAACTCAGCCCACATTTTTTATTATGCCACTAAACTTGACGCAACTAAACGGTTTTTTTGATTATATGCTATATTTTTGTTGATAACAATACTGTGAAGAAGTGGTTATACGAATAAAAAAAACATTGTATCGATATGTGATATGAATGGATGTATAAATACCTTAGTCATAGTCTTAGCCACGCCCAGGTCCGCCGAGTCCGGTAAAAATCGTCATAAACTGACTACACTGCCTTGGATAGATACCATTCTATATACTCTAAGATTATAATCAACCACTAACTGAACATGGGTTACTTACTGCACAGGAATGCGATGGGAGTTGAAATAGGAATGGGAATTAAATGTGGAATATGGAATGGGTGCTTTTGCAGAAATGCTCTGGTTTTATACCTGCATTATGGGCATGGTCAAACTAAGTATCAGAGTCCAAACAGTGGTCTATGGGATAATAGATATTAAAGGAAATTTTGGAAAGAGATGTTAGGATATAATTGATTACACAGAAAGACATTAAGGGATGCAATTAGTATACAATAGAAGATTGGTAAGAATGTTTAGTGACATGGGTAAGTTGCACATGTGCTAAACTGGTTGGGTCATTACAGAAGGTGGATATCCTAATTATTCAATTGGCGGCAAGTGATTGATGACTTTTGATAAAACGCAGTTTATTTTTGGAGTATTCAGATTGGGAATCGTTCGTATTGAAAGATTTATCTTAGTTTAGAACATAAAATAAGCATTTTCAGTGTTTAATTGTCGGACGAGTTCGATGACCTCAGCGAAAAAATTCATAAGATTAATACATTCCTTATCAATGCGCTAAAAATAAATACCAGTTTTATCTCACGTCGGTAGCGATTGGCTGGTGTTAACGTAACAATGCGGTTTTATAATATTAATAGTTGTTACCTGTGAAAAATCACGGGATGTAACTTGAGTTGCCGAAAAAAATGTTGCTTAAAAAAAAAAAAAAAGTTTTATTCCAGAAGGTATGCAGGAGTAGTGCAATGCAATACCTCCCATAATTGATAATAATACATAGTAATAATAATAATAACATAAAAGTTGTAATACACACAATAATAATAATAAAGAAAAATAAACATAAATTCATAAGAAAAAAAAGATAAAAAAAATAAATTGGAATATTAATGGAGGATATTAGGTCTCATTTCTGCAAAACGCCACCAAGAGAGGGAGATAGAGAATAATGTCTGCTCTAACGTATTATATGTAGTTACTTTATCAGGTAGGTAGGGATTTGAAAAGAATATATTGAAAATTTGAAAATTTCAATTAACATCAATTTCAAATTTGAAAAGTTCACACTCGTAAGTGTTCTCACAAAGGAAATTATGTTTAGTTGATTTGTTGATCTTGAGTTGATCAATAACTTTGTAGCAAATTTGAAAAATTCCAAAATCATTCAGTTACGTTCTCAAACACTTGCTGCTGCATAAAAAAAGTTCACACGAATATCGACTGTCAGATAAGCCCATTGTTTACGGAACAGGACAATGCTATTTGATAAGAGGGAAAGTTTCCTGGAGCATTGACCCCTTGTCAGTGCCATGTCGGCTCGCCGGTGCATCGTGCATTTTATTCAGTGCACATTTCAATTCAACTGACTTCCCCGACTTATTGAAACTCAAAACTTTCTCACAATTAAAATGATACTGATGGCAGTTAATCATTTCGTAATTTACAGCTGGTCCGAAACATGTAATTTGCAAAATGGAATAAATCTTTTTTCGGCAATACTTTGCCAAAAGACCGACGGAAATGTAAATCCCACCACTTAGCTGCGGTAACTACACCCTAATAAATAAAATAAAACATTCCGAAAACGTAGGTTAAGTTAAATCATTTAAATATTCATAAAATTAAATTTAACTATAAAATTAAATTTAATATTACATTGTTACCTCGCAGTTGTAGACACTGGGTACATTCTTCTGTTTGGCACACTCCCCTCCCTTTATTCACATTTATACATACCATTTTTTAAATCGTAGTCTTAGAACAATGCCTTTATGGGGCATTCTTAACCTTGAAGTAACAATATATGGAGGGATAGCTAATTTGTTTTACCCAACCCATCCGAAATTGTAATAAATCACTTTTTCCGAGTTTTTACATCGTACACCATGTACACCATGAGAAAGAAAGAGACAACAAATTTCTTGGACCGCTTCTATATACTGTCGCAATGATCTTAAGCTGGCTATCTTCGCTGGTTAACGGCGGGACTCCGCCCACATTTTTTATTATGCCACTAAACTTGACACAACTAAACGGTTTTTTAGGTAAGATGCTATATTTTTGTTGATAAAAATACTGTGAAAAAGTGGCTATACGAATACACAAAAACATTATGTCGATATGTGATATGAATGGATGTATAAATACCGTAGCCTTAGTCTTAGCCACGCCCAGGTGCGCCGAGTCATGTTAAAATCATCAAAAACAAGTCCAAAACTGACTTCACTGCCTTGGCTTGGGCTACCTCTAGTATACTCTAAGTTCTTAACCCTTTCTTGAAACAGGAGTTGAACCCGCAGCCATCAATATAGAGACCTACAACTATTACATTAAGATTGTATATAAAATATCAGTATGTATTATAAGGCGCCCTCTTAAACGTCATTCTAAAGGCCTCAGAGCAATAAAATACAAGAGAGAGCGCTGCTGTAGTCAATTTTGATGAGTTTTGCCGCACTCTGCTAGACCTGGGCGTGGATAGGACTAAGACTAGGGTATTTATAAATCCATTCATGGCACATGTCGACACAATGTTTTTGTTTATTCGTATAACCACTTTTTCACAGTTTTGTTTTAACAAAAAAATCATATAACCTGAAAAACCGTTGACTTATGTCCACTTATGTCGCATATGAAAACGTGTGGGCGGAGTCAACGGAGACGCGGGATACGAAGAACATCCTTACAGTACTTTAAAGCGGTGTGATAATTTGGCGAAATTTGCTGTCTCTTTCTCTCTCATGGTGTACGACGTAAAAACCCAGAGAAAGTGATGAATCCCAAATCTGTATAGGTTGGGTAAAAAGAATTAGCTCTCTCTCCATATATTGTTACTCTAAGGTAAAGACAAAGTTAAAGAGAGACTTTCTGGGGCATTAAGTTTCACCAATTTGATGCCCCGTTTCCTCCTCTCTCTACTCATTTCCTTCTCTCATCGCATCATTTCCCCACTTCAAGACAATTCAAATTTATTATTCACTCTATGTTAAAAAGGCCACATCATTTTTATTTCCACTCTAAGTCTAGATAAGTTTAAAGAATAAGCCACAGGCAATAAGCCAATCATAAAGCATTTCATAAAACAATATGTGGTACATATTATTACGTACAGTATACTGTAAAAGATTTCGTGAGATTTTATTACTCTCGACCCAAAAAAACATTCGCAAAGATATCAATGACAACTCAAACATTGCATAGCATTGTTATTTTAAGAAGAAAATTCTTTACGTATTACTTTTCAAACATTTTTATCAACAAAAATAATCTGCGGAACACGAACATTTTATGGAAAAGTGATATTATATAAATATATCTCGTGTATACTTGGATATTTACTGAATTTTACGGAAAATTGTTAAATGCTGATCATACATGGCCTATATTGTTAATGATGATGTATGGTAGCTATTCAAGATAGTGACAGTCATGACATAAGACGTTGGTATTTTTTTATCAAAGTCGCAGACAGCTAGCTATAGAGCCTTTTTGTCAAAGTTCATTCAACTTAGTAAACAACTTATTGAAAACTCGACAAGATGTTTAGCATCTATTGTCTGTTTCATACTATGTAAGGAATACATTATCCAATTGGCTAATTGAGTCATAGATTTATACAATATATTGTAGATAAGTATCAGTGGATTTCATTTTGATATTTGATCATGTTTTATTTATGCTACTACCGCATAAGAGTCATAACTGCCCGGAGCCAGGGAGACTATGGCATTCCAATTTGGGAAGGAGACGAGAATGCCACTCAAAGCTGAAAATGACCGGTCAGTAGCTGAGTGGATTAACGAGTCGGATTCCTATCCAGACGTCGTGGGTTCAATTCCTCTGCTAGCTAAGTTCTCCACCATTGCACAAGCAACATTTTTTGTTTATTATGATGGTAGTAGGAGTTTTTCACATATTTTCAGGTTATCCGTAACTTAGAAATGTTTGTCTTTCTTTTTTGCAACGTTTCCATTTTGACAGGGTTCAGGGGTACTTTCTACCAGGGTGATACTGATAACTTTTTTTACATGTTTACTTACACATTTTGATACCGTTTTTATTTAATTTATATTTGCTATTTTATTATATACGCCCTTATGGGCTTTTACATAAGTGTGCAATAAATAATATAAAACAATAGTGACACAGAAATAACACAAACATTTTTAGAAGTTACTAGAGATGTTGAACTGGAATAAATTATCATTATTATTTTTGGAAGAGGTATACTATTATATTATAGCCTTCTTATAACTACTCGTAGATTCAGTGAAGTTGAATAATTGTACTATTTCTGCGAAGGAATTACCCACTGCATGCAATCTAGGTATAAGCGAGTATCTAAATTACTCAGTCCTGATATTATTATTATGCTTTAAAATAATTTTGGATCGAGTAGTTCTGTTATGAATTGAAGCATAATAAACGCATCTCATACGATCTCATAGCATAACTAATAATTAATGTGACCGCACGCTCCTAATACATAAGGGTACATAATACTCCCACTTCGATTACAGGATATTGCTAATAAATCTGTTACAGCTGTAATGATCGCGATGCGACCGACAGAATGCTCCTTGGGTAAGGCGCGCTTTTGTTCGGGGATGTTGAATAAAATTTTTGTTGATTGTTTCTCTTGAATAATTTTTTTTTGAAGAATTTATATAATATTATAATTAAACCTTTAACTGAACAAGGTTTACTACTGCACAGGAATGCGATGAAAATTGAATGTGGAATGAATAGTAAAATAATAGTGGGGGCTTTTACAGAATAGTTCTGGTTTCATACCTGCATGGTCATCCTACAAGTATCAGAGTCCAAACATGTGGTGGAATAATACACGTTAAAGAGAATTTTGGAAAGCGATGTTAGGATATAATTTCTTAGACAGAATGATATTAAGGGATGCAATTAGGATACAGTAGGAGATTGGTAAGAATGCTCAGTGACATGGGTAAGCTGCACTTGTGCTAAACTGGTTGAGCCATTACACAGTTTACTGATCTCCAAAGCTGTTTATCTTTTAAGTGTTTATTTTTATTGATAGAAAGATCATTAAAGGATGATGTGCTAATTATCACGCTGCTTTGAGACAACATAGTTAGCATCTTGTGGTCGGGGTAACCCGAGAGGAAATGCATGGCTCGAGCTCGCTGGCTGTAATTATTGTCCGCCGCGGTTTCGAATGTCGTTTTCGCTTGTCATCAGATATATTTGTCCTACTCTTCGTTAGTGATTATTGCATTCTTGACTTGATGCAACTACGCACGTAATTATTTCTAAGCTAATGCTTGCTCGTGAAGTGCAGTGCTTGTCGAAGATTTAACGGTGTTAAATCGGCCACCAATTAGTCAATAAAGCCGTTATTGCAATAACATATCGTCGCTGGAAAAGAAAAAGCGCTGAAGCACCATTTTAGGAAGCTTATACAATAGCACTTTAAAGTTGTTTTGTTTTTGTTTTGCAATAAAATTCATTAGTCTTCAGTACCTGGTTGAATTTAAAAAAACAACTTAATCGATGCTCTCACTGAGTTACCCGAAGCGACGACAAGTTTAAAAAGTCCCAAACTTGTGTCGCTTGAGTCAAGCCTTCTTCCAAACGGTAAATATATTTCAAATGACTTAAGGGCCACAAAAGTCTTCAGAATCAGACGAGAGTCTGTATTCTATGCAGAAAAAAAAACTGATCAATACTGCATATTTGACTTATGTTTCCGTTAAGTTCTTTTGCCTTTCCAGCGACGATATGGTAATGTCAATACACGGTGACTATTTTCTATCGTCGTAAATGCGTTTTTGTTGCGTTGCGTGTTTTATTTATTTTCCAAAAAATAAAGGTTTTTAACATTTAGAAAGAATCGAAGACCCCGGAGTTACAGTTTTTACTTCATCTTATCTTATAGTATGCACCTGCCTCTGCTGAGATCATTTAACCTGCGCAAAAACGCATGTTTTACTGGTTGCATTTGCAAATTGATCCTCTTTGAATCACGCGTATAATACAATCTAAAATATTACGCAATCGTCGCAAAAAAGTTATACTTGATTTTATATTTTTTTAATACTGTGCTCATTACTTTGATTCGTTTAGTTTACATAAGATTGTGATTGTAATTATCTAATTTCAGACATCTTATTTACTTTAAACTGTAGTGGAGCAATCTTGGAAGGTTCGTAAAATTAAATATTCCACAATTTAACCCCTCGAGACGGCTACATCCGGAATCTTCAAAGTATCAGTGGCTAATATTTCACCCGTGTTGAAAACAAGTGTGAAAAAAATACAAGTTTTCGCGAAGCCACCTACGTCTACGAAACCATTAAAAAACCAATTGGGTTTGTCATTTTATACCCGTATTAAAAATGAATAACAATTTGCCAGAATTGGGCAGCTGAATCACAGGAGACTTCTCTATAATGATTCGCTGATTGTTTTTTGTACCTGGCCCGCGTCAGGCGGTCGGACGCAGGCGGCGAGGACTCGGCCAGATGACGGAGATGAGTCACGCGGGCTAATGACGGTCCAGCAGTCGGCGCTGACGAGATGAGAGATGGGAGGCAGATCTCGCATTTTATTCTCGCTTTTTTCTAAATATTTCTCGCCAAACAGACGGGCGCTGTTCTCGCGGCGGTCAAGGTCGCGCCCGAGAAAATAATCCTACGCCGTCAAGAGTCTTGGAAAGTGAAAGCGGCACAACTGACACCGAAGTATTATGTAGATTGGTGAAGTAGGTACTTTTTACAATCCTGAACTTTTGGACTTTAGCAGACGTTATGGAAATGAATATTTAAAAAAAAACTTCAATAGATACTCGATGGAAGAAGGTTAACATTATAATACGTGCAGGAAGCCTGTCCAAAGATGTTGTCAGAAAAAATAAAGGGTTATACATCAATTTAAAGAACGTATTTAAATAAATAGAGCGGTTAGTAGCTGAGTGAACAAACGCGTCGGATTTCCACCCAGGCGTCGTGGGTTCAATTCCTCTGCTGGCTAAGTCCTTCATTATTGCACAAGCAACATCTTCCACTTATTATGATGGCAGTAGGAATTTTTTAAATATTGTCAGGTTATTCGTAACCCGGAAATGTTTGTCTTTCCCTTAAAAGTTTATGAAGTTAGTAATAAATCATAATACCTAATTGTATTAATGCTTTTTAATCCGATTAAAAAAAATATAAAATTTAGAAGAAAAAGCGTCAACTTCAAAACAGGTGTTATGTAACCATTGAAAATCGGAACCCTAACAGATGAACAATAAAAAAAATGTTACAAAGTATAAAAGTAGTGGATAGGTACATCCAGTTCAATTATTTATTATTTAAAAAACATTACAAAAATACACATTTTAAGGCGTTTTTAAAGAAAATGAGTAAGAGTGCATTACAGAGTACATAAAAATCAACAATTCTAAGAAATATGAATTAGAATGAATGTAAAGAGTAAAAAATAAAAATAAAAGAATTTAAACATAATATTTCATAAAAATGATGTATAAAAAACAATGGTAAAATTACACAAATAGCACGAAAAAGTAGTTTGAACGAAGCTTCATTTGTGCCAAATATATCGACATCCGAAGCGATTCTATTCAAAAAGATTGCCCTCTCCACCGGCATGACCATTGGCAAGATAGTCCTGCAGGCCGGGAGATAAAATAATCTATGCTGCCGATGGCGAAGATAACCATCAGGAACATATAAATGAATACTCTCCATGAAAGCTGAGTTTTCAGACCATCCACAAATCAATCCGGAGAAATGTGTTGTAATATATAAACATCCCTTCTGACCCCTAGATGGTATGTTCCGGGCATATCTAAGAGAAAGTCGATAGGATAGAGTCACCATACTCCCTCGAGTAGAGAATTCTCAGTTTCTTTTTCTGAACCCTCTCCTACACGAGGGAGTGCTTGACCTTGTGTGGACTCCAAATGACCCACTCACTCTCAACTCTACTCTTTACCAAGCAATTGAATAATATTTGGAGATCCCGAGTGTCTCTGAACTTCTTTGCAGTGCGTAGAACCAAACCCAGCATTCTCAATGAAGGGCTAGAAGCCATATCAATGTGAGCACGAAATGTCAGTCTACTATCAAACATGATTCCATGATCCTACAGAGTGGAGACACGTTTTAAACTTCGGTCGTCCATCGTATACCGGTAGTACCAGGTACGACACGCCCTAGTGAATGACAAAATTAAACATTTCGATACATTGAACTCAATCCGATTCTTTTTACTCCAGTCAAGAATTCTATCAATGTCTGACTGACGTCGATTGCAGTCTTCTAAAGTTTGTATTTCTGTGAATAGTTTTAGGTCATCAGCGAAGAAAATGTCATCTCTATAGTTCTTACCCTATTAATATATTATATTTTCGTTAATGTTTTAAAATTTAATTGGTTTTAAATTTCTGCTACGATAAAAATATGCTTATTCATTAGTTTCTTGATAGCGACATCATCTGAGCTTAAAAACCGGTAGCAACACGTTTCTGCTGATATTTTTGCACTGAACATATTTTCCTGGGAATCATTTTCAATTAATGAGATGCTTCGACATAAAATGACCTTGTTTCTACTTAATGATCGTAATAATTTCATTTTAATTAGGACTCTTTCGTAGCATTGCATGGAGCGAAGGCTTGGGCACGATGGCGGTTCAAACATCTGAGGTCTTTGTGGACTAATTTGGAACTTAAAGAAATACTTAATTTATCTTGGAGAGAACATAGGTGATACTATATAATCATAGATGTATCATTATTTCGTTTATAGAGTGGCAGATACTCTCAGAATCGCTCCGGTAAAAGACCGTAATTCAGAGTCGAAACGTTGCTTGAAATAGTATAAGCCGTATTTAATTATCAGATCTGAAAAGCAGGACATTTAAAAACCCTTCTCTTAGGGATGCCATAATCCCACTAGCCCGGCCAGTTGGAACTCTAATGTGGCAATCATGTAAAAAAAAATATGAAAGTAAACTTCTTATCACGGGTAAGAAGATCACAAACTGCATATATCTTATCCAAATAAAACGATAAATACAATCTCTTCCAACTTATTGTGAAAGAAATGCACGAAAAATAACTTGAAAATTGGTCGAGTCATTTACAATGGGTTTTCTGAAATCTTGTGCTTAACTGCCTATTCATGGAATGTCTTGGCTTTGGAAGATACTAACTAAATAGGTTCTTTGATACGGTTTAAGAATAAATTTAAAATATTATTAAAATCATTTTTCAAATCGACAACCATGTGTAGAAACCAGTATCATGAACTGCATAAATTATTTTGTGCTTTAGATAACATACTGTCATTTTAAAAATCTAAAGTATCAATAAATTATGTTCTTCAAAGATAGTCAGTTATTTACGCAACAGAATGGCAATTACGCTGAAAATAAATTATCACTTGCTGTTATGTTTGTATTGTAAATTAACAAAATAAAGCTCTCCGTGGGAACGTGATTACGTTGGCCACTCTTTTGGTTACAAATTTTGTACCTGTGTATCCAATTACATCGGAATATATCCCATTTATCCCGAGCGAAATGTGGTCATATTTCTTTGCCACCAAACCAACGAGAAGGATTTTTGGTTTTAAACATTGTATTAATTTAATGTAAAGAATTTTAGAGTCGAATACGCAAAAGTTTAGCCAAAAATTGACAAAAAGGTGGTATCCTTTGCAATTTGTGTCACATTCGATAATCGCACCACAATCGCGTTTTTTTATTACTGACATATTTTTAAATTTTTTTTAAAAGAAAGAAACATTCCCGGGTAACGAATAGCCTGAAAAATATTTGAAAAACTCATACTGCCATCATAAGAAGTGGAAGATGTTGCTTGTGCAATGATGGAGGACTTAGCCACTTAGCACGACGCCCGGGTGGGAATCCGACGCGTTTGTCCACTCAGCTACCGACCGGTCAAAGTATATACAAATACCTATATACCTATTATACCTACTCGTTACGTGGCAGTATGCTGATAAGGGGGCGCTCATTGCATTTTGCTAGCAAATACCAGCCCATTCACGTATGCCGATTTAGTTGAAATACTGAAGCAAAACATTAGTTGTTGAAATATCCCAATTTTTGTAATATTTTATTTAACCTTACTTTGTCTACTAATAGCAACGCATATTCATGTTTTTTAGTGTCACTGTCGTATTATTAACTGTTTTTACCTTGAAAAGTATTACCTGTAGGTATAAAAACAAAGCGTATTGATTTATTATTTATTATTTATTATTGGAGTGTCTTTCAGTGGCGTGGCGAAACTTTTCTTCAGATTTTCCAGAACAAACAGTGTTTGTATTTCAAATGCCGAAAGGTTTTTTTTGTTAAACAGTGGTGTGAGTTAGCACGTTTGACTTGAATATAGAACTTTGGTAGTATAACCAAATTGTTTCACAATTGGAAAAAGAGGAAACTGACAAAAAAATAATAGTAAAGTACCAACAGATTTTAAAAGATAAAAGTTAACAACAAGGCTACTAGCGGAAAAAGATCATATTTAAATCGTTAAAAAAGTGACTATTTACGATTGTAAAGTAGCCGAAAACAGTTTGTAGCGAAATGTTTTATTAATAGTCTTTATTATGATTAAATTGAAGCCTCTGTAGCATAACATTGTAATCAAACAATTCAAACTGACCTATTTATTTTATTTTAGCAGATATCCTAATATGGGACAAGGTTGCGTCTCGTAATAAAAAATAGTCAATAATTAGACCTTGGTCTAATTATTCTTCTTCGGGTCTTTACAAGAAACAATTCAAAATGTGTCGAGAATTATTGATTGCGCCCGTCATCTGCGCCTCGGCTTCAGTTGAAAAATAGCTTAGTGCAAAAAAAACTTGTAGAAAATCAACAATCATTTAGTGATGTTATTGAATTGAGACCAGTTGAAAACCGACCAGTGCTAAACTGCGGCTCAGAGTGCTGGACCTTCACGAAGAACAGCCGAAATAAATTGAATATATTTGAGTAGGGGCTCCTATGAAGAATCTTTGAAACCTTATAAGAAAACGGTGTCTTTTGGACCTACAGTCACGAGCTATATCTATTTTTTGAGGAGCCATCATTACCAAGATTCATAAAACTGGAACGTTTTGACTGGGCGGGACATGAAGCAAAGGTGACGAATAGCTGATAACTAGGGAGGCTGCTGATAGATACATGCCTCCTGGACGCAGGAGTGTTAGGATCCTAAACTAAGAAGATGTAAAAGGAAAAGACAGCAGGAGACTGGCAAGAGTGGAGTGCGTTTCCTGTAGGCGGCCAGGACTCTCCAAGTGTAGCCCCGATGATGAAGACACATACATTTAATAAGTCTTCCACTACAAATAAACGATTGTAAAAGGTTCAGTCAAACCATTCATTCTCTTTGAATCATAACAATGGATTGCCTTATTTGCACAGAATACGCCGATACAATTATGTTTAGCAGATTCGCTCAACACCATTCTAAACAACGAAGACAGAAGAACGATGACTCACCTTCATGAAAATACTGGTTCAACTGTAATCATTGATTATTAAACCGTATTCAAAAGGGAAGCACTTCTGCAATGGGCATCGCGAGGGGTACCGCCGCCTGTGTGCGAAAACCAAAAATTCTGCCTCACAAGATATATTAGCATTTTTGTTTTAAATATAAAAAAATTCAAGAGTCATAGATAGAAAACTTCAATGGAAGGAGTACGCTGTTTACGATTTGAATTAAATTCGATTTAAAAAAGAGGACATAAAAATTACGGATTTAGATTATTGTCGTACAAGTCTGATGTTTCAGGTTGATTAACTAAATACTAACAACAAACCATGTACGGATTATTGCGGCCGCCCGTGTGCTTGGCACTAATTGCACATAGGGACACGAAGTCCCTGAATCTATTATAGAATTTTAATGTCGAATTGTGACATGCATAATTATAATTAATATCTGTTAGGTATTATATTAATAGGTTCTTACGTCATTAGCTAAACGATGGCTTTGTGTCTAGGTACTTTGTTGCTACAAAACTAAATGTCGAAGTAGAGAAAGACGCCGCCCTTCACAGCTATGAAACTAACTCGACTGGTACGAGTGCAGGGTCACTTTCTTTGATGACATCCAACCCCCTAATAGGAGATGGCACCAGAAAAAATAATAAGCTAAAAATTATAAAGCTTCTAAAAATACCCAACTCCGCACTTCTAAACATCGAGACTTACTGGTTGACTTGTTCCAAATAAGAATGCAGTTCCGGTGAGTTGTTTAGGGTTCTGATAGGACTGATGATAGCCAACCTCCGATAAGAGAGGCATCAAAAGAAAAATAATAAATCTTTTTTTTTGTTTTTTAAAGAAAGACAAACATTCCCTGGTTACGAATAACCTAACAATATTTGAAAACTCCTACTACCATCATTATAAGCGGAAAATGTTGCTTGTGCAATGATGGAGGACTAAGCCAACAGAGGAATTGAACCCACGACGCCCGGGTGGGAATCCGACGCGTTTGTCCACTCAGCTACCGACCGGTCATCATTTGTCCTTCAAAGGCCAATCTGGCGAATTCAATATCAGTGGCTTCACATTAGAGTGCAGTGCCATTCGGCGTTTGGTTTATTTCACGTTTATTTCCATGTTAGTGGGTCGGCGTATGAAAATTGTTGGGAGGGCAATGACCTCAGCCCCCCTCACGCACCCCTCCACCCACCCGACACTGCCCACGCAGTTTACTTATTTAATAGGTACATTGTTGATGACAATGACCACATTGTAATTCGGATTATCTGATTAGAGTACCAGAAGTACATGCGTGTGTGTGTGGATGTGAATTGAGTTTGTATTGGTGAGTCCTTTGTGTGTGCATCATGTATCATGCTATATCCAATGCCATGAGATTGTTTCATGTTTGCTGTGCGTATATTTTGTAGCAGCTTCGTTTATATGAAGTACCTTGGAAATTTTAAGGAAACATACATATTGAATGGAATAAATCGAAATACGTTGAATAATTTCGGCTACAAATCTGGAGATCGCGAGTTTGAATCTGGAAAATATTACATTATGCTGTCTTATCTTATTTTTCGACAACGAATTGGAAATTTCTAAGCTTCATAGCCAATTTTCACCTACACGTTATCCGAGCTGAACATATTTGTGTTGACCTGTTGATTCCTAGCCATGAGAGTTTTCCAATTTTTATTATTTTTGAAAGAAAGATAATCATTTCCGGGTTACGAATAGCCTGACAATATTTGAAAAACTCCTACTGCCATCATAATAAGCGGAAGATGTTGCTTGTGCAATGATGGAGGACCTTGAAGTAACAATATATGGAGGGAGAGCTAATTATTTTTACCCAACCTACACAAACTTGCGATAAATCACTTTCTCCGGGTTTGTACGTCGTACATCATGAGAGAGAAAGAGACAACAAATTTCATAGACCGCTTCTATATACTGTAAGGATGATCTTAAGCTCCCGGTTCACGGCGGGACTTCGTGCCATTTTTTATTATGCCACTAAACTTGACACAACTAAACGGTTTTTTAGGTTATATGCTATATTTTTGTTGATAAAAATACTGTGAAAAAGTGGCTATACGAATAAACAAAAACATTATGTCGATATGTGATATGAATGGATGTATAAATACCGTAGCCTTAGTCTTAGCCACGCTCAGGTGCGCCGAGTCAGGTTAAAATCATCAAAAACTGACTTCACTGCCTTGGATAGATACTACTCTACCAACTCTATGTGGAGGACTTAGCTAGGAGAGGAATTGAACCCACGACGCCTGGGTGGGTATCCGACACGTTTGTCCACTCAGCTACTAATCAGTCATCAAGAAAATCTTTAATATCTCTCGCTTCTAATGTGTTCAATTTTATTGTTTGAAATATCTCTCTTAAATCTTTAATAAATATTGGATAAATACATTAATATGGTATCTGTGACCTGCAACACTTGCGGTTTTTTATAATATGTACCTAGGGGAGTTATAATAATCAAAAAGAATTAATTATCATTAATTAGTGAATCAAATACTTGAATAGGGTCATGTGAAAAGTCAGAATAACAGAAGAGTTTGTATGAGACGATGTATGAATGTGAATGAAGCAAGTAGTATGCCACGACAGAGTTGAATGGCGTTCCGTCCTCTCTGCCCACCCCTGCGCGGAAACGGCGTGATGGTTAGTTAGTTGGTTAATTATTTTTATAATGTATTTAATTTATTAATTCAGAGTAATAATAATAATAATAATATTTGGATGATTGCAGCGCCGTTTTTGTGAAAAATCACCTCAAGGGCGCTGTAAAGATCTTATTTTCTATTATTAGATATTAATTCCTAGTTTAAATGAGAAAATATACAGGAACATACTTACCTGGCAGGTCCCATTAGATAGACACACTTATAAACTTTTTTTTCCGATTTAGGGCATGGGAGGGAAATTCAAAAACGGACTTTCTGAATTTGTCTAAAGCGTACTTTACAAAATTGACCTTTATAAATAAGATGTTAATATTATTGTGTTGAGTTAACGAGCTAACGCACTATTGTCCAATTACAAAAAACTACATAACACGAAATGGGAAAAAAAGCAACATAGAAAGAACAAACAGCACAGCTCATAATAACATTTTATTGAAGCTTTGGCAAAAATAGGACACGAATGAATAAAAATGAATTTTGATCTATTTTGAAGTCCCCTATTATAGTTACGTCAAATATCATGCAATAAGTAGCAGGTGAAAAGCTAGGCACGTCTTTGATTCTTATTTTGGAATATATTTTTCTAAGCTGCCTATGATATATGCCATTGTTTAGAATATTTTTGAGGTAACCAATGCGTCACCAATTATTGCTTTTTATCGTAGGTTCAATGGACGATAAGACATTAGTGCTATTATTATTATTATTGTTGCAACATATTCGTGGAAATGTCTCGCGTTCTGCATGCGAAACAACGATTTCTCAGACAGTCACCATGATTCAGAATAATAATAATTTATCTAGCCAGGTACCCGGGTACATACGACGAGATTAAATTTATTTTTATGGGGCAATTCGTATTAGTGAAAAATAATATTCACGCATATTTGTCAATTTAGATAATAAATACCGATAATGGAGTCACAATCTTGCGTGTTATTACGAATGATATAAGGTTCAATAAACTTTATACAATAATTAGAAAAAAACATGCAGATTATTAATTATCCCCAAATACACACTGGTACCTGTATTCAAAAATACTTAATTTAAATGAAAATGAAATAATAACTTTAAATAAGATCACAGATTTTATTTTAATTTTTAAGACCTTCTATAATTTAAATGTTATTCTATTTTTTTCTCACTGTTCTCTTATTTTATTTTATATTGTGTTCTCCCTCTGTATAAAAATATATATAACCGCATACTTTGTATTTTTATTTTATTTTACAAAGTTATTATTTCATTTTCATTAAATATGTTAAATCACAAAGTGATTGCATTTTACGAAAATAATTAATTTTAATTCACTATGAACTAGCCTACCTTAAAATGTTTTTAGACCCACGGTCAATCAATTAAGTTTTGTAATTACATTTAAAAAAAGCTTTCATGGACACAAATGTATTAGTTTTCTTTCAAATTTTCCTTCAAGATGTAACGTTATGTTAGGCACGAAGCTAAGCATTATATTTTAAAATAACAGTAGTAAAAAAAAGAAAAGTTATCAAATACGATCTGGAAAGTCATATCAATTACAAAATCCAAGTGTCTATTACTTCTATTTGGTATGAAATATGAGGTTACGTGGATTTGACTGTTTTCCAATGCCTTCCCCTGAGATCGGTGCATCCGATCACGTCAATGGCTACGAGGATAAGTTAGGTTTGGATATACGTATCTACTCATAACCCCCCTCCCCCAAAGGTAATTAATCACAAATGCGGTAAACCTATTCAACTTCAAGCCAAAGTGTTTTTCTTATTCAGTAAATTGACATCAGAATATGGTTTAATTCACACTCTCCTCGGCCGCGTCTGCCGTTAATTTAATACAACAAAGAAGTGTCTAGATAATGCATTCTGCCAGTTAAAACAGCTGCAGTTCCAAGTGATCAGTCGGTAGTGAGGTTTTATGGACCCTTTAATGTTTGTTTCGTGCTATAGGCAATTAAACGCCAACGCAGAATAATAGTGATCGACTCGAATGTTTCTGTTTCTTTCTGCAAACTAATAAAAAATAACATTGACTTAAACACTTTGAAATATCGGTACACTTTGGACGCAATTGCATAAAATGTTATTCTTAATGAAACAAGTCGATAGCCGATAGGTATTTCAATACTTGAATGAATGGTTTCTTTTGTGAAGCATACACCCCTTTGGGAGATCTCGCAACTATTGGCAGTGTTGCAACTGCGTTGCTCCATCAATGAGTGTATTTTCTTAGAGTCAATGACTTTATGCAAACGGTCGATTTCTTTTTTTGAAATAAACACTCCATAAACATAAACATTTGATTTCGACATCGCTGTGAGAACGTTTCACTCGGCCGAGAGATAAATTGGACATAATTGCCGGATGATGGCAGCCCAAAGTATGCCTTTCGTTTGTATCCGAGACCTCAGACCTTTAGTACGAAGGTACCGTGTTTTGTAATCACCTGACACAGGTAAGTTGTAGTTACAATGGCAGCTCAGCGCCAACGTCGCAACATGGCGGCATGTTTGATCGCTGCGGACGATCAAATGGAATAATTTCTTTGTACAGATGGATAGACGACGAATGACCGGGAGGAGAGCGAGGATTAGAATAATATATGCAAAACCGAGAGAGACGCATTCATTCTGGTAGGCGGCAGCATTATGTATGTCAGATAAGAGGATAGGATGGTAAAATAAACGCTCTACACATGTAAATTTATCACAATTTACCAGTCAAATCGAAGTGCCCTACGCCCAGTATTATCTGCAAATCTAAAATGTTACAGAAGCGATTTTTAAGTGGGTAGTTTTTTTTCAAAGTTTTACTATCGTATTACGATATTATATATCGTATTTTAAGAAGTCATAACTATAAAACGAACGTTCGCTTAGATTGGTAAGAGCACTTTACGAGGGTTATATCAAAATATAGATACAATAAAGAAGTTTAGTTGGAAAGTGTTCATTTTGAAGAGAGCGGTTGTAATATGCGTTAATACATAAAATTATGAAATTGCAAGGCTCTGTAGGTAAGCTTTCGACAATTATTAACGAGTACATTTAAAATCGTGTTCAAATTATAATTATGGTCTGCAATTAAAACAAAAATAAGCACAATTGCCGGCGTTGTTTCGGACTTTTCCTTTTCAATCGGACATTTCCTCGTAGCAATTAGCGTTGGGGTCTTCCAACTTCCCACCTCTTGAATCATGCATGTGCCATGTCCCGATTACAATATTCACAATGCTTGCAGCAAACAGCCAACAGCAAACAGCCACTCGGACATACGCTTTGCCTCTCGCCCTCAAGGTTTCTGTCAATGCCCTGCGCTGGAAGCAGCTCGTAGCTGCGTTTTACTGACATTTATTAGGCCGTTATCCTCGTGAATGGTTTTACTTTTACGATGTATTCCGCGATGCAACTCGCCTAACTCAACCACACTCAACCTGGCCACCTTATCTACCCAGCTACACATATCGTAGAATATGAAAGTAATAAAATGATGTCGCAGTCACCGCCATTATGCTAAATAGATCTCATCAGATTACCATTTGCAGGAAATTATCTGCATTGAGACATCCTGATGTCATTTGAGTGTCATATTTGATACGTGTTTTCCTGTCGACTAAATCCTCAATATGAAGATTTGCTCAAATTTGTCTAGATTTTTAATTTATGAGTGCGCTAGTCGAAATAGTTACCATACGATTATTATTTCTAATTTTGAAAGTGTAAATTCGTGGTGGAATTCCATTTTAATGATTTGAAAATACCAATATTGAGACTGGACCGGTTTCACCTTTTGACGGGCATCTTCAGACTCGCAATGGAACCAGGCTGCCAGAAGGTTAAAAAACCACCCGAAGGTATATTTGAATGTAATTGTAAAGTCAGCAGAATCAGCACTCAAGAATGAAGCTAAACGTTACTTTGTAGCATTCTAATACAAGCAATACTACAAATGTTTTATCTGAAAATTTTATATGGGTAGTTAGAAAATGTCTAAGGTTTCCAGTGAATACAATTGTTTTACAGTAATCATTTAAAGCTATGAAAAACATACTAAAATGTCAGTAAAAGACGCAGTTTGAAAACCAGTAAAGGCATTTTCTAATATTTTACCTGTAATTCCAGTATGCGCTTCATAAAGAATTTAAAAGATTACCGTTGAAGAATTGTGTTCACTGGGAACCTTAGACATTTTCCTAAATCCACAAATAGAATTAACAGACAAATATTTTTTAGTATTCCTTGTATTAGAAAGCCAAAAAGTGTTTGTTTTTGGGTGGTGACCCAAACAAAATACTGATTCACAGTGTTCAATATGATATACGAGTATAGTTAATAAGCGTCCATTGCGGACATAATACCGACATGGCTTAAATGTTCTCTCTTATGTTTATTTTGCCCTATTTTTGTCATCGCTTCATTTATTATTATCTCGATTCCTTCTCTGTTGCTTTTTTTTCCATTTTGTGTTTTATGTCATTTTTATAATTGGACTTTAGTCCGTTAATTTATAAATAAATAAATAATTTTATTTTTATCAAGAGTTCCAACTGCTTCCAACCGTCTAGAGCCAGTGAGACTATGGCATCCCCAATTGGGGTATGTTATGAGGTTGAAGGTAGTGGGAAAGGAAAGTGGATGGGGAAGAGTAAGGTTGGGAAGTACCTGGATATTCAGATCTGGTCACCAAACACAGCTAAAGCCATTTCAAGTAACGTTTCATCTCTGAATGGTGGTGTTTCACCAGGGCAATACTCAGAGTGTCTACCACTCTGGAACGTGCCGCAAATATACTATATAATACTTTCAATGAATTAAATGTGTTATGACACTTATTAATGAAATAAAAGTTATCAGAGCACGTCGGGTTTGAACCCGCGACCTTTGGATTCGTAGTCGAGTGGTAAGACGCTAGCCAAATAGTATAATATAACTAAATAAATAAACCAATAAATAATAGTGTTATTCCATAGATTAACTTTAAATTGTACTTATCTGAGAATTGTGGTGTCACTAATTTCGTGACATTAGTTATAATAAGTGTTTGTTCATCATTTACCACACAACCATTGGTGTTTGAAAAATGTTTTAATCTTGTTTTTCCATTTCGGGTAGCCGGTAAACATATTTCCACGATTTTCTTCGCTAATTCTATTTAATACTTTATTGCAAGTAGATATCTAGTTACTGTTCCAAGAATAAGAAATGTATTCTCTCTCCGATCAAGTTATTGGTATGCGAAGGAGTTCGCTAGATAGCCACCGGCGGCGGGTTCCCTACACTTTATGCGCTTGTGTGATGTCACCGATACTAGGCTGTTACTGGCACCTGCCTCGACTCGCCACACTTACACCACATAATGATAATCATTGTCCCTACGTGTCGCTAAATAATTTATTAAGGAGGAATGCTTATTTATTATGCTCGTTCAGCGGCCGTGACACTTGTGACGAGCGAAATATTTTGTCATTTATAATTGTACGGGGCGGCTCACACCCAGGCTTAGCTGAATGCTTTGGAAATAAGATCCCCGAGACGTATGTGCGTTATAACCTTGAAGGAACAATATATGGAGGGATAGCTAATTTGTTTTACCCAACCCATCCGAAATTGTAATAAATCACTTTTTCCGAGTTTTTACATCGTACACCATGAGAGAGAAAGAGACAACAAATTTCTTGGACCGCTTCTATATACTGTCGTAATGATCTTAAGCTGGTTATTTTCGCTGGTTAACGGCGGGACTCCGCCCACATTTTTTATTTTTCCACTAAACTTGACACAACTAAACGGTTTTTTAGGTTAGATGCTATATTTTTGTTGATGAAAATACTGTGAAAAAGTGGCTATACGAATACACAAAAACATTATGTCGATATGTGATATGAATGGATGTATAAATACCGTAGCCTTAGTCTTAGCCACGCCCATTTGCGCCGAGTCATGTTAAAATCATCAAAAACTAGTCCAAAACTGACTTCACTGCCTTGGCTTGGGCTACCTCTTGTATACTCTAAGGTTATAACCATGTATGATCGTATTAAAAATGTGGATATCCGGAAAGAATGTAAGGCTGATGTAAGCGTGATGAATAGGATCAACGCTTAGATGGTTTGGGCATGTAAAGCGAATGAACAAAGAAAGGAGTGGGAAAAGACTATATGATGCGAAAGTGAATGGAAGAAGTCGAGGACGCCCGAGGAAGACATGGCACGATCGAGTAAATCAAATTCTTGAATCGGGTCATGTGAAGAGTCTGAATAATAGAAGAGTTTGTATGAGACGATGGATGCTTGTGAACGAAGCAAGGAGTGTGTGCCAAGACAGAGTTGTATGGCGGTCCGTCCTCTCTGCCTACGCCTGCAAGGAAATGGCGTGATTTTAGTTAGTTAGCAGCGCCCTTGAGGTGATTTTTCACAAAAACGGCGCTATACAAATCATCCAAATATTATTATTATTATTAGTTTAGTTACACTTTGCTAAAAAAAAAGAGTTAAATATTATGCAGTTTCGAACAGTTCTATTTTCTGCATCGAATACTCTGACTCGTTTGATTCTGAAGACTTTTGTGGCCCTTCAGCAATTTAAAATATATTTACCGTTTGAGAGAAGGCTTGACACAAGCGACACAAGTTTGGAACTTTTTTAAAGCTTTTTGTCGTTTCAGGTAACTCAGTGAGAGCATTGAGTGACCTGAGTAAACTTTTTTTTTCAATTTCCAACCAGGTACTGAAGACTTATGAATTTTATTGTAAAACAAAAAAAAACTTTAAAGTGCTCAAAATGGAATAGAATTTCAGAATAAATCAGCCTCTCATCTATTTTCTTTTATTGAAATTAATGAACTTGGTACAATTTTAGACTCAATTTTTTTTTGCTTACTTTATTTAAGTATCCGTTTTTTATTACAACAGAAATTACTGCATTAGACAATATTCCTAAATTAGTAAAATTAAATAAGTTTTTTATAACAATAAATAATAAAAATTTCCTGCTAGAACAAAAAAAAACTTAAAAAATGGAGGTATACAAAATAAACTTAAGAATTTTTTTTTTTTTCAATAACCATTAATGTTGGTATATAAAGTTGAAACTTTTATATATGTCGTGGCGCTTTCGCAGCTGCCTGACGTGTTTTAGTCTTTCTTGTTATTTTTCGCCAAATAAGTAGGATATTTCACAAATTACTTCTTTAAAATTTCTGTACTGTAGGACAAATTCAGAAAGTCCATTCTTTTAATTTCGCTCCTATGCCCTAAATCGGAAAAAAAAAATTAAAATAATAATCATAATTTTAAGTTAATAATTGTGTCTATCTGATGGGACCTGCCAGGTAAGTATGTTCCTGTATATTTTCTTATTTAAACTAGGAATTAATATGTAATGATAGAAAGTAAGATCTGTACAGCGCCCTTGAGGTGATTTTTCACAAAAACGGCGCTATACAAATCGTCCAAAGATTATTATTATTATTATTAGAGCACACCACGATGTGATATGACTTAAGATTATGAATGCAAATGAAAATTTAAGAAACGTTGCACCACTTTCCTGCACACTTCGTGTAAAGTATTCAAATAGTCCTCGAAAAAACAATCAACATATCTATTATTGACAAATGCCAATAAATTAATAACTTTATTGGGCTTTACGATAGCAAATTAATACTGATTATAAGTAGTTAATATGATGAGCTATCTAAAGATAGATCGACATAATATGTTAAACAATATTTAAAAAAAACATATGGGTCACAATAATTAAATAAAACTAAAACTATATTAACAAATAAAATACTGGAACTATAGTTAAGTACTTACTTGACAATAATTTGTAGAATTCAGCCAAGTACTGATATAAATTACGCTTCATTCCATGAATAGAGCTATTAAATATATCGACAATATCCACAAACTTGTTGCCCAGGGGCGCTAGCATGAAACATCGATATAGATTTTATCGACATTGTCGGTAATTTGGAATCGTTCCCGAGTCCGACTGTAGATCGCCAACGAACAAACGACAACCCACGTCGACTAAACATGCTCAAATTCCTATCCTATTATTAGTGAGTATAACAGAAAGTTGTTTGTATACTTGTCGGAGAAAAAAATGTAACATTTTGTCTTATGTTCCTAGTAGGGACATTAAATTTTATAGTGGCGTCGACGGCAGCCTGTCAATTAGGTGGTTAATGACTCTATACAATACAATACAACCGTATCTGAAATAATTCTCCTGTCAGAAAGCGTAACTAGATACAATTGATTCATCAAACTAATTTCATCCATCACTCAATAAGTTCGTAGGATGACGTATCGTTGGCGCCACTACTGACACCATTCGGAAGTTGTTTCAGAAAACATAGAAAAAAAACACAAAATAGTTTTGGCAGATTTTAAATTGAAGTTGCGTGAGATAGCTGATACCTTAAAGATATCAAAAGGCAGGGTATTCACCATTTTGCATCAACATTAGTCCACGAGAAAGGTCTGTTCGAAGGGGTACCGTGTTTGCTCACAGTCGATCAAAAACAACAATGCGTCGACGATTCAGAGCGTCACAAGTCGATCGCAACAGTACAAAAATTGCACGAATTGCACATTGAATTGCTTCCCCACCTACAGTATTCTCTGGATCTGGCTCCAAGCGACTACTGCTTGTTTGCAGACCTAAACATAATGCTCCAGGGAAAGAGATTTGACTCCAACGAAGAAGCGATTGCCGAAACTAAAGCCTACTTTGAGGCCAAATATAAATTGTTCTAGAGAAGTGTTGGAATGAATGGATCGTTCTTGAATGAGACTGTTGATGAATAAAATCAAATTTTGCCTAAAAGTTGTTGTTTTATCAGTCATTCTACGAAATTATTGAGTGATGTTTGATTCATGTTTTCAATTGGATTTTTAAGCTTAATATTTATGACCTTAGAATTTTTCTCTAAACCCGTTCTATATTGTTGGAGTGAACTTTATATAAAGGGGACCAAATAGGTGAATTATATTCCACTTGACTTCTAACTAACGAAATATAGATCGTTTTCATACCTTCTAAGGATTTGAAATCAATTAAAGTTCTGCAAAGGAAGCTAAGTAATTGAAAAGCCTTATTAGTTATACCGTTAATGTGTGAAAACCCCAAAAAATCATAATTTTAAACTGAAAATCTAAAATAAATTTTCGGTGCTAGATTTCGTAAAACCATTGTATTTAAAAATATATATATTAAAGACGAAATTCATTAAAAATCTAACAAACTTTGAGAAATCTTTGCTTAGTTCAAGAACTTTAACAATGTATAAGTACTTATTTTACGTAAACATGATGTACATTACATTGTTTCTACCTTAAATAGGTTATGCAATAAATATGAAGCCCTTTATTGCAAAATATTAGTTTTCCTAGCGTTATTAAACTTTCATCAGAGTAATTTCATGGATTAATACCGTTTCGTAAATAATGCCACGATGACGTGACGTACACGTACCTCGGCGATTAAAGGTATTAAAGGTCCAGCAATGCGTGCAAGTAAATCTAGTGACCTAAAAATGGACACGCATCTTTCACGTAACGTTATTTACGTTGTGGAATCGGTTGAGTTGGGCCAACCGTAAACAACGTAGGGCAAATCTTTGGGTGGAATCTAGGTTTCGAAATGCTTAAATAAGTTATTGATTCAAAGTTTAAGTCCTCGTTAAAAATACATTTGTTTATAATAATATTATATTGTCGCCGGAAAGGCAAAAGGGCTGAAGTACAATTTTGGGAAGTTAACACCAGAGCACTTAAAGTATTTGGTTTGTTTTAAATTAAAATTCATAAGTCTTCAGTACCTGGCAAAAGTTAACTCAGGCAACTCAATGCTCTCACTGAGTTACCTGAAGCGACAAAAAACTAAAAAAAGTCCCAAACTTGTGTCGCATGAGTCAAGGCTTCTCCCGAATGGTAAATATATTTTAGATGGCTGAAGGGCCACAAAAGTCTTCAGAATCAAACGAGAGTCAGAGCTTTCGATGCAGAAAAAAAAACTGATCGAAACTGCATATTTAACTCAATTTTACCAAAGTGTCGCTTAAGCCCTTTTGCCTTTTCATCGCCGATATTTAAGTGGGATATACGAATTGACCCATTTACAGCCGTTATCGGTTTTGACGTAGGTATGTATAAAGATTAAGATTGAGTTTATTTTAATATGAATTTATGATTGAACAAAACTTTGTAATTTACTTCCCCTTACGGACCGATTTTGCCTTGTAAAATATTTTATATATCCATTATAGTTAAGCTTTATTTTTATGTAAAAAATAATATTTAAAACGTGGACGTAAAATATACATAAAGATACCAGAGAGAAATGTAATCTGTTGCTGACATCTAAGAGAAAATCTGCAAAGGATAACACCCCGATGTGTACCTATTATATTTATTTTGTCCTATATTCTTTCTTTGAAGTTAGGAAGATACCAACATTATTTGTACTAAATCGGATGTATTTTATGAACTGTTTGAGGCTTTGAATTTGCTTGTACAATAAGTTTTATATAGTAGGAGATTTCCTCGAATAACGGGTCTGAAATCTTTTCCACCAGTCTAACGCTCTAATAATCCGATTCAAAAGATAAGGTGAACGAACTCAACTAAATTAAATGAACGAACCAAAATAAATACATATTTTTTAAATCGGGTGTACGTGACATCAGGAATGTATCAATTCAATATCTATTTATTATTTATGTAGGTTAATTGCTAGAATACATCAGATGTGTGAGCCGTCACGAAGAGTTCCAGCACTCTGTCAGGAAATTTCTCGGGGAGCGAAGCCCATTCATCTTATTTCTGTCAACAAGAGTGCACAGAAACGCAGCTTTTCTACTGCACTCTGGCTTAGTCCAACAATAACATTTCAGTTCCGTTCTCATTCAGAAAATCGTTAAATATCACTGCATTTTCCTGGGTCGGTGTTATTTAACAACATTGAACGCCCAAAAACACAGCAAATAAGATTAAAACAAATGTAACTTTTATGCTTAAATTGAACGTTGATGAACACGATCAAGTGAATCAAATACTTGAGTCAGGCAGCATAGCAGAGGAGTATTTATGAATGTGATTGAAGCAAGGAGTGTGTGCCAAGACAGAGTTGTATGGCGGTCCGTCTTCTCTGCCTAACCCTGCGGAGAAACGACGTGATGGTTAGTTAGTTAAATTAAACGTTGTGTTCGGTGGAACACAGACGATGCAAAACAAATCAAATTGTTACTAGGTTACTGTAGACGAGTACACAATTTTAACAGATATTTAAATGAAGCAATTTTATCTCTTAGACGGCCTCCGTGGTCTAGTAGTTAAAACGGTCGATTACGAATCCAGAGGTTGCTGGTTCAAATCCCGGCGTGCGTATATTAATTTTATTTAATCAATATGTGTTATTTCACATTTAATTAATATAAAATAATATATAGTGTGTTTGCTCCACGTTCCAGAATGGTAGATGCTCTAAGAATCGCCCTGGTGAATGACCACTATTCGGAATCGAAACCTTGCTTGAAATGGCTTTAGCCGTGTTTGGTGACCAGATCTGAATAGCTAGGTACTTTCCAACCTTCCTCTTCCCCATCTCGTTCCCCTCCCAAATACCTTCAGCCTCACAACATACCCCAATTGGGGATGCCATTGTCCCACTGCCTCTAGACGGTTGGAAGCAGTTGAGACTCTTGTGCGGTATTCACTATAATAATAATAATATACGGCGTTACAAATCTTTCAGCCATCTTAGTTTAGGTCTCCCAACACCCCTTCAACGCAATTTTATACTCATCTGAAATGTATTTTTGCAGAAATCACGGAGCCACAGTGGTGTGGCACGACGTGCGGACCTCCGCCGGCACGCGCCCCGTGCTGCGCGGCGTGAGCGGGGCCGCGCGCCCAGGCGGCGTGCTCGCCGTGCTCGGCCCTCGGGCGGCGGCAAGACCACGCTGCTGGACGTGCTGGCCGGGCGGCGCCGCGCCGAGGCAGGCCTGGTCACCCTCAACGGGGAGAGGCTGTGCAAGCGCTGGAGAAGGCACATCTGCTACGTCCTGCAGCAGGATATATTCTTCCCCAACCTGACGCTGAGGGAGACGCTGGACTATACAGCCGCGCTTAGGTGGGTTCACTTCATCTGTTCTTCTTATTATCGTTTTTGATCAGGGTAGGCAGTAGGAAAAACAGCAGATATTTTGATAATAAAGAAAGGTACCAACAGATGTCACTGATTGTTATTGCATTTGTTCTGTAAAAGGACCGCCTAGACACTAACACAAACGAACCACTTGAACGCGCACACACGCAAATATATTTTGTGTAGTTTAGTGAACATAATAATAATGAATAATCTACTCTGACGTTGGCGGCGTTTGGGCATATGTAGTTACTGCTTTTGATACGTTATAGTAGGACGGTCTGTGGGGCGTTCGCGGCGGTGAGATTAGTTGAACTTTGCACGTATTTTTGAAAGTGTAGATTTATTTTTGCAATAAATTCATATTGTTTAATCCAATATTTTTTTTTTGTGCGAGTACGTCACACACTAGCAGCGTTTGAGTTTATTGGTGAATTTATTCCCGATTTTCACAAAATATCTCGTATGTGCCCTATGAGTGCTAATTAACATAAACACATTCATTTCATTCAATGCGTTAATGTATTATGGAAGAATACCTAAAATCTGAAGCCAGTATTTATGATGATTATAGAGATATTAAAGTTATTAGAAGCATTGCGTAGTCGTTACACATCATAGTTAAGGAAAGGTTAAAAGAGCAGTCTAGGCATTCAAAACGTTATATCACAGTGGCAGGTTGCACGAGGGTTTGCGCTGTGAACAACACCAATCACCTACTGATCTCATTATTCTGCTGTGGTGGGCGGAGACCTCTTTTACGACCATTTCTCTTTTATTGTTCCCCAATTGACGTTTATAACATCTCGCTGATTGAGAACCAGGTTTTTTGCAAGTTTTGGCGTGGCAAGGCGCCACAGTGTATTCGTTTAGTTCCGTTTGGCAGCTGTAAAGCCACATTCACAATGCAGTAAAAAAGCTGCCCGGCGTCTTTTTTACTTAGTAGCTCGTCAGCATAATACGACATTGATACCGTATTAAGTTTTACTAGAATGAACTTAAGCGACAGTTGTAAAGTTGAACCGATGTGCGGTGGTGAGACAATATTCAATCTGAAATTGACACGTATATTTTATGTAGGTATATCTCATTTATATGACTATAAGAATATAAATATCCCCTTAAAAACTTTTTACTGCTCATTAGTTCGCCCTAATCTAGATACCAGTGTCATTTGGTCCCCTTTCTATACCGTTCATATTCATCATATTGAATCCGTAAAACACCGCTTCTTACGCAAAATTGCTCGGAGATTAGGGCGAGAAAGAGATTCATTAGATGAAATTGAAGAATCATTGAAAATTTCTTTATTAAAAAAAGCGAAGGAAATACTTTAATTTAATTTGCATTTTCAAAATTTTTCATTGTATAATTGACTCACCTTCTCTGTTGCAACTTACCCAGTTCAACATTCCTTATCGTAGACTCAGAAACAATGACTTACTGTTCCTCAATCATCACTCTACTAATTATGATTATCATTCTCTACTGTCTAGTTACTTTCTTATTTATATTTTGTCGTATTTTTGTTATTGCTTCCTTTAATATTATGGATGTGCTGTTCTTTCTCTGTTGCTCTTTTTCCCATTTCGTGTTATGTATTTTTTTTGTAATTGGACTTTAGTCCGTTAGTTTATAAATAAGTGAATTTATCTCTTTGTAGCTTTGAGTGAGGTTGAGTGAAATGACAAATATTTCAATTTATTAGATGCAAAGACAGCATCCATTTATTCGATTTTATGTTTTTATGGCGAAGTTTGTGAATATTCTATGCTCATGTTTGTCCATTCTTACTTTTACAACAACGATTGCGAATGATAGATTCATAGATGATTAATGATAAATCAGGCATCTGTAATGGTTAATGCTTGGTTGATGAAATTTGAGTATTTAACTTAGAAAATATGTTTTTAATATTTTGGATAGAGGAACAGATCATCGGTTAGTAATGTAGGTGTGAAATGAATCCGCTAGCAAATTAAAATATCATCAGTACCTACATACAATGCATACATATGAAATTAAAGAAGGGTGAATGCAGAATACTCCATTAATGGAGAACTGAACGCTATTGGTGTAAATAAAAAATATGTCCAAAAAAGCGAAGCTCGCAGTCTGCAATGGATTACTTATACCAACCCCGATATATGGCAGTGAGGCATGGAACTGGCAGAGGAAGAATGAAAGTAGACTGAATGCTGTTGAAATGAGATCCCTTAGGCGTATGTGCGTACAACCATGTATGACCGTGTTAAAAATGTAAATATCCGGAAAGAATGCAAGGTTGATATAAGCGTAATGAATAGGATCAAGAAAGGGACGCCTAGATGGTTTGGGCATGTAGAGTGAATGAACGAAGAAAGGAGTGTAAAAAGAATATATGACGCGAAAGAGAATGGAAGAAAAAGTCGGAGACGCCCGAAGAAGACATGGCACGATCAATTGAATCAAATACTTGTTTTAAATGCTAAAGTCAGAATAATAAAAGAGTATGTATGAGACGAAGCATGAATGTAAATGAAGCAATACCGAGTTGTTTGGCTGTCCGTCCTCTGTGCCTACCCTGCAGAGAAACCTCGTGATGGTTAGTTATATATGTAATATCATCTATTCTCCCTCTTCTAAATGAGAAATCTACTCTTTCACCTTTCCTTCTTTAATCCTCTGAAAGCGGTGCATCATAAAGGCGAAAGTTGCCACAATCATCTATATACTCCCACCACCCTAGCTACATTTATTACATCCATGATTTATCTTGTTCGAACAGTCCCAAGTATCTGCACAATAATGATACGCCGTTCATTAATCACCCACCATCGCAAATGATGAAGATAATGGATCCGGTTGAACAAAAATAATAAAATAGATCTGCAAATAGGCGATGCACGTACGTTACTTATCGGTGTCTTATTACTTATTATCTACGCACCGTCCGAGTAATTATTCCTGTTAAGTTTGACACGCAGAATCCATCATTTACCTCTTTACATTTTCCTCGTCAAGCGGCCGGATTCGCTCTTCATTATCTTCTCTTCAAAACTTCTAATTTGTTCTCGCGCGGGTTTTTTGCGGGGTAATTTATTAATAAAGGGCCTTTCGGAGGAATGCTGCTAAATCAATCAATCAATCCTGTGACTGGCTAAAAATATCCTCTTCTACCTGACGCTTGATGCAAATGCATCCACTCTGCATTCTCGCTGCCCACGCTCTTTCCCATGCACGTTGTTGGTATCAATTCGTGCATGTGAATAATAGGTGCCTTTCAGATTCGCTAATAAATCATTTTAGAATAAGGTCACTGGGCGAAATTATATTCAAATTTTCAATGTTTATGACTTTGCATTTGATTTAATATTAATTATTTATTTTCACAACATAAACAACGCAGTAGAAGAACCTTTGATAAGGTTGATATAGCGGTTCCTACTTGCGGTAGCAAACATTATATCTGGCTGGAATCGCGCTGGAAAGCCAAAGGGGCTGAAGCGCCATTTCGAGAAGTTTACATCAGATCACTTAAGTTTTTTTTAAGTCTTCAGTACCTGGTTAGATTTTGAAAAAAAGTCAACCCAGGTTACTCAATGCTCTTACTGAGTTACCTGAAGCGACAAACAGCTAAAAAGTCCCAAACTTGTGTCGCTTGAGTCAAGCCTTCTCCCAAATGGTAAATATATTTTAGATGGATGAAGGGCCAAAAAACAAAATTCTTCAGAATCAAACGAGAGTCAGAGCATTCCACGCAGAAAAAAAGAACTGATCAAAACTGCATATTTATGATCGGTTAGTAGCTGAGAATGTTTGTCTTTCTACAAAAAAATAAATAAATTTGCACAACTTTCACGGCTAGGAGTTAACAGGTCAACACAAATATGTTCAGCTCGAAAAACGTGTACGTCAAAATTGGCTATGGAGCTTAGAAGTATCCATTTTGACATCATAATATAATTCGTTTTTGAATTTCAATGTGTGATTACTGATTTATATATTCTTTCGGCCAAATTTTAGAACTGTCCATACGAAAGTAATATTATATAAACAAAAAATGCATCTCAAATCATATCTAATGAACGTATCTTTTTGTTTGTTTTAAAAAAAACTTCAAAAGATCTTTGTTTCGCGATGGCAACAATATGTTGATAGATGTTTTGAAACAGAAATAATAATAATAATATTTGGACGATTTGTATAGCGCCGTTACAGTGTTTCGCTGGCGAGATTATAATGCGACATACGAAATACAACCATAAATAAAATAAAGTACAGATAAATAGATTTCAGCAATTATTTGATAGTACCTACGCAATGGATAAACCAGTAGAATAATAATTAAAGTAAATTATTACCGTTAAGCTCGACTCGATTTGGTAGTTTAAGAATAATAATTCAACTATGACAACCTACAACAGGCCATTAATTTGTTTTCCTACAATATTATTAACTGCATCACAAATATCTACCTGTGTTGCTTTGTGCAGATAGGCTGTAATAGAAATTTCCGCCGCGAGATTTATTTGTGTTTAGCATGGCGCCAGGAACTTGTCTACTTTGCAGCGGATATAAATCGTGTAGGTGGGGATACGGTACAGGTCATGATTTCAGACCATTTGTTTTTGTGACAATGTACTGTAATGGTGGTCCGCAACTTTCGATGCACTCACAATTCAAAAGTCCAGGTTTAATTTTCTTGGAAGATGTTTTCTGGTTCATTCCGTCAATTTCAAACCTTACTTCAATATATATTTTTTAATTGTATTTTTTTTGGTTGGTTTCCAAAAGTATTTAGTTTCATTAAGTAATGTTATTTGTGTATTGTATATATACCTCATAAAGATGTAGTTATTTATTCAGTCATACTAGTCTATTAATAGCGGTGAGAACTTAAAAAAATGACACGTTTGTATCTTGGCTATGCATCATTAATTTACGAGTATTATGATAGTTTTCTGCGAAAAGTCAACAATTAACATTTGGATTGTTTTAAAAGCGACGAACATTTTTCTTTCGTTTCATTTCCATGAACACAAAAACTATGATGCTTTCAGTCTAGTCCTGGTAAAAGAACACTTCTCAGATTCGTTCAATGTTGCTTTGAATGATTGAAGCTGGACTTAGTGACTATATCTGATAAGACCGGTACCTACATCTCAACCTTCCCCCACTTTCAAAATTCCTTAAATGGGGATGTCATAGTTCCACCAGGTCCGGGCAGCTGGAGTACTTGGACGGTATTACGTGGGCGAAATTCTAAGTGTGCCATTATTATAAATAGTGGAATAAACATTCTTACGTTCAGATGAAGGTAATAAAAAAGTGTTAATGTCACTACATACTAGCGTTGGGAAAAACTTCAATGTTTTGTGAATGCTTCACGAATTGCTAGTTCTTTAAAATGAACCCTCCGCAGTGAACACTTCAATTAAAGTCGAACTCGCCAAAAACATATTTGAATTTATCCGGTTATTTGTTCAGTGTTTTTTGGAACAATCACCGAAAAATCACGTACTAGTCGGTAGAGATTTAAAAACGAATAGAACTGGAACTGGTTCCTCGCCACAAAACACAAGCAGTTCTTTATAATCTAACTTCCATTGAAGTATTTTTTCAATGAAATGAAATTATTGAAATGAATGAACGCTGGAATGAACTACTGACTTTAATTGAAGTATTTGTTCAATGAACAATGAATGAAGCAGGAACTGTTGCCAAAAGAAGTAGTTCTTTCAAAGCGGTCACAACGCCACCACATACTATTATGCATGGTCCGAATCAAATCTCTTCAGCATCTTTTTGATCTCTCCAATTGCTCCGCTCAGCATTTCCTACGACAGATTAGCCGTCAATGTGGGAGTATCAAATTAATAACAATTTCTACAGTTTTCACGTTCCTCGTTGTGCAAGAAGGTATTCATTATTCTCCAAAGCCGGCCGCTTATCCAAAGATCAGAAAGTTTAGAATTATGACTGAGTAAAGGTAGAAAATACATTAAATTACGAGGGCGGCAGAGATAATGCTTGTTTAGTATCTACCGGGGAACCGGGAAGTGGCAAGAGAAATGTCAGAGAATCAGCACCACTTACGGTGGGCTGCAGCAACAATATACATGGCCTGTTCAAAAGAAAAGATGAATTTTGAATTTTCGCGAGCTGTGTACATTCGATTATCGTTTTTTTTTGTTATGTTGGTACACATATGTTTATCATATGTTAGCATTATCAGCCATTTTGGATTAGTGGTTTGTTTTTGACAACTGGAAAAGTTAATCACGTTTTTGTGTGTTCTTCGATTTTTTATTTTTGAAAAAAAATCAAAGAATAAAATCCATGATTTGTTTTTCCACAACTCCAGAACGCTCATCGTCATTAACATCTTCTCGGCCTTCTGTAAAGCGCTTGTACCACTTATAAATACTTTTTTGAGACAAAGTAGACTCGCCGAATGCCACAGTCAACATTTTGAGTGCGTTGGAGCACTTTATTCCATTTTTAACGCAAAATTTAATAGTAATTTAATACATATTCTTTGATCCATTTTTTTCAAAAGTAAAAAATCGAAGAACACACAAAAACGTGATTAACCTTTCCAGTTGTAAAAAAACAACTAATCCAAAATGGCTGATAATGCTAACATATGATAAACATATGTGTACCAACATAACAACAACGAAAAAAACCATAATCGAATGTACACAGCCCGCGAAAATTCAAAATTCACCTTTTCTATTGAACAGGCCTCGTATATATTATTATGTTTCCTATTGTTGAGATAAGTCATCGCAGGTTGTCGAGCATCAATTACAGTAAGTCGGCAATCATGAAAAGTACTTACACCATATTTGGTATGGTAATGAAGTAAGCATCTGGTTTAAAACTTTGCTAGGTTAATTAAATATTATGCTTGTCAAACTGCTCACACTGTGTAACAAGTTAATTTCATAGCTGTATTTAGACATCAACCTTAAGGTTTTTTTTTCTAGGCGGGTGCCATCAATTTGACGTTTTAATTTTGAGTGTACACGATGCGTATGTTTTTCAAGAATTTTCCAATGGACGAACAATTTGCGGGTTACGATAATCAAATTTCATATTTGATTCCTTTCAAACAATAATTATAAAAAAAACATTAACTTAGGTAAAACTTGCCATTTCCGCTTAAGTAAGAATCGGTCTCTGAAATTAGCAGACTGCAACAGATATTCTCACATGTGCACGAGTGTCACACTTCATAAAATATTGAGATGGCGAAAATTGCATCGCGTTAATAAAAATTTGGGACCCTTTCATACCGGAGGAGATGTCGTCGCTGGAAAGCAAAATGGCTTAAGTGTCAATTTGGTCAAAACTGAGTTAAACATGCAATTTTGATCAGTTTCTTTGTCTGTATCGAATACTCTGACTCTCGTTTGCTCAGAAGACTTTTGTGGCTTTTCAGCAATCTAAAATATATTTACCATTTTGGAGACGGCTTGACTCAAGCGATGCAAGTTTGAGATTTTTTTTAGCTTTTTGCGCTACAGGTAACTTAGTGAGAGCATTGAGTTAGTGATTTAACTTTTTTTTCAATATCCTATCAGGTACTGAAGACTTATGAATATAAATTTCCCAAAATGGTGCTTCAGCCCTTTTGGCTTTCCGGCGTCGATATTATATTTTTTTGAACATACAGTAAGCTCTTTGGTAAATCTCGAATTTCTAAGGTTCAAAGGATTATGGAGATTATGATAGGTATCTATCACCTATTAGCTTTCGAGCATTATTGCATTGCAAAGGTAACTCTAAATCTAAACAAGTTAGATACTCTGAGTATCGCTCTGGTGAAAGACCACCATTCAGAATGGAAACGTTGCTTGATTGAAATGGCTTTAGCCGTTTGTGACCAGATCTGAATAGCCAGGTATGTTCTTAACCTTCCTCTTCCCCATCTCCTTCCCCTCCCCACTACCTTCAGCCTCACGACATACCCCCATTGGAGATGCCATAGTTCCACTGGCTCTAGACGGTTGGGAGCAGATGTATTCAATGAAAAAGACCAGTCCGTCTACGATATATTGAATACAACCTCTCTAGAACATCATTGATTGTTTCGCCGTAGAGCGAAATTAAACTTTATTACCTCTAGTTCTTAGAACATCGGCTACTGTTTTCGTATCCATTTTTGGTCGTGTCTGTGTTTTTGTTCCTGCCTCCGTGTTTGCGGAATGGACCGAGCCCAGTTTGGGGGCTCGCCCGTCCTGCCCATCTAATACTTTAAAAAGTTCTGATGCCTCGAGCTTCTGGCTCTTGCGGTTGGTCGGCTGGCTGGCTGGGTGTGGGTGGGTTGTGGGTGGGGTGGCTGCTCGCAGCCTGTTATGGTCTGCTTTCTAAACCGCCCGCTGTACTGTTGTTAACTGTTATGTCTCTATCTGCGTGCGGGTCAACGGCCCCCACACTGACCTAGTCGCGAGGTGGGCTGCCCGCTTACCAAAATATGACTTCTTCAAATGCTGGTTGATTCATGACGCCGATACGCAATTTTCCTAAACATCGAGCAGCTTTTAGTGGTGTTAAAGCTTTAGAAAAGAGGTTAGACTAAAGAGCGTGTTATGTCATTTTAATATTATTATGTATTAAGTGTTGTCACGAAGTTCAAAATGTTAAAAACTTCTGGAAACCTGTTGTTAAATATCTTCATAAATAAACAAACGCTTTCCAGCAAGGTGTATTGTTTATATTTGATGATGAAATTTTATTTTTGTAATCACAGTATGAATTGGATTTTTTTGATTTGTTGGAAATCCGTTTTTACTAAAGTTGGATGAACCGGAGAACCTGAGATACAAGCAGTAATAATAATACTTGGGTAATTGGGTACCGTTTTCGTGAAATATCATCTCAAGGGCGCTTTTGCTCTTGTGCAAAATACAGAAATTTTCGTTAGTGTGGCAACATGGGGGTTTTCGAATGATGCAAGTCATTTTTCAGAATATGTTAGTTAGTCTTCTTATATCTGATGATGAGAGAGGCTGGGCTACATTGGAGTATACAAATATACATCAACGCCATGAAGTAAGCCTTTTCGTGACCGAGATGTATTTCTATCGTCGACCCCTTATGATCTCAGTTGGTCAGATTCAAACAATGCACAGGTAATGTAAGTGGCAAACAATAAACCAATCCTTTATGAATTCCCTTGAAATACCTTAAAGGTCGCAACTCTCTCATATATGTCGCTGTGCCCAAACTATAAAATAGAGATGGTCGATTTTCCTGTCTCGGTTAAAAGCAACCGGCTCCAAGCCGGTCACTGGAACCGTCGATATTATTTCTCCGAGGGACCGGTTCCTTTTTTAGGCAAATAAATGATATCAGTTGTCCGAGGAACCAGATCCTTTTTTGGGCACTACAGGTTTTTGGCGGAAAGGTTCCTTTGACGAGGAACCGATTCCACAGTTCTTTTCGTTCCCCAAACATCGCTGGCAACCCTACCCCCCACCACGAAAAAAATAATGTGGCGAGAGGAACCGGTTCCATTTCTTTTCGTTTTCAGAATTTCGCTAGCAACCCCCCTCCCCACCTCATGAAATAAAAAGAAAATGGCTGAAGGAATTCTTCTTTTACAATAAAAATCTCCTTCGTGGAACCTTTCTGGCACCAGGGTCCGGTTCTAAAAAGAACTGGGTAAATAACCGGTTCCTCGCCAATCACCGTTAACTGGAACCGTAGGTACACCCGATTTCCGATATCAACCATCCCTACTATAAAGTATTCAGTGTGCAGTGCTAATGGGTGCCTGACTACACCGGTGACGCAACACGCGTCTCGCCCTCGCCTCGTGGGCAACGGGAGATGTTTAACCTATGAAATCATTTAACTTCACGTTTCAATCACTTTAAAAGGTACGCTCGTAATTAATTATAATCTGCTCATTGTCCTTTACATATACAGCTATTTACTGCATCTTGTTCTTTGGTTATATTTTTTACCTCCATGCTTTCACCCTTATGTGACTGAAGAAAACTACACCTTTTTAAAATTGATTTGAAGGTTTCTTTTACAGTATATCATTTGCTGAAGTTTACTGGACCACTTTGATGACGTAATACATTTCGTCTCAGTTCAGGACTTGGGGAAGTGGATAGGAATTTTACCCAGTACCATCTTTTCTTGGGATTTCAGTAGGTGATTAAAAATAGTATTAAGGATGAATAGTATAAGGTGATGTACGTAACACATGAGGGTGACCGGGTACCCTTTCAGTCATCAGAAGGTGTAAGTTTTACTTAAGCGTTTTCTGCTCATATGCCACCTTCCACATATCCAACGGTTATGTTTCATTGTTCATTTTCACTATTGTGGAGAAGTCAAGGAAGTTTTAGCCGGTTTGACTTACTGGACCAATAAAAAAATCTACGTTAAAAACCGAAAAGGGTACCCGGATACCCTTTCAGTCACATAAGGTTATTGTCGAAAGTGGTAGAAACTCTAAGTATCGCCCCGGTGAAAGACCGCCATTCAGAATCGAAACGTTGCTAGAAATGGCTTAAGCCGTGTTTGGTGACCAGATCTGAATAGCTAGGTAATTCCCAACCTTCCTCTTTTCTAACTACTTCTCCTCCCCTCTACCTTCAGCCTCACAACATACCCCGCTTAGGGATGCCATGGACGTCTCGCTGGCTCTAGACGGTTGGGAGCAGTTAGGATTCTTGTGCGGTATTAACTAGAAAAATGGTATATTAAATAAAACAATAAACTTTGTAAAACACCACTTTATTTGAGTTAACCGCAAACCAGGTTTCGCTTTTCTTAAGTTTCGTCAGGGCTTTTACATCAACTGTTGATGTAAAAGCCCTGACGTTTATTATTTTATTTAATATGCAATGTCACACCCCCAAGTTTTTGCTTCCTTCGAAAATAGAAAAATAGTATAAATGCATAATGTATGTATATTCGTTGGAATTTTTAAAAAAAATATTTTTTTAAATAGTGTAAGTTTGCTAGTTACTCTGTTAATTTTTGGCATCTTCTTTGTTTTCTGACGTTTTCAACGAAGAAAAAAAAGTTATTATTTTTTTCTGAGCTCTAATTTTTTTTAAACGCACATAAGTAAAATCTTCAATAGTTGCATAGTTAAAATGAATATTTTCTTTCAAACTAGTAATTTCACTGCCCATAGTATTATGTATTCACCACTCTAGGAGTAGTTTTATGTAAAAAAATCACACTGATTAGATTATGTATACATGCGTACCGTTGATAAATCCATTGTAACCACTCCATCTTCCTCATAAATTACCTATGTAACAGAAGAGAGGCTACAACGGAGCTCTCAGCAAAAGGATCATACATACAAACAAAAACGTATTCAATAATACACACTCCACCTGAGTACATTCAGAGATAATTTTGCCTACTTTAGCCCTCTGTCTCAAGTGTGTCCACTGTATAATAAGATTGAGTGTACTAATGTAGGAATTTCTGTCGATAGTTTGTAGAGTTTCAGAAAAAATGTCCTGCTATTGCTTAAGAATATGTAACAATGATTGGGCTAATTATATTGTGTATTACTTTTGTCTCTCTTTTTGTATCTTGCTTTTATTTGCATTATTAAACACAAGGACCAAACAACAAGAAAGACTTTCAGTATCTAAATACAATACAGCTTTTGCACAAAGACACCATATGTACATCGCGCCTCACACTTACAACAAACTCCCACCACAGACTGTAGCCGTCACCAATATGTATTCCTTTAGTCAAAACATTACTAAATGGATAATGAGTAAGGACCGCAAGGAAATTGAAGACCTCCTAAAATAGCATTTGAAATTCTTCACCATGACAAACTAGGACATTGTGTAACAAATATCATCATTTTTAAAAAATTATTCTACTTGTACTCACTGTCACTTACCTCAGAACAGGTTCTTATGACCTAGTGAGGTAGGTTAAAAAAAAAAATAATGTAAAGAAAATAATTTAATGAATAAAAAAATAAAAAAAAAAATTATTTATCATTGACTGAGTTTTTGTAATTTTATATTTGATGCATCTTTTGTATTTGTAATTTTTTTTTTTACAATTGTACACTAACTGAATTTTTATAACTGGATTGCTCTCACGCAAATGAGACCATCTGTTAAAGCCCAGTATAAACCTTTAAGTAACAATATATGGAGGGATAGCTAATTTGTTTTACCCAACCCATCCGAAATTATAATAAATCACTTTTTCCGAGTTTTTACATCGTACACCATGAGAGAGAAAGAGACAACAAATTTCTTGGACCGCTTCTATATACTGTCGCAATGATCTTAAGCTGGCTATTTTCGATGGTTAACGGCGGGACTCCGCCCACATTTTTTATTTTGCCACTAAACTTGACACAACTAAACGGTTTTTTAGGTTAGATGCTATATTTTTGTTGATAAAAATACTGTGAAAAAGTGGCTATACGAATACACAAAAACATTATGTCGATGTGTGATATGAATGGATGTATAAATACTGTAGCCTTAGTCTTAGCCACGCCCATTTGCGCCGAGTCATGTTAAAATCATCAAAAACAAGTCCAAAACTGACTTCACTGCCTTGGCTTGGGCTACCTCTAGTATACTCTAAGGTATAAACAAATACATATCACAGGTTTAGAAAATATTCCAAAATCGCGCTAGTCAAATAATTTATTAATACGTTAATTGCTAACTAACATTCGTAAATATTAATGCCATATGAATGACGGATCAATTCAAACTGACGAACAGTGACGGGTTTTCCTGTGCCCTGTGGAACGACTCAAAACCACATGGCTGCGTCTGTTTTAGATCGGTTCAAAGCGAAGAGGCGGCATACGCGTGCGGCGCGTTGTGCGCATACCGGTCACATGACTGTCAACACGTGATGCGCGGTGTCAGCAATGAACGTAAGATTTCATTATTAAAGGTGTACGGATAGTAATTTCTTTGGCTGTTTTAAATGATTATATATATTGAATATTCTTAGTTTTTAACTACTATTTATGACATTATATCAAGGAGACGGGGTCGGTAGGCCTTAATGTTTAAAATAAAGTGACGTTTGGCCACCAGTGTAATTAGTTGATTCGCACTTTGCGCAGGTGTTCACAAGGATACTGTGACAAGACAAGTAATTATACGTGAGTGCGTTGCATCGTGTGTCCTATACGGTGACCTGATCAACATTTCACGAATAAATACCTGTTTTAATTCAGTTAAATTTTAAGATAACATTCGCAAAAAGATATTGATTTTTCGATATCTTAAAAGGACATAACACTTCATAAACGAGGGTGGGAGGGGGTGCCCGAAGTTCACGTTTGAATTAATTCTGATGAATCTGTAACAATAACATCAAATGCTTTTCGAAGACACACTCGGGATATAATCAAAATGTTTCTTAGATTATGTTGTGTATAGGTCGGTAGCTGAGTGGACAAACGCGTCAGATTCCCATCCGGGCGTCGTGGGTTCGATTCCTCTGCTGGCTAAGTCCTCCATAATTGCACAAGCAAAAAATCCGCTTATTATTTATTTATTTATAAATTAACGGACTAAAGTTCAAATACAAAAATACATATAAAACACGAAATAGAAAAAAGAGTAACAGAGAAGGAATAGCATATACATTAAAATAAATGAAGCGATGACAAAAATAAGGCAAAATAAACATAAGAGAGAACATTCAAGTTATGGTATAGTCAAAGTTTTGGTAGAGTCGCAAAGAATGACAAAAATCATTTAGACTGCTACCAAAAATTTCAAGACCATGGCTTGAGTTAACAAGTCTTGACATTCTGGAAATTGGAGAACTATACCCATAGTTAGTTTTGTGATGATTGAGGAACAGCAATTCATTGTTTCTGAGTCTACGGCAAGGAATGTTGAACTGGATAAGTTGGAACAGAGAATTATGATGATAGTAAGAGTTTTTCAAAAATATAGTCAGGTTATTCGTAACCCGGGAATTTTTGTCTTTCTTTGAAAAAATAAAAATAAATTCTAGTGTATTTGAAGTCAATGTATCTCCATAAATAAATTTGAAATACAAATCAGTGTTCGAAATTTTCGTCTTATAACAATAGTACCTACCTGTGGAGAAGTAAAGATTTTCATACTTAACTTTGCGGTAGGTGGCGTCTGTCGCTAGTGTATATTTTGTGGATAAAAAATCTATGGATTTAAAAAAATGTCCGTTCGTTTGTTAGTTCCTCTTATGGCCGCTTGCAAAGTTGAGGGTGTCAAGATGTACGAATGACTTATAATATTTTATACTGTCAAGACCTTTAAAAGTCGAGTATAATTAGGTGTAATAACCAAGTGGAAGAGCCATTAATATTGGAATAATCATTTGACCGTTTCCGCCGAAGTGCCGGGAATGAGCCATTATTAATGCATGGCCATTATTGCCAATAAAAACAGTTCATTGCGTATTGCGTTCTTACATCACTTTCAGCTGCCATTGCACCTGACACCTGACGCCATCTGTGTCTGGGATGAATCTTTAGTACACATCCACAAGGCTATCTGTGTAGTCGGCCAAAAGAGGAACTAACGAAGGAACAAACGTATTTTTTCCTTGGCAACAGTAATGTCTACAAACGCCCCCAACTGCATAAAATTGAAGCATTGTATGTAGCGTTTGTGATTTTTAAACAAAGTAATTTGGAAAGATTTTTGTTTGATATGTGCTTTTGTCATTTTTATGCCGGCCTCCGTGGTCGAGTGGTAAGACGCATGACTACGAATCCAGAGGTCGCGGGTTCAAACCCGGCGTGCGCAAATAAACATAAAATAATACATATAATATTATATTTGCGGCACGTTGCAGAGTGGTAGATACTTTAAGTATCGCTCTGGTGAAAAAAAATAATCAGAAAAGAAACGTTGCTTGAAATGGCTTTAGGCATGTTAAATAACCAGATCTGAATAGCCAAATATTTCCCAACCTTCCTATTTCCTATCTCCTTCCCCTCCTCACTACTTTCAGCCTCACAACATTCCCCGATTGGGGATATCACAGTCCCACTAGATGGGAGCGGTTGGGACTCTTGTGCGGTATTAACTATTAAAAGAAAATTTACAAATAAAGGATTACATGCTTGACTTTATTCTCCGAAATTTCAGATTTTTTTTTTTAAATCCTTTATTTGTCTTTTCCGTAGTTAAGTTGAATATAATTCTTCTATTTGGTCCCCTTACTTTCAATTCCACCCCGATTCTATCGAAAAGTTCAAAATAAATTTAGAAAATAAATTAACTATGAACCCCGTCTACCCATTAAATTCATTAACTTTAAATATAAGATGAAATTTCTAGATTTATTTAAACTCTCAGATAGACGACTTATTTCCAAAATAGCTTATATTAAAAAAAAATGCTGTTGTAGACAGCCCTGATTTACTTAACCGTCCTGCCTTACATTTTTTTTACAAAGGAAAACTATTCGATTGAAACTTTTATTTCAATGAAACAATTATAAAATAATATGGGTTGTTGGATTTCAAAGTGATAATTTGTAGGGTTATTACCTTCATGTTTTTCATCCAAATCCTTACCTACCCAACCATTTCACTTTATCGCCGTTTTGAATAAAACGGTGACCATTCGAAACAGTTGAAAATCGAACAGAAGAGTTTTGGTGTGAAAATTCGTGCTTGTTCGTTCGTTTTGCTACTTTGTTGGTTTGATGTTTGATCTTCAATATAAAATAAATTTCATGTGCCGTGAATTAGAATAATAAATTAAGTGTGGTGCTTTTGTGGATCGTTTCGTTGATTTAATTGTATAAGAAGAATAGATAACTTCAACTTCATCGGTGAGTGAATGGTTTCCAATTTTTCCTGCCCTAATTCCATAATTTGTTCCACATCCACAATTTAACGTTTTCCACAAGTATTATAGTTTATCGTTTAGAGTCCACTATTTTCCAAATTCATCTGAAGCTGAAAACACATTCGGTGTTTCATCGCAGCTTCGGATCCAACATAGATAATATTAATCTAATCAATTAATTAGACCCTCGTATCTATATTGCATGTAGTTGGTTATAAATACTCCGAGGTGATTGATATATTTAACTGCACAGAATGCATATACAAGAAGGCTTCTATCATACCTCTTCAATCAAAATTAATATAGGATAATCACACAAACAATGCAATATTCATGTTACTACTTCATTCGAAACTCATTCTTCCTGTTTGTATGAACAAATTATTAACACCCATATCGCTACAATACGTATTTTAATAAACCTATTTGAGCGTACAAAAATAAATAAATTGCGGACATTGAATTAACATTAATATGTAAAAATAGAAAATAAGATCTGTACAGCGCCTTTGAGGTGATTTTTCACAAAAAACGCGCTATAGAAATCATCCAAATATTATTATTATTATAATTCAGGATTCGATTTTACGTGCAATCGACGTAGAATCAAAGGCTTCCAAACAATCGAAACAAGGTACTTTAAAACGGGTTTTGAATAAAAATGCGTACAGTATATCAACGTCTGTCAATATTCTAGACGCGGCCATTTTATTATAGACATCATTAACAAGGTATGTTAACGTTTTATACGGGAGTTTTTTTTTTTACAACGTGTGACCTTAGACACAGATGTTTCAAGTTCATGAGAGGCAACCCTGTTTTTTACACACCGACGTTTGCCCCCGGGCGGTTTCAAAGTTCCAATATTTGATACGGTTTAATTTCTAATGCCCCATTCTTTCGCCGGAATGTGTGTCAAATACTTTCTTTGTTTGATGTATCCGTCAGTAGGGCTGCCAACTATACACGAGAAAATACCCGAATACCTTTTTTTATGTGGATGCCGCACAAGATTCCCAACTGTCCAGAGCCAGAGGAACTAAGGCATCCTCAATTGGGGTATGTTGTGAGGCTGAAGAGAGTAGAGAAATAAATGAGATGAGGAAGAGGAAGGTTGGGAAGAGCCTGGTCTTTGGTCTTTCACGAGGGCGATACTGAGAGTATCAAAAACTTTGAAACGTGGCTAAAATATACTAAATTTTAATTCAATAAAAATAATTTGCGGACGCCGAGGATCTTAACCGATCGAACACGGAGGTCGTAAAAAGGAATCCGAAAAAGTGGGGATATTGTTAAGATTCTTTCGTTGCTTAGCTTAATTAATTGAATATGGATTTTTTTTTACGTGAATACCGCACAAGAGTCTCAACTGCTCCCAACCGTCTAGAGCCAGTGAGACTATGGCATCCCCAATAGGGGTATGTTGTGAGGCTGAAGGTAGTGGGGAGATGAAGGAGATGAGGAAGGGCAAGGTTGGGAAGTATCTGGCTATTCAGATGTGGTCACCAAACACGGCTAAAGCCATTTCAAGCAAAATATAATTTTATTATTTTTATATGAATTAAATGTGTAATGACACATATTAATTAAATAAAAAAATATTTGCGCATGCCGGGTTCGAACCCGCGACCTCTGGATTCGTAGTTGAGCGTCTTACCACTCGACCATGCAGGCCGTCAGATATTTCACCTTAGGCATTTTTTTTACAGATACCAATCCAGCTCTGTTAACATTTACGTCACAATTTCCACTCTCAAGTGGAAATGTTTTGGGCACGTAGCACGACTGCTAAGAATAACAACATCGATGGCGTCCATGATTTGGAAGAGAAACATAGGTCTCCCACAGATGGGATGAGCTTAGTATCCAAAGAGAGCTGCCGGCTTCGGAGAAGTGGGAGCAATAAGACTTAAGATATGAATACTGTTTCTCGGGAGCTTCTTATATCCCTTTTCCTTCCCATTGAGGATGCCATTGTGTCACTGGCTCCGGGCAGTTGGGACATGTGTGGCATTCACAAAAAAAAACGTGAAAAAATCGATTAAAAAACTTGTAATGCAACACCACGCTTTTTGGTAAAAGTCGGCAACGTTTTGTATCCCGGAAAGCTCTGTGCTTATTTCAGGGGAAGAACGTTCGTTTCCAGGCCAATTCTTGAACATACCGGGTCAACCTGGACGGTTGGCAACCCTAACTAATAATCTTAGCCGGTCAGACCACACAATCGTGTATCATGTCCTACCATCATTATTATTATATGATCACGTAAGCCAGAGAACGTCACATCATGATGATGATGCCAATGTCAGAGCCGAGATGGCTTTCGATTCGCGAATTTCACAGATGAAAATGCGCAAAAAGAGGTAGGTACTTGCTTTATTGACCAAATAATAAAACATTGGGAACGTCGCCACCTGGCGGCTAGATGCGGAAACAATCGTATGAAAAACCTTTTCAAATATAGGTAGTAGAGATGGTCGATATCCGAATTGGGTGTACCTGCGGTTCCAGTTACCGGTAACCAGCGAGGAACCGGTTATTTATCCAGTTCTTTTTGGAACCGGCTCCTGGTATCAGAAAAGTTCCTCCAAGAAGATTTTTAAATTAGGAAAAGATATTTTTTTAATGGAGGGAGGGAAGGGGGGGGGTTTCAGCGATGTTCAAGAAACGAAAAGAAATGCAACTGTGGAACTAGTTCCTCGTCAAAAGGTTCTATCCGCCAAAAACCGCCCAAAAGAGGAGCTGATTCCTCGGACAAAGAATATCGTTTTTTATTAGCCAAAAAAAAGAACCGGTTTCTCGGAGAAATAATATCGACGGTTCCAGTGACCGCCTTGGAACCGGTTCCTTTTAACCGGGACAAGAATATCGACCATCTCTAATAGGTAGATGACAATTAAAGATTTTTCTAATGTAATTTCCATCAATTTATTCATTACTATGACGGAAAAATAACAACAACACTTCGTCACTGATTAGATTTTTTTTTATCTAAGCCTTTAATATTATTCATAAAAAGTGATTATCATTTATCATTTTCATTTTTATTTATTTTATTGAAGATTACAATGATTAAATTTGTAGTTTTTGGGAAAGTTGAATAAAATTTCTGACAGAACAATAAAAGTAATTTGTATTATTCGTAGAAAAGAAATTGTTTAACATTGGCTTTCAAATGGTAGTAGTCTATAAGGATATAACTTTTATTTTGGTTTGCTTTAATCTATGTGAATAACTCAATATTTTTTACCTTATTTATATTTAAGCTAGCTTTGCTTTTGAAGTGTTATTAAAATTTATTTATTAACTTTTTGTTTCTTACATTACCTACCTCACTAGGTCATAAGAACCTGTTCTGAGGTATGTGACAGTGAGTACATGTAGAATAATTAAAAACAATAATGATATTTGTTACACAATGTTAGATGATGCAACAGATACTGACTGTAACACTCTCTTGATACCATATAAGATACATTGACAGTAGGTAAAGTTGCAAGGCACTAAATCCTATAATTAAAGACAGTGGATACGATACAAATATACATCCATTTTACATCGTAACAATCCTAAAATTGTTTATAGTGAAAACATTACATTTTATACCTAAAGAAAAAACAATAAATGCAAATTTTAAAGTAGTATATAATAATAGTGGACTTAAAAGAATTATTATAGAATTATGGTGCAATATTTATAAATGATTGTGTCAAAATTATAAACGGTTTATTTGTATTACTAGGCATCGAATATTTGAGCTTTTTTGGTCGGTAGTGCATGCATGAGCCTTTTTCGTAATGAATGCATAATGCTTCAAAAGAAAGACAAACATTTTCGGGTTACGAATAACCTGAAAATATTTGAAAAACTCCTACTGCCATCATAATAATCGAAAGATGTTGCTTGTGCAATGATGGAGGACTTGGCTATCAGAGGAATTGAACCCACGACACTTGGGTGGGAATATGACGCGTTTTTCCACTCAGCTACTGACCAGTCTAAATGTAAATGTAATGAATGCATATTTCAGCCATTTTTTGCTAAATCAATGAGCTAAATATGTCATCTTCAACTTTACGGAACTCCAGATATTATTTTTCTGTATTCCCCCCCCCTCACAAAAAAAACAAAATACGAAAAACTCCACGAATTTCAATTTTAAATTATTTCGATTTTTGCTTAGTACCCCCCTCCCCCTACCGGCAATCGAAAATTAAAAGATTTATACATTTTTAATTAAACGTGCACATTTTGGTCATTTTCCTCTACTTATCGTATACTTAATTGATACATACAGCAGATTTTAAGCACAAATATATTGACATGGATTTTTTCTACCAGTCTGGGTGGTTTGTTGTTGATTGTCGACCCTACTTTCCCGGCTATGCAGCTGTCGCAACGAGCATTCATACCGCTACCAATTTGTGCTAGTTAACTTGGAGTCATAGAGCAACAGCGTGCGGTTGATGAAAATTGGCAGGAAACTGCCAAAATACTGACCTTGAGCGATTCTCTCCGGTTTCTACTCTTTGACCCGTCGTCTATGCATCCGCAATAAAGATGTTTGCATAATATTTAGCGAGCGAGTGGCTTATTGAATAATGTGAGCAATTGGCTGGAGGAGAAATAAAACAGATTAAGTCGGGTTGTTGAACTGCAGATAGGAGAACTTGAGCACATTACGAATATACATCGATGGACGATGCGACATAACGAATGCGTCTTTGGAGCACAATACGCAATAAACGGATACCATTGAACTCTCGAGATGATAATGGTATTCGGTTGTGCGAAAAAATTATGCTAATCTGTGACATCAGAATCTGAATCCATTGTTTGAGTTATTTCCTCATTCCGATTGCTTAATGATTTTGGCGGTTACCTGTGCATTTTTAAAACTGGCTACAACTGATAACAAACATGATCGTCTGGTTTATAGATTGAATTCATTGCGTTTAAATCACTCGGGTCAAGGGGAACTTGAATGTTTTGCTAGTGGTATTATTATTTTTCAAATGCGTCTTCTGTAAATATCCGTTTTAATTATAAAAAACCTGATTTCTGACGGAATGGAGGATCTACAGTTTGTCGTGTCTAGGATGAACCAAGGATGTATGCAGAATGAGTCAATGATTAATGTAAGTAAGTCCAAAGTCATGGTGTTTGACAGAGAGAGCAGGAGAACTGCGTTCAATATAGTTGTGAATGATGAATACTTGGCGCGAGTGGATGAGTTTGTGTATTTAGGAAATATGTTCTAGAGAGACGGAAAAGTTGATAAATATATTGAAAGAAGGGTGAATGCAGGAAACTCCATCAATGGAGGATTGAACATCGATGGCGCAAATAAGAAATTGTCAAAAGAAACGAAGCTAGCAGTCCACAATGGAATGCTTATACCAACCCTGATGTATGGCAGTGAGGCATAGGACTGGCAAAGGAAGGATGAAAGTAGACTGAATGCTGTTGAAGTGAAATCCCTGGGGCGTATGCGTGTTAAAACCATGTATTAACGTGTTAAAAATGTGGATATAAAACATCATAAAAAAATTTAAAAAGACTTGTGTCATAATTTATGAATAGAAGGAAAAAATATACTCCTATTGAGGTATTTACATTTAAATGCGTAACCGATTAGCTAGCCCGTACCTAGATTTTTTGATTTAAACAAAAATATTGTTTGGTACGCAAATAAACAGTACTTTGAATAAAATCATTTGGGTAGCGATTTTATTTTTACGATAATATTATAGGAACGCACTCTCAATACACGTGTAGTTTGGTTTAACAGGTAAATTATGAAAAACATATATAATGTGTCAACGCTATCCTACGCGTGTGATATTTTGTATTTTATCGTATTAGGAACACATTATGTATAGCGTAGGAAATTCATTGAACTTAATGAAACACATTCAAACTTAATAAATATATTTGACCTCTATTGGTTTAATAATTCAATAATTTTTGGACATCCATCTAATTGCGCCGCGGTTTCTTTCGACATTGAGTAATTTGGGCCAAAGTGCATGTACCATTTCCTTCAGACGTTCTCAATTCTCAATCCAGCGCCCTTGGGCTTCATTGAACCTTTGCGTCACGCGTGGCGGTGCACTTATTTCGCACTCTCTCAATCTTCGGCGGTGCATTACAATCGAATCGAGCCAACGATTGACACGACAGTCGATTAATTAGTAAGATACCCTTCAAACCTTCAATTAAATGTCGGACAACAAGCAGAACCTTTTCATTTACGGTCGTATAAGGGTACAACAAAATATACAGGTTTTACCACCCACGAGGAGTGCGTGATTTTAGTTGGTTGGTGTAAGGTCATAGTATAAATCGAACTACATCGAATAACAATAAATTTCTATCAACAATACGCTAAATATTCGCCAGTGAAACTTTTCGCGTGGGAGCTTTATACCTTATGTGTACATGAAGCTCTCATTTTAATAGTGGCTTTTTGAGCAGACGTTGACTTGCCGAGATGACCGTATTTATTTACTGTCGAATTTTTTTTTTTACAATAACTCCACACAGGAGGCCTTGAAGAAAACAATTTCCCTCAGGGCCTATGTCATCTTTGGGGATGCTGTGTGAAGGGTTTTTTTGAGGAAAGGAAGGAGTGAACTTGGGTCTTGAAGAGGCCCATGTTGAAGGAGGGAGGAAACACAGAGGCCGGCAAATCGTTCCATAGTCGAGCTGTTGAACATAAGAACGAGTCGTAAAAGCGACCCGTTCTCATGTATTGAATGTCAACCGTGTACAAATGTTGGGCGCGCGTTTGGCGAGTTTCCCGACTATGCACCGATGCCGAAGGGATCAATGACGCAAGTTCCTCGGAGCATCTTCCATTGAAATACCTGTAGAACAAGGACAGTATTCCCACCTGACGTCTGTGCAAATCATTACGCAAACATCGTACAAACGAATGATGGTTACAACTGTTGCACATCCTGTCTGCAGTTGGCTTTAGTATGTACTGTTTTTAGTAGCCGCCTAGTTAAAAATAGCCGGGTTCGACTCCTGTCAGATTCCATAATACAAAAGCAGACCTGCGAAAAATGCATCGCGCCAGTAAACTCCTTTTGTGAATAAGGCTTAACTCGTAAGCACCGAACTCAGAGCAATAATATATGGTACAGGAGGGAGCGCTTCTGTAGTCAGTATTGATGATTAGTGCCTGACTCGGCTAGACCTGGGCGTGGCTAGGACTAGGGCTAGGGTACTTATACATCCATTCATAGCACATGTCGACATAATGTTTTCGTTTATTTGTAAAACCACTTTTTCACAGTATTGTTATATACAAAAATATAGTATATAACCTAAAAAAACCATTGAGTTATGTCCAGTTATGTCGCATATCAAAACGTAGTGGGCGGAGTCGCCGGAGACGCGCGAGACGAGAACATGCTTACATACTGAGAAATTGTCTCTTTCTCTCGCACGGCTTATGACGTAAAAACCTGGAGAAAGTGATTTACAGCAAGTTTGTATAGGTTAAGTAAAATTATTTAGCTGTACCTCCTTATATCGTTACTCCAAGGTACCGAACTTGGAGTAACAATATACATAGAGAGAAAGCTAAATATTTTTACCCAACCAATACAAATTCGCGATAAATCACTTTCTCCGGGTTTTTACGTCGTATACCATGAGAGAGAAAGAGACTAGAAAAGTCTTCATATAATATTGCAGCACTTCTAAGTATGTATATTCTTATGTTCTCCGTCCGCGCTAACTTCACATCATCGAATCGTATAACTTACGTCAGTGGATTTTGAGATTATTTCCTATATTTGTGTTGATTAAAATACTTGTAGTGGTTATACAAATAAATCTAGCATGATTATGTGCTATACGTGAATGTTCAAATAAGACCAAACAAAGATTATGAAACATCACTTTTCAGAGGTATTTCAACAGTTTTAAATACTTTTGACCGAACTTTAGAATTTTCACATTTTTAATGATAAAAATACATAAAATCAATAAAAAGCTTCCATCGTTATTTAGGCAAACCTTCTGTTATTAGTGTTTGTGTGATATTTTGACTTTATAAATCATTTTAATGGTGTATTGCTATTGTTTTGTTTAAGGTGTTCAAATATGTTTATTAAAAATGTCCGAATTATTTATTATATTATAAATATGTCGTCAACATATTCTGTTCCGCAGTTTGTGTAAATATGTGGCTCAACGAACTTCTGAACAATATAATGTATTAGTTTATTCACGTCTATTTCTGTCCGTGTTAATTAGGGAAGCGACAATACAGTAATTTGTTTGTTTATCAGATGGTCGCAAAATAAGTTTCTCGTGACAATTGACAAAATCATATAATTCGTTGAACCCGTAATGATTATTGTTGAATAACAAAACAGTCATTCAGAATTTCTCATGGTATCAGTGCTTAGATAGTATAAAAAAAAATTGCTAGTGGTCTATTACAGTGGGTTTCTACCAGTTCTCGCGAACCCGTTATTAAAAATAACCTAATGAAAACAGAAAAAAAACAATTTATAGTGTTCTAGGACTTTTGAATTATTTTGTTTAAGGTTGCAAACATATTTACTACTCTAAAACTGAAATGATATTCGTTAGCCAATAAAAGAAAATAATACTAACATTTGCTGAAAAGGTTTTTTATAAATCGAGACTATAACGTTGTTTTATCAATCTTAATTACATACTCGTACATACGTTTGTAATCTTAAGTGACCAGTCAAGGCACCGGGGCTCCATCGAAGCCAGAGTAAAGTTAGCCTCTCAGAAGTTGGGCGTGTTGCACAGGGCCCGCAGATACTTCAATAGTACACAACTGCTGACCTTGTACAAATCGCAAGTGCGCCCCACTGTTGAATTTGGCAGCCACCTCTGGTCTGGAGCCCCTAAATACCTGAAAAAACCCTTGACTCTGTGCAGAAACGGGCGGTCCGTTTGATAGATTCTCCCATCTTAACAAACGGATTGCAAACTTTGGAGCACAGACGTCAGGTGGGAATGCTGTCCTTGTTCTACAGGTATTTCAATGGAAGATGCTCCAAGGAACTTGCGTCATTGATACCTTCGGCACCGGTGCATAGTCGGGGAACTCGCCAAACGCGCACCCAACATTTGAACACGGTTGCATTCAACACATGAGAACGGGTCGCTTTTACGACTCGTTCTTATGTTCAACAGCTCGGCTATGGAACGATTTGCCGGCCTCTGTGTTTCCTCCCTCCTTCAACATGGGCCTCTTCAAGACCCAAGTTGAAGGAGGATTGAGGGATATAATATATTGAGGGAAATAAGGCCCTGAGGGAAATTATTTCCCTCAAGGCCTCCTGTGCGGAGTTATTGTAAAAAAAAAAGTATTTATATATTTTAATGAATTCGGGGTAGGTAGGTAAGTGTACTCTTCTTAAATAAATTAAAAAAAAAAATGTGTTCTATCTATTTGAAAAATGTACCTACAAAAATTGCAAAGGCCATAATTTCTAACGATGGAGTATTAGCGAGAGCAGGTTATGGAGAGAAAATAAGTTAGAGGTTAAGATAGTGTAATAAAATAAATAAAATTTTGGAGCTTTTATATGCAAAATGTCAATTGTAAAATGACAATAAAAGATTTTTCTTTTGTATTGATTTTTTTTCAACTTCTTTTCATAAAACTATTTTTTTTTCCATTTTATGATTAATCGTTCTCACTAACTAACTGGGCAGAGAGGATGAACCGCCATTCAACTCTCTCTTGGCACACACTCCTTGCTTTATTCACATTCATACTACTACATCATCTCATACGTACTCTTCTATTTCTGACTGTTAACATAACTTGATCGTGCCATGTCTTCCTCTGGCGTCCCCGACTTCTTCTACCATTCACTTTCACGTCATATATTCTCCTTACACTCCTTTCTTCGCTCATCCGCTCTACATGCTCAAGCCACCTTAAGCGTCCCTTTCTCAATCCTATTCATTACGCTTACATCAGCCTTGATTTTTTTCCCACAACACCAATACATAATATCGTCGCTGGAAAGGCAAAAAAGCTTATGCGACACTTTGGTAAAAAAATAGTTAAATATGCAGTTTTAATCAGTTTTTTTTATTCTGCATCGAATGCTCTGACTCTCGTTTGATTCTGAAGACTTTTGTGGCCCTTCAGCCAAAAAAAATATATTTACCATTTGGGAGAAGGCTTAACTCAAGCGATACAAGCTTGGAACTATTTTAGCTTTTTGTCGCTTCAGGTAACTATTGTTTACTTTTTTTTTCAAAATCCACCCAGGCAATGAATATTTTTGAATTTCATTGTAAAACTAAAATAACTTTAAGGTGCTCTGGTGTAAATATTCCAAAATGGCGCTTTAGTCCTTTGCCTTTCAAGCGACGATATGTTCAATCCTCAGAGCAATAATATACAAGAGCGCTGCTGTAGTCAGTTTTTAAGAGTTTTGCCGGACTCGGCTAGACCTGGGCGTGGATAGAACTAGGGCTAGGGTATTTATACATCCATTCATAGCACACGTCGACATAATGTTTTTATTTATTCGTAAAACCACTTGTTCACAGTATTGTTATAAACAAAAATATAGCAAGTAACCTAATAAACCGTTGAGTTTCGTTCATTTATTTCGCGTATCAAAACGTGTGGGCGGAGTCAACGGAGACGCGGTACACGAAGAACATTCTAACAATACTTTAAAGCGGTGTGATAATTTGTGAGATTTTGTTGTCTCTTTCTTTCTCATGGTGTACGACGTGAAAACCCGGAGAAAGTGATTTATCCCAAGTTTGCATAGGTTGGGTAAAAATAATCAGATCTCTCTCCATATATTGTTACTTCAAGGTTCCATCCAACCAAACTGTTATTTTCGTCCGCCATAACACAGAGACGTCCCTAGCTTGGTGGGCGAAATTATACAAACATATTGTAACAACCTTCTTTTTCACGTAATAAAAAATAAAATAAGAAAATAAGTTTGTGAAAAATAAATAGAAGAGGTAGTAACTGGTCTCAGAGTACGCTGAATTATTATTTTTTATCATTTTGACTGTTCCAAGGAAGATGGCGGTAAATCCGAACTGAGGTTTTTGGACTAACTTCCATTTATGGAATACTAACTTATTAAGTTAGTACTAATAATTCGATCAAAGTACGAAAGCAGTTTTTAATGAATTTAAAATTAATACTTCTTCAATTTAAAATCATGAAAAACACTCACTTAAGAACTTAGATTAATGAAATAATGTAGGTACGTTACTGAGACAACGCGCGTGAATGTACTAAACTGAGTCTGAGAGACATACCTGAGATTTACTGCGTTTAGTATCACACAAACGTCGTTCGACAGACAAGCTGTCACGGGAAAAAGGGAACTCTTCCACCGAAATAATGTGAGATAGCGAATGCAGATATACATAGGTGTGTAGAAGACAATCGTTTCCGTACGTCGTACTCTACTTAGCTAGTCGCTCAGTAAGTTCGTCAGGCAAGAGAGATTATAACAGTAACGTGGGACGTTCATATAGCTATCTCATCCGTACACACACATTCTGTTTAGTATTGCTACCCTTTTCATAAGCGTTATGAGCTTTGAAACTTGAATCAAGACCGTGCCACATTTATCGTTCGATTTATATGAATATGACGTGTCCTGTATTTTATGTCTATGCCTAAGAATATGAAAAAAAACATTCAATATTAAAATTTCTCTCCGGCAAAATGACTCAATGTAACTTACTGCTTACTACTTTGGAGCAGTCCATTTGAATCATGCACCAACAAACATGTCGTAACTTGATGTAGGCATATCCGAGGGGTCTTTGTACCTTGTGCACTAATTTATATTTCTATTCGTCCAATATAATGTATCGCTTCTGGCTGTGGAAACATTAAGTGATGCGCTTTTTTTCATTCGGTGAAATTGAATTCGAAATAAATTAGCTTTAACAAGTTGGCAGACAATGCCGAATGTTCAATTTATTTCAATGCCAATTGAGCGGCCCCGATGCAAATCATCAGCTAGAAAAAGTGGAGAGATGCTGTTTTCATGCATGGCAGATATCAAACGGACCACTCTGATCTATGATTGATAAGACAGTCTCGAGTTACGACTGGATACTTAAATGCGCCGTGATGTCAGCTGGCGCTGAACCCAAAAGTCGATCTCTAATTTTCTAATGGCAGACAGCGTATAACTAAATGTCTGCACAACCAAGATGAATAATATCAATAAGGCCATATCGTCACCGGAAAGGCTCAAAGGCTGAAGCGCCATTTGGGGTAGTTTACACCAGAGCACTTTAAAGTTTTTTGTTTTTCAATAAAATTCATAAGTCTTCAGTACCTGGTTAGATTTAGAAAAAAAAAATAACTCAGGTAACTTAATGCTCTCACTGACTAACCAGAAGCGACAAAAAGCTAAACAAGTCCCAAACTTGTGTGGCTTGAGTCAAGTCTTCTCCCAAATGGTAAATATATTATATTTTAGGTGGCTGAAGGATTACAAAAGTCTTCTGAATCAAACGAGAGTCAGAGCATTCGACGCAGAGCAAGGAACTGAAAGTATCACTTAAGCCCTTTTGCCTTTCCAGCCACGATATTTATATATACCATCTATCAACGATCAGCAACGTCATCGGCTATCGGAAGGCTGATAGAACCCAAACGCAATCCAAATACTAAGTTTGGAGATCGCGCTTTCGGAGTTTCGGGGCCGAAGGCTTGGAATTAACTCCCTCTGGAACTAAGATGTATAACGAGCCCGACAGAATTTCGGTCCAAACTGAAAACTTACCTTTTCAGACTCTCATATCCTTAAATTCATTCAAAGAAATCCTGTACTGTACGACAAATTCAGAAAGTCTATTTTTTTAAAATTTCGCTCCTATGTCCTAAATCGGAAAAAAAAAATTGTAATTATAATTTTAAGTTAATAAGTGTGTCTATCTGATAGGACCTGCCAGGTAGGTATGTTCCTGCATATTTTCTTATTTAAACTAGGAATTGATATGTAATAATAAAAAATAAGATCTGTACAGCGCCCTTGAGGTGATTTTTCACAAAAACAGCGCTATACAAATCATCCAATTATTAGTATTATCAATATCTTTAAAATAAAACTAAAACTGTTAAAAATGGGTTGCAGTGCATCACATCTTTTGAAAATGCTAATAAAAGGCCCAAAAATACAATACGTTACAATCATAGCAAGTAGGTTTTTATTATCTATTTGTTTGAGATAAAACTCCCCATAATTAAAATTTTAAGTAAGCCTCCGAGTCATATTAGCCAAGTAGCTACTTGGGTCCAGCTTATATTTACTCTCTCAAATGAAAATCGACTGCATCCTGCGTAATGAAATAATAAAACGCATTTATTCAACATCTCGCCGCATCAAAAGTGCAACGCGCCAGACTCGATAGATGGTGATGATGCCGCATTATCTCATTGAGTTTAATAGGTGATAATGGGAGGAATGCCTCCAGCCTCCCGGTGTCCATTTTTTTTTCTAGATTCTTATTTATCATTAAGTGATGAATCATTTAAAGTTACTGATTCTAACTCTAACTCTTGTCCCTTATACCAATAGGACGGCGCATTGCGCCTTACTTTGTTACCTCATGTGGGTGAAAAAATGCATTTACGGACTATTGAATTTAAGTTCAGGAGTTTACGTAGGGAAAAAATATGTTTGCAAAAACCCTACAAAAATTGCATGATATTAATGGGTCAACTGAATGCCTTCTCCCTCTCTACTCAGCAGCACCACGGCATATATACATAAGTGTGTTTGTGTTGAGT